>OZ057409.1:0-173890 GCA_964056735.1 Allodiplogaster pararmata | reverse complement strand
CTTTTTTATTCATTTTATCGTCTTTAATCAGTACTATTATTATTTAATATGTCAAGTCTATAATATTTATACAACCTATCTTCAACTATTTTTAATTAATGCTATATTTTATTTGTTATCTTCATTATAAAAATTAATTGTTACTTTTTTCTTTTATCGCTTGATATTCTCTATATCAAGTATAGAATATTTTGTTAATATACATATACACCTTAGTTTTCCAAAATATATCAAACAACGAACACCACCAAACACAGACAGAAATGTAAACATCTAATAAGGTTATACCTCTTTCTCCTGATAGTAAGTCGTCAGATTGTGCAGAGTGTCATTGTGTTGTGTTGAATTCTCTATCTGATTTTCGAGAGAGTGAAAGAAAGAAAAAAGACAGCAAGAGTGACACAAAAGAAAATAGCATGTAATATTGAGAGACACAGCTCAAAGTTTATGCCTAGTATGACAGTATGCACCAAAACGATTCTTATTGTAATTTTTCCAAGCATCAGCATGTGTAGACTCGTCCATAATAAAAGTATTCTGCTGTAAAAGCAATGATTCCTGTTGCTGAATGCGTTTACTCTGTCTAATCTGAAGCTAAGAAAGCTTTCTGAGAAAAAATTCTGTCGCAAGGTTAAGAAAGTTTTATCCCCGATCCAATTGTTGATATTCGTGAAAGACGACTTTTTTGTCTTAGTTTAAGCTTCAGCAAGGCTACTCTGCCTGTAGAATCCTGGGTAGCCGTCTTTGTAAAGGTTTTTAACTTTGCAGAATTTTCTGATTCCAACGGAGATGAGTGTTTGAATGTCCTCAAAAATGTCTCTCCAATTTTAGCAAGGTAGAAATATTTCCATACTGTATTCAGTGTGATTTGTGTGAGGTGTGTGTGTGGTAACTTTTTTCTTTATTTTTTCCACATCAGATGTAAAGGTTAAAGCGTTAGACATTTGCGAAAACGCTTTCATCAAAGGAGCTTGAGCAACAAAAAAAAACGAGTTGTTAGTGTATAAATGATACTTACATTACCTCAAGTCATGTATGAATAGTTGAAAGCATTCAGAATGCCTTGTTTACTTCATCTTGTCAAGGGATAAACTTTTTCTCCTGGCTGAGAAGGACTGCGTGAAAGTTGTTGATTCATCTACTGGCTATGAAGTTCTCATCAAGAAAGTTCTCATCTCATCCCCCCTTTTTCATCTATACCGCAACCCCTAAACACCGCCACTTAGAAGAAAGTCCATGTATTTAACTTTGTTCTTGTTTGTGTTTGTATGATATCTCATGTGCTTGGAATAAAGAAATGAAAAATGAAATGAAAGAGAAGGAAACTGCTAGTTATTGTGAGGACCTGGTTGCTGTTAGGGAGACTGGAATAACTCTTCGTCGGGCGAGAAACCGTAAAGAAGGGGATACAGAAAAAAAGATACATTTCACTTACTCGCAGATGAATCTGATAATGTATTTGTGCATTTTATATCATTTAAATGATTGAAATATCTCAATCAAGTGACACTTCTCATCAAGAAGTTTATTCCAAACGCAAGAGAAAATTACTGGAGGAAAATATTGAAGTTTTTTCATGTTTCTATTATATATTCACCACGTTGATCGTTAATTGTTGAGTTCCCGTCGCGTGAGCACGTCAACGTCCATTAAGAGTCTCAACAACTTGGAAGGACTTACTCAGTATTCAGACCACAAAGGTTCATTAATAAGGCGGTTTGCAACGCTTGTTCCAAACCTGCCTTCATTTCCCGCGTTGATTTTACCATCACATTCAAATTGTGTAATTCTTGTATTTTCGAGAATGCTTGTATGCTATCGGTAAATTACTACAACATCGTTGTCAAGAAATTTAGTGATAGGATGAAATTTAAAATGGATAGGGACACACCGTCAAATACTCGCCTCCTTTGTTTAGTTTCCTTTTTTCACATAAAAAAAATGTGAGAAAGTGATGTTCAACAGTTAATATCTTCACAATATAATCTAATCTCGAATCTTTTCTATTAAACGAGGGTACTATGGCAAACTAAAACTGACATTGTAGTTGGTTCTGGGGGTTAGGAAAAGCTTTTGCTCCGGGGAATTCCTGGCTCATCTTGTTTTACTTTCGATTTTACCGTTGATAATTTGTAACTTTATGTAGATGGAATATAATATTGTGTTGTAACTGCAAAACATAATACAAATCACTCGATGAACTCAGTTGATAACGAACTAATTCAGCTTTAGAGCAATTTTCAACTTTTGTTTCTTCTTCTTTTTTTTTTTTTACAAACTTAGAACATATATGATTGCCTGTTCCCAAAACTCCATCAGTTTAATAGAGTTATATGATAAGAATTTACCGCAAAGTTATAGATGTTCGAGTTTGACACTAAAATAAACTCATGACCTGCTTTTTCATTGACTGATTTCTCTGATGATAATGATTAAAAATATGAATTCGATAGTACCTGACCAAAGTACACGTATTCTCTTGCGATCCCCCCTCTTACGGAGACGCTTTAAAAATTCTCTAGTCGATCCTCTTCCTGAAATTTCTCGGACCATCTATGAAGGGGGCACTATCTTGTCCTAACTTTAGATGTAACTGGTTACAGACGTTCTGACTGAATTTGAGGGGGCCTTCATCTGATTATTACTCTTATCCTAATGTGTTCCGACTTAGTTTTTTATTGAGACATACTAAATAATCTGAATTAATTCGCCTAAATAGGGGGATGCCTCTCCATCTTTCTAATATAATTGATCACTTCGGGGAATTTGCATGTCTAAATTAATTTTATCGCTTTACAATGTGATGGGTTGAGTCTATTCAACTTTCATTTAAGCTGTTTTATGAATTTCCCCCGTATTTTTTTTTTGTAGGTGTTAAATACAACTCACTGATGCTTCAGATGTTCACTATGAAGGGTTTCATAACCTACTAGACCATAGCTTAATCCTGTGTGAAGCAATTCTATCCATATTCCATAAGTAACTACACTGAGGAACTCAGTCCGGTCTACCCAAAAAAGTCCGGTCTACCCAAAGAACGTTTGTTTCACCTGTCTAATTGTTCAACAATTCATTTTACTGCTGACTTTTATGTTCAATTCACTCCGTTTACTTATTCGATGACTTGGAATAAACGTTGGAATATCGACTATTGTTTTACCGATTTTTAAAAGCCGAGTTTCAATGCTGTTTATTTCATAGTAAAAAATACTAAATGTTACTGTTTCAACAATGTCAATATGAAGTTGTTAGTTCATTTCATCATTAATCCATTCGTTTATTCAGACAGTTCTACTTCTAAAGTCCAACAAGGTTTGATTTGGTTGCCTTTGGTCGCGATGCCCTTCCTCTCGAGTACTTTTCTCTCCACAGAACCGGATAGCTTATATTGAATCTCGATTGTTAGTTCATTTGATTCTTCATGGATTTTCTAAGATTCGCTAGATCAAAAAGTACTTCATTCACAATACGCTAGTTGTTAGTTAATTTGATCATTAATCCTTTCGCTTACTCTGTCATTCATTTCTTTATTTATTACATTACATTAATAAATAGTTTATTATTTTGTGTGTGTTTATTCCCGATGTGTCTTACCAGATTAAGAAACAAGAATTCTACTTTTCCGGACGGTATCCCAAATAATTTCCTCAAGGGACAGCTTTAGCCATTTCAGTACCATTTTCAATGATTTTCAATAGTTTTCTACTGCATGGATGCTCGCCTTATGGTGAGCGTCCTACATTAAGCCTGTCTATGAAAAGAAAGGAAGCATACATGAACCTCTGAACTACCGACCTATTTCTCTTGCATCTGGCATCTACAAAGTGTTTGAAAGAATACTATGCGCATCTCTCACAATTTACTTAACAGAATTTAATCTTCTCTCTTCTTCCCAGCACGGTTTCACACCTAAACGGTCTTGCTCTTTTGCATTATGATCATCCTTGTCTGACTTTCACAGAGCTTTCAAAAAAGGTTCCTACAATATCTCTTCTGTATTCCTGGATTTCACAAAAGCTTCCGACATCATTCCCCATGACCTCTTACTAACCAAACTAGGTAGTTTTGGAATTGGTGGGTGTGCCTTCGAGTGGATAACGTAATTTTTAAACGAACCGGACCCGATCAGTTATGATCAACCAATCATTTTCTCAGTGTTAAACTCGGCGAACCCCAAGGTAGTGTATTATGGGGTCTCTTCTCTTAATTTTATATATAAATGGCTTGCCTGCATGCCTCTCAAAAGGAGCTCACTGTATACTTTTTTGCAGATGACGCGGAAATCTACATTGAAAATGACTTTGGTCCACTTCAGAAGGCAATAGACGCTTTGCATGAATGGTCCTGTGTTTGGGGTTTGAGTATATCTATATCTCATTTATATCTCAATTAAAAACAGTCTTTATGTCTATAGAAGCCTCGCATCCTCCTTATTGTCTTACTCTCTCCAGTATATCAATACCTACATATATGATAATTTCTAACTAACTAATTTTATGAAGTCGGGATTGATTCAATTGTTATGATTTTTAACTGGCTAATTGATGAAGTGCTGATTGAATACATTGTTAGAACAATTTTTCATCCAAGATTGAATACATTATTGTTTAACTTTCTAATTTATGAAGTGGGGGTTGAATACATTATTGGAAGAATTTTTTTTTTAAAACTTACTTATTTATTAAGCGGCGAATGAATACATTGTTAGAATAATTTTTCAACTAATCAAGTTATGAAGTTGTGACTGAATACAGTATTGTAAGAATTCAGCTAACTAAGTTATGAAGTTGTGATTGAGTACATTATTGTAAGAACTTTTAACTCACTAGTTTATGAAGTAGGGAATGAACACATTGATATACTATTTTTTAAATAACTAGTTTATGAAGTGGGGATTAAATACATTGTTGTAAGAATTTTTTAAAATGCTGGTTTATGGAGTTGTGATTGAATAGATTGTTGTAAGAATTTTTTAAATTGCTAGTTTATGAAGTTTTGATTGAATACATTGTTAGAATATATTTTTTTGAATGTACTTATTTATGAAGTGTTGATTTAATACAATGTTAGAATAATTTTTCAACTAACTAAGTTATGAAGTTGTGATTGAATACATTATTGTAAAAACTTTCAACTCCCTAATTTATGAAGTAGGGGATGAATACATTGATATACTAATTTTTAACTAACTAGTTTATGAAGTGGGGATTAAATACATTGTTGTAAGAATTTTTTTAAATTGCTAGTTTATGAAGTTGTGATTGATTACATTGTTATAATAATTTCTAACTTACTTGTTTATGAAGTGTTGATTGAATCTATTGTTAGAATAATTTTTCAACTAACTAAATTATGAAGTTGTGACTGAATGCATTATTGTGAGAATTTTACTTACTTATTTATGAAGTGGTGATTGAATACATTGTTAGAATATTTATTTTTTTTTGCTTGCTAGTTTGTGAAGTGGGGAATAAATACATTGTTATATTAATTTTTAACTAACTATTTTATGAAGTTGGGATTGAAATCATTGTTATAATAACTTTTTAACTAACCAATAATGAAGTGGTGATTAAATACATTGTTATAATATTTATTTATTTTAACTTACTAATTTATGAAGTGATGATTGAATACATTGCTGTGAGGAATTTTTAACTTGCTAGTTTATGAAGTTGTGAATTTTAAATTATTAGAAATTTTTTTTCAACTAACAAAGTTATGAAGTTGAGATTGAATACATTGTTATAAAATTTTTTAACTTACTAGTTTGTGAAGTGTTGATTGAATACATTGTTGTAAGAATTAAAAAAACTTACTTTCTTATATTAAGTTGATTGTATTAATTCAAGAAGCGGGGGTTGAATACATTGTTATAAAAATTTTTAAACTTACTTATTTATGAAGTGGCATTTGGATACATTGTTATGATAAAATTTTCAACTAACTAGTTTATGAAGTGGTGATTAAATACAATGTTTTAATATTTTTAAAAAAATTTACTACTCTAAGAAGTGGTGTTTAAATACGTAGTTATAAAAACTTTTTAACTAACTAATACATGAAGTGGAGATTAAAAACATTGGTATAATAATTTTTTAACTTACTACTTTAAGAAGTGGTGATTAAATAAATAGTTATAAAAACTTTTCAACTAACTAATACATGAAGTGGAGATTAAAAACATTGGTATAATAGTTTGTTTTTTTTTAAACTTTGTATCGATCTACTTCTATCTCCTAATAGATATTCACAAACCGAAAGAGAACTGTTGTGATACTTTTTCAATACGGTCTTAGAGAATAGCCATAATCTCTGATTGAAGTTGAGAATCCCTGTCAAAAAGCTGCTGAATAGTGCATCTTTTCCTTCATACTTCAGGTTGATTTCTATACTCGCTGTGTTGTTTCCAATGAATTGTTGTTAATATTTGTGCTCATCATCTTACAAATGCGAAATAATACACCTCATATTGATGTATTTTTACCGCAAAGAGCTTGAGAAATATGGGTAGATTGCTTCCTTCCTTTCTCCTTGATCTTCTCCAGAGATTGTGGACTCGGGGGATTGGAAACATGATGAGTCATGCCCTAGTACAATGGAAATGCTGAGAGGGGGTGAAAAAAACACATTAGGGAAGATACATATACAAGGTTAAAGTCAAAATAGAAATCATAAAGTCATAGAAAATATGGAAGAAAACCTTTTAAAAAATAGTGGTATTTCTGTGAGATTATTAAAAATCACTCCAAAGTAAACTTTAAATCAAAATGTTTATTAACATAGGGCCTTTATAAGGAAAAAAAAAAGCAACAATTAATTAGTTTTAAAAATGATTTTTAAACTAACTTTTTCAGTAATAAAACACTAAGCTATATGTTTATTATTTTGCTTATTTCTTTTTGTCTTTGATTTGCTTGTTTCTTTTTGTCTTTGAGATGATAAAATGTTGTTGCTAATCTTTGTGTTCTTTGCTCTACAAAGACGGAAGAATACATGACGTATTCTTTACCGCAAAGAGTGCAAGTTGCGAGAGTAGGAGATGGCTTCCTTCCAAGATCGTATCCATAGATTATGTGTGTATGAAAACGGTGATTATTGGAAACACGTGATAAAAATTCTCAAATAAAAGATTCAAAAATACACATCGGAGAGAGTGTATAAAAAAGTATGTCTTTCTGAGAAAGACTGCACTGTAAGAGAAAAACGCTAGAGAGCGTAAAAGAAAATAGCATGTAATATTGAGAGATGCAGATAAAAACATCTTGGATGATTATTTTTTAAAGAGATTCAGAGAAAAAATATCTAACAGAGTATAAAGAGAGAGAGAGAGAGAGAGAGAGAGAGAGAGAGAGAGAGAGAGAGAAAGAGAAAGAGAGAGAGAGAGAAAAAGAAAGAAATAGTGTATGATTGTGAGAGAAATAGAGAGAAAGAAAAGGAGAGAAGAGAGAGAGAGAGAAAGAGAGAGATAAAAAGAGAGAGAGATAAAAGAGGGTGAGAAATGAGAGAGAGAGAGAAAGATAGAGAGAAAGAGAGAGAGATAAAGAAAGAGAGAGAGAGAGAAAGAGAGAGAGAGAGAAAAAAGAGAGAGAAAGAAAGATAAATAGAGAAAGATAAAGATCAGCTGGAGTGATTCTTTGTGGTCAGAGAAAAAGTCTCTCAATGTGACACGCCCCTTTAAATCAATCGATGAGAACCGGTCACACACCCAGCCACATCACACAAAGATCAGCTACTTTATTGCGTATAGATCTCGCATTGAATAAACATGCTTTCGTTAAAGGGCAAGAAAAAGAATTCCTAACACTGCCACTGACCTAGCGAGAAGTTCTTTTGGTAACGTTAGCGAATGACCTCTTCTGTTCTTCTCGGAATGGTCTCGGCGTCGATAGCTTGGACAGCTGAGTTCCTCTGACGGTCCACTCTATCTGCCGCCTGGTTCCGTTCTCTGGCAATATGTCTGCACTGCTTTTCTAATTCGAGTCCAGTTCTGGTCAAGTCTTCTCTGACGAAGACTCGGGGAAGAGACTGCAGGACATTAAGCCTTGAAGTTCTTATCTTTTTCAGAAAAGCTGAGCGAAGAGTTGTAGACGGTAGATATATCTTCAGAACTCGTCTTTTGTGCTCCGCTTTGCCAAACCGCTTGTATTTGACTTCGCCTCTCTTGAAGGCCTCCGAAATGCCCTGGATATCCAGTTCTTGTATGAACTTTGAAACGAAGGTTTCATCGTTCGCGGCTGTGACTGAGTCCGATTCGTGTTCCTCCATACCAACAACCACGATATTCTTGGCCTTCTCTTCAATAACATCTTTGTCTTCGAGTAGGCAGCGTCTGACTGCCTCATATGCAACAGCGTCTGGAGACAAAGTGAAATGAGTAGATTGGGCTGCTGATGAAACGGCAAACTTTTCTTGAGTGAGAGACTCAATCTGCTTGTTTTGAGCCTCAATGGTTCGCGCTTGAGTTGCTATCGTGTCTGATTGTAAACGGAAGGTTTCCAGAAGAGAGGCGATTTCAATGTTGGCAGAAGAAGAGGACATGTTTGGACAGGAATAGGAAATAGGGCACTGGATGAAGAAATCAATATCAGAGCTCTCAATAAACGCACTGCTCACTGTGAGAGAAAAGTGCGAGAGTGGGAAAAAGAATTGGGAAAAAGAATGAAATATTTTCTAGAGTAGTAGGAAAATAGTTCGATTTCCGACTTTTATTTATTTATTTATTTAATTATTAGGTGCACAAGAAAGTTTGTATCGAATTTTTCTGAATTCAAAAACTTTCTTCAATAGTTTCATGTAATCTCCTCAACCAAGTTTATGAAGGACGGCTCTCTCAGGCTTTCTCCCAATTCGCGTATACTTGTCCCTGGCTCCAGAATGGCAAGGAAACGCTTCGATGAAATGTTCATCATTACAGTATCCACGCGCGAAAAGAGCGCGTCGCGTTATATGAACTTCTAATTTTCATTTATTGTTTGTGTTTGTACCATAGGATGTTTCAGAGATTAACAATCTTATCAAGATTAGCTGTATTGGATAAGATATTAGATGAGGCTAGAGTGTCTGGCATTAGCATAATTATTTTTTTAATTATTTTTTTATGTGATGTACACATAGATTTAAATTATTTGTAGAAACCGAAAGCAGCAGTTCGTGAATTATAATCAGAGGTTGTCAAAAATATCAATACGGTGTGCATTTCATTCTGTCTGTGATGTTTCTATGGGTGTTAATTAATAAATAAATGAATTTCATATACTTTTTTATTATTATTCAGAAAGTTTCACACAGAAAATAGAAAACAAGGGGAAGGGACAAGAAAAGAAGAGTTGACACAGATTACTACTACACCAATCAAATGCATTAATAATAATAATAATATTCATCGCGATGTGTATGAATGACCGGCAAGGAAGCAAATAATGAACTGTTACAATTTAATTAACACATGCGTGACACTTTACTAACTAAAGTGAGAAAGAAAGAGGATACTAGGACAACGAATTTAGAAACACACGAAAAAAAACTATTAAAATACTATGTGTTACCTATGAAAAATTAATCATAGGCTTACTACCAGAGTTCTAAACGCTCTGATGGATTGAGCTGAGAAAATATAGTCTGGTAGAGAATTCCATCTGTCTACTACCCTCACAGGCAGAATGTTAGAGTGCTTAGAAGACTTCAGCTTAGGCATGAGAAGGTGGTATCTGTGACCTCGTAGATTGTAGTCATGGTTAGGAAACAGGAATAGACAGGAATAGAGGAAACTTTCAATGAATCTCAGTAGTGAACCTGAAATACCATAGGAAGCAATTTTTCTCATAAGATTTTCCAAAGGGATGGCATTAAAGGCTCGACTGAAATCTATTAGTACGCAACTTATGCAATCTTTGTTATCAAGCTTTCTATGCCATTCGACCTGTGACTTAATGAGGGCTAATTCACAAGAATGACGTGGTCGAAAGCCGTAATGGTTTTGATCTATCAGATTGTTCTCATCTAAAAAGTCTAAAAGGCTGGAACACACCATGCGTTCTAAAACCTTGGAAGTTGAAGTCGTTAGGCTGATAGGCCTGTAGTTACCACAGTCCGTTCTTGGTCCTTTCCGCTTCTAGACTGGCTTGACGATTGCTGTGAGCCAGAGAGCGGGACAAATGCCGTGAAGTAGAAAACGGTTGAAAAGAATCGATAAGGGCAAGGCAATACTTTGAGCAGTTCTTTTTAGAAATACATAGGGTATTGCATCCGGCGATGTGTTCTGCTTGAGCGGGAGACCAGTTAGTTGAGCATAAACATCATGAGCATGAGCCTGAATGGAGTCTATCTTAGAGGACGTCTGTGCTTGTAGTCGAAGGAAATTATGTGATTGTTGGTGAAATGAACCGAAATGAATAAAGTATTTGGATTGTGGTTGTGAAGTTGTAAGGCTGTGTGTTCAGATAAAGAATGCCAATTGCAATGGTTCTTCAATGATGCTCAATGATGCCTGCCACGACTTACTTTACTGATTTATCAGCAATTTAATTAACCTTCAACAAACTTACTAACAATTTACTAAATACTTTACTAAATACTAATTATTACAACCAAAATTAACAACAAACATCTCCGTGTGGTTGACCTGCGCGGCGAAATCGGGTGGTGGTGCGCGAGCGTAGGAGAAGGGCGGCGTCACGATGCGAGCCAGCAGCAAAACTTGTTCTAACCCTAATTTTGGGCCCAAAATATTAAACAAAACAGAAACTTCTAGAACTAGTAAACGTCGAAAGTCGACATGACTAAACCTCACCCCAAACGCACCAAAAAGAGGTAGCGTAGCTACCCTCACTAAACATCACCTCAAAACACACTAAAAGAGGTAGCGCAGCTACATTGGGGGCGCGGCGACTATGGTGAGGGGGGAAGGGCATCGGAAAACAAGTCACTCTTCCCAGTGGCAAACCAGTCCTCATGCCAAGGTCGATCTGCCTTGCAATTGGCCAGGGACGGAGCTGCCCTGAGCGACAAACCAAAGGTGTCTGCCCGCACCAACTCGCCACCGAGTTAAGCAACATGAATCCGAGGAAGGAGCCCAACACAGAATAAGTTAATTAAACATAACTGTCCTAAACGTTGCTACTGAAAGGCAACACAAGATAACTCAAATAGTCATGAAGAACCTAACTTGAGATCTAGCAAATAAATAAGGCTATAACAATAATCTCGAACATACATCACAAAAACAATCAACGTAGACGACTTCTAGGCTGTCCGCTTGTCACAGACGATGTTGTGGTGAAGGCGGCCGCAGAGAAGACACTTGGGTGGACGGCATGAATGACGAGGACCGGCGGGAATAGTGCATTGCGGGCATCTGTGGGCGTCGATGAGCCAATTTTTTCTCTCAGTCACAGTGTCGACGTACTTGCACGCCAAGGTGAGATGAGAAGACGAATTGCAGAACATGCACGTCTTCGTTTGATGGCGATGTTGAGATGGCTCGCGCTCGTGGCGATGATAGTCTCCCCTGTTACGAGCTGGTGAGCGAGACCTTGAGCGTTGAGGTCGAGTACTGGCACGAGGCACGCTTCTACCCTGGTGGAATTGCCGTTCCCTATGAAGTCTCTCATCTTCCAAGTTTTCTTCAATGCGGACAGACTTCTTCCTGTGTGAATCCTGGAATTCCTCTAACTTCGACTCCAAGACACGTGTGGCCAATGACATGGCGCGGGACTGTCTTTTGAAGTCTTCAATTACCTCCTCCAACGTGTCGAAGACTGGAGATATTTTGTCGAGGATGAATTCCTTGATATCCTTGATCGCATCGTCCATTGAGACTGTATCGTTCTCACCCGGAGCTGGTGGTCTCGTTTCCTGGATTTCCTGGATATCCTGGCCGGGTTGTTCGGGGCGCACGTCCATCTTGATGTTGTACTGGTTATTCTGCAACATGATTGATTGGAGAAACAAGACGTATATCGCTGACTTGTTTGACGATTTATTGTACATATGAATACTAATGAAGAGAAGAAGAATCAAATGAATTAAATTAAAGTAGGTCACGGAGTGAGGTTGGGCCCCCGCGAAACACGACTTAATGATTTTGAATGGAGCGCCAGAAAGACGGGTCCTTTGCTAGCGATGGACAACTTCTCTGTGGTCTTGTTTCACCAGCGGGTGCATCAACAACCTTTTCCGTTAAATGTACTTCACCGGCCGTGTTTTCTGAGCGTATTTCCAGAGGTATGAGATGGTCTAAAGGTCTGCTTACTACCCTTCCTGTTGTGGTATGTAGTGCGGCAGATCTTTCTGTGAGTTTTTCGATTTTAGCCAGGGACCACGTTCCTCTACTTTGATTTTCATCTTTAAGTAAGACGATTTCTCCAATTTCCGGTTTTCTCGGGTTTCCATTTCTTCCAACAGCATGAGAAGCGCGTGTGATTCCATGTAGAGATTTGAGGTAACTTTCATTGAAGATCTTCCAGAACAGTTTCACACCTTTCTGATGTGTGTTGATCATCCGCGCAATGCTCTTCAGATTGCTGTCCACCTGACATGAGAAGGAGGGGTCATTTGGATCTTCGTCGTTTGCCAGCGCCGGCAAATTTTGAGCAACTCCTGCCGCGACATTAATCTCTGAACGATGAGATCATCGGTGCGATGACCTCATGTCATTCAAATTAGGCGAAAATTTTGAAAGATGATGTGACCTTGACTAACTTTTTTTTTTGGAAATAAAAGGTCCTGCACGGAATTCCATTCTTAGAACTTACGCGCGTAATTGACAGAGTCAATGTCTGCGCTCTGACCTTTTCTTATTATATAACATAAAAACGATTTTTTTCCAAAAGCTAAACGTTCTGATCAAAATGTGAACAAAATTTCGAATATTGAACTCCGACCCGTGCTACGAGAAAAAAAGATCAATTGAACACAGAAAACAGATTTTTTTTGTCAATTTTTTTGTTAATCCTCCCCGCTTTACGGTCGCAAGGGTCGCCCGGTCACCCGCCCAAAAAAGAAATTATCAACACTTCCTGGTGAGCTGTGTTACGCGGTCTCGTTTGCCTAAGCCGTACGGCCTCGTCAGCGTAAACTTTTTCCTAAGCCTAAGCGTTTTTTTTAATGTAAAAAAATCTTTTAAAAAATTTTTTAAAGCCCCCCACCCCAAGTGAAGCGGAGCCCCCCAAGTGAAGTGCGCCCCCTTGAGTTGAAAAGAACCCAAATTGTTCTTCTAAAACAGCAAAATTATTCAACGCTAGAATCACCTTTTTAAAATTCGGCACTTTCGCACTTTAGGCCCCTCCTCTCCTAGAGGTTCCATGGGTCATACTTCTGTCTTGCATACATTTACAAAAAAATAACTTTTACATTGAAAAGGTTTTTTTACATTAAATAAATTATGTTTACATTGAAAACGCTTAGGCTCAGGAAAAAGTTTAGACTCGGGAAAAAAGAAGCTTAGGCAAAGGAAAAAAAAACAAGAAAAAAAATGTTGGGTACAAAGTTTCGGGGTACGAAATGTCGCGGTACGAAGTGTCGGGTACGAAGTGTCGAGAATACAACAAAAAAAACAAAAATTTTAATGAAATGTTCAACAAAAAAAGTGAAATGATTTTTAAGTACGAAAACAAACTAGATTGCGATTAGTTAGTATTTTAAGATTCATTTAGAGAGCAAGACGACATGTGAAATCTCATTTTCTCGTACTTTAAGATGTTATTTCACGTGCTCTCGCAAGATCATCTCATACCTCACTGATCCAACATTTTTTGCCTAAAAAGTGCGAGAGCCATGATCTCATCGTGAAAAATTTCAGTTGTATTAACACTGACTCGATGATCTCATTCATCGAGCAATGATGTCATCTTTACAGATACATCGTCTTAATCTAGAGTCACTTGAATACCGCCGCGTTGTTGCTGACCTAGTATTTATCCATAAAAGAATACATTCGTGTTCTGAATTTGATTCTTCCAGACTGTTCATTGTTAAACCACTTCTTAAGAATATTAGAAATGCTCACAAGTTGAGAATCGCATTGCCTTTCGCTATAAACAGCTCCCGGTTCTCTACATGTGCATCAAGAATTATTTATATATGAAACTGCCTACCTTCTGAAATAGTATGCATTCATTCTGATATGATGTTTCTGACGAAACTGAAAGAACTTCCTAAACATACTATTTTACCTAGCCCTATTGTTTCTGACTAATTGCTTTAATACACTGCCACTGTATTACCTCACCTTCTTCTTTTTCATTTCTTAATTTTATCATATATAAAAATCCATGTTATATTGTTTTTATATTTCGATTCCACGTTAAACATACACATGTACATGGAAATAAAGAATGAATGAATCGTCGATCGCTCAACTTTTTTTGAGAGATTAAGGTCGCGGCTGGTATCATGAGGTCTATTGGTCGGATGATTCTCCACGTGTCCCTGGGGTCATCAGATATGTGGCAAAGAGGACGGCTGTCCATTATCCACTCTATTTCCGTCATTGACGTCTGGAACTCATCTGCATCCAAAATCCGGTTTCCAAAACTTCGGTTCATGGCGTTTTTCATAATCCCAACGAGACGCTCATAAACTCCTCCTTGCCAAGGAGCATGTGGGGTTATGAACTTCCATCTGATATGGGCTGAGTTGGTAGGGTCTTCGACGTTTGCGGAGTGAAAATTCCAGAGCTCTTGTGCACATTTGAAGGCTGGCGCATTGTCACAGACCACGAGATGAGGAGTTCCACGTCTGGCTGAGAAGCATCTGAAGGCGTTTATGAACGATATCATAGACAGGCTGTCTGTCACTTCTATGTGTGCTGCTCTACTAGCGAGGCATGTGATGAGAAGTGCATATTCCTTGACTAGTTCGTTTTTCGTTCGCACAGTGAAGGGTCCCACGTAATCCAATCCTATGGAGTCGAACGGACGTTGTTCCATTATTCTCTCCTTCGGTAAGGGTGGTGCGGGTGGGTATCGGAAGGGCAGTGCTTGATATCTCCTGCATGTGACACGTTTCGAAACCCAATACCGGACAGCGCGACGACAACGTGTGATCCATACTTTCCTGCGTAAGAAATCCATAGTGTGGTTGTGTCCGGCGTGCTTGATGCTGTTGTGTGCCTTCCGAATCAGCATGCCGATGAGAGCTTCCGTATGATGTCCTGGTATGAAAATTGGATCTGTCTCGGTTGTAGGCAAGTTCGAGTTTTGCAGCCTGCTGAAACCGCAACGATAGACGTTGTATTGATCCTTGTAGAGGTGCAGTGGTTTGTACTTTCCGCTATCCATCTCGGAAACACCGTGTATGTTTTGATAGTGCCGGTATACTGTCCATTCCGCCGATTTCATTTCTTGTCCAGTGAGTAGACCCTTAGTTGGTTCGGTACGGAGTAAAATTCCGGCCTTTTCCGCTCGATCAAACCTAGGGGTTGAGCTTCTGCGGATCATCAGGTGTATGAAGCGTCGTACGTATGCTGTCGTTCGAATGAGAATACTCAACTTTGAGAAGCGGGGAAAATCGATCACCGCGAGAGGCGGCTTCGTGGTGTTGGCAATGAGAACTGGTAGCGGACGATCTTCCATTTCAGCTTCCTTTATGACATCTTGAGTGCAGCTACTTATTTTCCACAACTCCTTTTTCTTTATTTCGACGGTGTTGAGCCAGGTAGGACCAGCCCACCAAATATGATCATCTGCCTGTAACTTCCGGGCTGAGCAACCACGTGTAGCGTGGTCTGCAGGATTCTCCTCGCCAATGACATGCCCGACGCGTAGACAGCTTCCTTCGCAACTGATGTGAGAAGCCTCGCATAAGGTGCCGGAGATATCCTTGATTTTCTTTTTTATATTGGAAACCGTACGGGAAGATACTCCCTTTTGATTTGCTGTCATCCAATACAACGCGATTTGACTGTCCGAAAAAAGGTAACTGCTTATCTGAACGTTTTTCCTGGATTTCCTGATACTTCTCGCTGCAAAGGTCAAGAGTTGGAGTCCGAGTAAAATTGCCTTGAATTCCAGTTTCGGTATTGTCATTGTTCTTCTCAACGGCGCTAACTGTGATCTCGCCATCAGGATTTCCGCTCCATTATTTCCAACGACGTAGACTGATGCTCCTAGAGCCTTCAAAGAAGCATCGACGAATACGGCTAAAATCCAGTTCTCGCTTGGAATCGCCGTTGATCTGGGGCGGTGAATGGAGAACTGTGCTATGTCTTGCTCAGTGCGTTTCCAAGAATTCGCGTCTTCCGGTTCCAATTTAGTGTCCCATCCGTAGTCCTTTTTCCACAATCCTTGAACAAATATTTTTGCAGGTAGCAGAAGCGGAGCTAAAAGGCCGAGAGGGTCGAATGGAGTTGCAATCTTCTTCAAGACGACTGGCGTGACAGTGAATCGATATGTCACAAGATTGTTCTTTCCAGGCGGTTTGTCGCGGTTTTTTTTTTGTCAAGCTTTGTCAAGCTTTTTTTGTTGTCACTTTTGTCGTTTTGTCAAGCTTGAAGTTTTGTCAAGCTTGAAGCAATTGGCATTTCCGCGAGTAGATGGAGATTGTCGGTCCGTGAATTCCATTTGACTCCAAGTAATTTCTGCTCGCCGATTTTTCCTTGGTCCGCAGTGGGAAGTTCCGATATGAAGGCGCTATCGTCCGAAGCCAATTCTCTGAGGTTCATTGATATGCCGGCCAGTATTTCCTTCGAATCCTTGTACAACTGTTTTTTATCTGTGGTTTCATCGCATTCGAAGAGTATGTTGTCCACGTAGACGTTGTTCTTCAGTTGTTCCAGAACAAATTCTTGCTTCTCGTCGACATCCTCCCGATTGCCGCAGATCTTGACTTGATGCGATATTGATGCTTCGAGTAGATATGGACTTTGACTGATCCCGAATGGCGTGACAGTGAATCGATATGTCACAAGATTGTTCTTTCCAGGCGGTTTGTCGCGGTTTTTTTTGTCAAGCTTTGTCAAGCTTTTTTTGTTGTCACTTTTGTCGTTTTGTCAAGCTTGAAGTTTTGTCAAGCTTGAAGCAATTGGCATTTCCGCGAGTAGATGGAGATTGTCGGTCCGTGAATTCCATTTGACTCCAAGTAATTTCTGCTCGCCGATTTTTCCTTGGTCCGCAGTGGGAAGTTCCGATATGAAGGCGCTATCGTCCGAAGCCAATTCTCTGAGGTTCATTGATATGCCGGCCAGTATTTCCTTCGAATCCTTGTACAACTGTTTTTTATCTGTGGTTTCATCGCATTCGAAGAGTATGTTGTCCACGTAGACGTTGTTCTTCAGTTGTTCCAGAACAAATTATTGCTTCTCGTCGACATCCTCCCGATTGCCACATATCTTGACTTGATGCGATATTGATGCTTCGAGTAGATATGGACTTTGACTGATCCCGAATGGCGTGACAGTGAATCGATATGTCACAAGATTGTTCTTTCCAGGCGGTTTGTCGGGGTCCCAAACCCACAGGAGCCTCAGTAGGTTTCGTTGATCCGGTTGAATTTTGATTTGGAGAAAAGCTGCTTCCACATCCGCTGTCACAATACTCGTAGCGCAACGGGCTCGTATGAGTAATGCTGGAATGTGCTCGAGCTGAATAACTCCTTCTGCCATGCAATCGTTGAGCGAGAGCTTTCCTCGTTCCTTGGAAGAAGCATCGAAAACGATGCGGATTGGTTTCGTTGGCTTTTCTGGTCGGTACACTGGATGGTGAGGAAGATATGTTGTTGGGTCAGGTCCTTCGATTTCCGAGTCCGGGACTTCCTCGATGTATCCTTTTTTTAAGTAATCCAGGATGATATTGTTGTAATGTTGAAGCAATCCTTTCTCTCGCAGAGAATCAATCACGTTGCAAAGACGAGCGATGGAGCTATTGAAGTTGCGAGATAACTAAGACATATTCTCCTCCTTGATACAGTATCTTGTGTAGATTCTGCTCTCGTTTATTTCCACATTTTCTGAAAAGTGGCAGCCGACGCGATCTTGTTGATCCGTCGAGTTTTTGCTCTCGCTGTCTTCTCCTTCCTTAACTGCTTCATCAAGTGCCAAAAACTTGCGAAGAGCCTCAGTTTCTTGACGTTTCGAGTTGATCACTGTCGAGACACAGTGATGTTCCCACGGGAAATTCCCGTTCCTGGCTCCGGTTGCTATCCAACCCAGAGTTGTGTTCATCAGTAGATATCCACTTTGTAGGTGTACGATTTCCTGGTTCCATCGAACACATCTAAAAAAATCTGTGTTCTCTAGCAGCAGCTCTGGAGTCACCTGTGTTGTGCTCCCGCCTTCTCCAGATATATGTATACCTTTCGAAGCCATGTAATCGATATCCTGCTGAGGTAGAGGTTCGATGTCCAAATCGGCTGTGATGGGCTTCGGGTGTGCTGCTGCCTCGATTAACATTGTCTTACCATCGAAGGTGATGATCGGGACGTTGTACATCTTGTACCTTCTCTTTCCCTTGGTGTTTCCGCCAAGCCCGCAAAGAGTAAACTCCGAAGATCTGAGAAACTGTAGTTGTAGTTCCTCTGCCAATGTCTCGTCAATTAGTGAAATAGAAGCTCCAGAATCGAGAAGGTAGTTTATTTCCGTTCCCGCTTTACTTCTGACTTGTACTCGGCCAGTGAGTAATCTGGGTTTGTAGTTGGTATTGGTAGAGGTGTGAAGAGAAGAAGTGTTGACGTTTTGATTTCGTCTTTCTTTTCTCTGTTGATTATCTTCGTTGTTGTTAGTACGAGCACGATTGAATGGTTGTTTTCCCTCGTTGGAATGCTTCCTCCCTTTATCCACCTTGTTTATGCTGATAAGTTTGAAGCACGTCGAGATATCGTGTGGGCCGCTACGCAGTGGACATCTGGAGTTGCAAGTATGCGATGTGCCTCCTCTCACTAGGCATCCTTGACATAGGCCTTGCTCTCTGAGAAATTTGATGCGGTCTTTGATCCTCCACATTTTCTGACATGACCATGAAAGATGAGCTTCTGAACAATATGCACATGCTTGAACCTCTCCATAATCACTTCTCGCTTTGCAGTTCTCCTGCTTTTTCATTGCTGATCTATTCAATTCCAGTCCTGCGTTGATGTGATAATTCTTGGTAGGCTCCTGATACTTGGTAGAAACGGTTGTTTTTTCAGTCATTGTGATTGCGAACATTTCTCTTTTGATGTATTGTTCTGCATGACTTAGGATCATAGTTGCCGTGATTTCCTCATGATCGTACATATACCTCAGTAATGTCTCTCTGGTTTTTGCAGGAAATTTTTCCAAAATGAGCTGATGCATGAGGGTGTTGGCTTGCAGGCCTTCTTGCGTACGGCTAAATTTAGCCGTAACTGCCTTGAGAGCGGTGACGAGAGAAAGTTGTGCTGCCCAAGATGTGTCTGTGGGGCGGAGGGATCGCAGTTGAGCTAAGTCCATTATTGAGTCAGCTTTAGATTCGCTGAATGTGTCGTGTAATAACTGGATGGCGATGTCGTAATCCACTGAAGTCGCGCTGAGATGACTGAGTGCCACCTTGGCCTCATCACGTATTGATTGCTGCAAGTAGCGCATTTTGTCCGCTTTCGTGATGTCTAATCTGTTGTGGATCATCTCTTGAAACTGTTCCCACCAGGCGGTGTATTCACCTCTGATGCCGGCAAAGGTAGGAAGTGTTGGTGGAGGCAACCTCTGCAAGGCTTGCTCGTGATTAGGTGTGATGCGGCTCTGCTCTTGTACTGGCTGTGCTTCAACGTGCTCTCTTCGAGGAGGTTCTTTACGCCTGAGAAGCTTGACTAGCTTGCGTTTAAGTTCCTTCACACTGATCGTGGCGCCTGCCTTCGTGCGTGATCTTGGGTCCTCATCGATCCATGCTTGTAGCTCTTTCGCTTCCTGCTCCTTCGATCTTGTTGTGATGGAGTTGATATTGATTTCCCAAGCATCGAATGCGTCGTTGTAGTATTGCAAGTAGGCGTCCAAGTCTCCAATGATTTCCTGGATATCCGGTAATTCCTTTCGATCCAAGAATTCCTCTCCAAGATTTCCATCCAAGATTTCCTTCGCTACTCTGACGTGTTCGTGGAACTCTACGAAAATTTCCAAAACAACAATTTTATCGGCCTGTGTGACTGTGCTAGCTGATGTCATTTTATTTTAACCGATGCACCATGTGCTTGTAGTCGAAGGAAATTAAGTGATTGTTGGTGAAATGAACCGAAATGAATAAAGTATTTGGATTGTGGTTGTGAAGTTGTAAGGCTGTGTGTTCAGATAAAGAATGCCAATTGCAATGGTTCTTCAATGATGCTCAATGATGCCTGCCACGACTTACTTTACTGATTTTTCAGCAATTTAATTAACCTTCAACAAACTTACTAACAATTTACTAAATACTTAACTAAATACTAATTATTACAACCAAAATTAACAACAAACGTCTCCGTGTGGTTGACCTGCGCGGCGAAATCGGGTGGTGGTGCGCGAGCGTAGGAGAAGGGCGGCGTCACGATGCACGATGCTAGCCAGCAGCAAAACTTGTTCTAACCCTAATTTTGGGCCCAAAATATTAAACAAAACAGAAACTTCTAGAACTAGTAAACGTCGAAAGTCGACATGACTAAACCTCACCCCAAACGCACCAAAAGAGGTAGCGTAGCTACCCTCACTAAACATCACCCCAAAACACACTAAAAGAGGTAGCGCAGCTACAACGTCAATGATTCGATTGGGGGAGACGTTTTCGAGTCATTGCAGAGACTTTGATAGAGTGATTTGAAATGTCGCTGAAAAGCTTTAGCTATTTCTGCGTCAGCGGTTATACAATCACCATTTGACAGGATTAGAGGTCCAATCTTCGAGTCATCCTTGATGTTTGAGCTCGTAAAGCGATACAACTTAGCAAGATTCGCACTCTGAAGAAGTGACTTCTCTAGATTGCGCCGATGTGAGTCGTGAGCTCGCCTAAGCTTGCGATTCATTCTGATATAAGGGGAAAGTCCAATTGTAGTTTTTTTTTGTAGAGACGAGAAACATGGCGTTGAATGCGGATCACCAAATTAGGCAGTTTTTTTCGCTTTGTTGGAAACTTTCGATCTTGGAACACATTCTTGAATGATATCCTGAATAGTATCTGTAAAAAAGCTGTAAATTAAGTTAGGATCATTGCTTACGGCTAAGAGACTAGGCCAATCTATTGAACTGATGAGTTTGTTCGCCAAATCGAAGTTTGCTTTTCTAAAAGAAAGGAACTCTTTATTTCCTTTCACACTCTCAAAGCAAGATGAAATTTGGAAAAGTACGGTGTTGTGGGCCCAAGAAGGAGGAGGTAGACCTAGCCAACAACCTGAAATAACGTTACTTCTAGATGAAAACACAAGATCTAGGATGTTATTCAAACGTGTAAGAGAGTCCACATGTTGATGCGAACAATGCTGAGAAGCTAACCGAGAAAGGGAGCGAGAGTGCTGATCCAGAGCTGGATTCCCAGTTACTCTACCAGTGGACCAGTCTATTTCAGGAGTGTTGAAATCCCCAATTATTATATGCTCACAGTTAGTGGACGTCAAGATACTGAATTCAATGTTGTCTAAGGCGTCTTGGAATGCACTGTGACTGCAGCTGGGACTTCGGTAGACACAATGAAGGAGTAGGTCTGACTGATGGTCGAAATGCAGTCTTACAGTAACAATCTGGCAGTACTCTGTGAATGACTTGGAACACTGAAGAGAAGCATGGATTGATTTATGAACTAGGAGAGCTACACCTCCACCTGGAAAAGAACTCACTCTATCACAACGGAAAACGGAAAATTTTTGACCAACCGAAAGCATGGAATCATGGATGGTTTGAGATGTGGCCCAAGTTTCAGTAATAGCTACAACCAGGGCATTGTACTGGGTTATAAGATCTTCCACGATGTTGATTTTGTAAGAAACTGAACGAATATTCACTAATATACAGGTAACTTCAGCAAACTTCATTTTTTTGTATGACTGTATGTGTTACGTCTGTGGTGAATCCTATGGAGGAAGCAAGGAAACGACTGACTGCCCTCCCGACAAGGGAGGGAAATTCTCGGTGCTTCCGCTCAGCAATGGTTCTTCAGTGATTCGGTCAAGAGGATCGAGAGAAGCTATCTCGCTTTGTTCTTTCCTTGCAGATGTTCTTCCGGCTCCACGTGACTTGCTGGCTGCAGTGACTCGTCCACGTACACGCCCTCGCCCTCGTCTCGTCACAGGTGGTGTGTATGATTGAACCTGAGCAGACGCCGCAGCGGGAGGCTGAGGGGGGGGGGTCTGGAGAAACAGCCTCTACTCGTACTTCTTGTGTGTATGACCGTCTCCTAGGCAATTCGCGAGGATTACGTAGCTGATATATTTCTGGTCCGTTACCCAAGTCTCTCACAATGTGTACTAGTTTACCCTCCTGCTGATTTTTTCTGCCGCATTCTCTACGCAACTCAGCATCAAACTCCAGTTGGTGCTTCATGTAATCCGGCCGGGCGTAGGCGTGAACGTTGTTGCTGCACATTGTCATACAACGAGAGCTTCTAGTGTGCTGAAGAAAAGAATCACGTGTCACGTGTCATTTTCCCTTTCTTTGCTCACACTGAGCAGTCGGTGATCTACCACGTCTCATATTGACTAGTTTGCTTCTCTAAATGCCTAGCAAACGTTCCCCCATTGCCCCTCCCCCTTGTAAGCGATGCCCCGAATACGAGAAAAGGCTTGATGAGATGATGGAAAAAATTACTCGACTCGAGAGTATAGTCGAGCAACTCGTCTCTCGTCTGTCTACTCTCCCTTCCTCGCCTGCCCCTCCGTCACCATCGCCTATCCCCTCTCTCCTTTCTCTCCCCCCGCACATTCTCGCCTATGACGCCGCGGTTCGAGCGATGACTGTCGATCGTAAGATGATTGAAGAAAAAATGGAGAACATCGTGTGTGTTGGGCTCCCGGAGCACGACAAGGATGAGTCAACGGATGCAGCGGATCAGGACTTTCTCAGAGCGCTCTCTCGGGAACTCAATCTCCCGGAAATTGCGACTGCTCGGTTCAGAAGGTTTGGTGACCCAGTCAAGAAGAGACGTGTTCTCAAGATTTTTCTTGGATCATCTTCTCTGAGAAATCAAGCTTTGCAGCAAATTCGAAGAAGGCGCCCTGCCTGTCTTTCAGCTCTTCCGCACAGCTATACCAGGGAAGACCTGACGCGTGAGGGACTGGAGCTAGAACGGGAGATGAAGAGAGTGGCAAGGGAAAGGAATCAGATCCCTGGTGGTCAGAAGTGGAAGGTCGTTGGGACTTCTCTGATACCAGTGCGAACGTTCTCATCCTACCAACCACAGCCACCCGCAACTCCGATGAACCCTGGCTCGTCGCCGCAGAGTTCCGGTCCAGCTTCGCAGAACGTAACAATGAGAAGATAGGTCAGTGGCGGTGTTCTCCCCCTTTTTGACCCTCGTAGCCCATCTTCTCCTATTGACATTGATGTTTCGACAATAAGTTGCATTTCATTCAAAGCTCGTTCTCTTCGTAACAAACTTTACAGCTTATATTTCTTGCTTAATTCTAATGTTTACGATGTGATAGGGATAACTGAGACTTGGTTAACAAGTCAAGAGAATGATTCGTTAATAACAAGTAATACTGGATATCAGATTTTCCGCTGTGATAGAAGCAGTTCAATGAGAGGAGGAGGTGCAGCCTTCTTAGTTTCTTCTCGCATCCCTTGTTCTATCGTTTCGTCTTGCTCAGACGACGGCTTTGAAGCTGTTACCATAGATATTTTTGAGCAATCATTTTCTTCAGTGAAGAGTAAGTTGAGATGTATTTGTGTGTATCGCTCGCCATCCTGTCCAATTTCTTCTTTCTTAAAGCTATTGTCGTACTTCAAACAGATGTTTAATTCTAATACTACTGATATTTTTCCCATCATGATCACTGGTGATTTCAACCTACCATTCATTGACTGGTTCAATCATTTATCACATAGAGATGGTCAACATGAGATGTTCCTTGAATTCATGACAGACAATTTTTTGACACAGTACGTCTACTCTCCAACAAGGAACGAAAATATTCTTGATTTATTATTCACGAATGTACCCATAATTTCTGAATGTAATGTTATCGGTCGTTTTAGCGGTAGTGACCACAACATGGTCTCATTCAAATTATCTTTAAATGCTACTTCAATTCCATTGTCTCCCCCTTTCAAGTTGTTCACTAAAGTTTCGGTGTCTATCTCAGTGGCAGCCAACAGTGGCGCCTTACTCAAACATTTACGCCAATTATTATATTTATTTTCAATTCAATTCAATTAGTTTATTCCAGTTGAGCATAGTCGCAAAGTTATAACAACGGATGACTGACCAAGTGGTTTTAGTGGTTAAATAGAAGTAAATCATTCTAGGTATTCATAGAACGATTTCAGTAAATTCAGAACAGAGTGAGTTGATAAAACGTGATTTAAGAGAGTAAAACACCTTGAATACGCAATTATAAAAATAGCTATTATATCTTTACTTTCTTCATAAAAATAGTGTATATGTAGTGTGAGTACTGATGAGAGTAGTGGAGAATTAATTATGAATTTTAGAGAATGGATTAATGCGATCACAGGGCAGAAACTAAATAGCTTTTTGAAATTGACATGAAGATGCTAAGACAATGATTTCATTAGGTAAACAATTCCAAATATCTATCATTCGAGAGGCACACGTTGTATGCGAATCTTGTATTTTATAATATATTCATTCATTCTTTATTTCCATGTACATGTATGTTTAACGTGGAATCGAAATATAAAAACAATATAACATGGATTTTTATATATGATAAAATTAAGAAATGAAAAAGAAGAAGGTGAGGTAATACAGTGGCAGTGTATTAAAGCCATTAGTCAGAAACAATAGGGCTAGGTAAAATAGTATGTTTAGGAAGTTCTTTCAGTTTCGTCAGAAACATCATATCAGAATGAATGCATACTATTTCAGAAGGTAGGCAGTTCCATATAGAGATAATTCTTGATGCACATGTAAAGAACCGGGAGCTGTTTATAGCGAAAGGCAATGCGATTCTCAACTTGAGAGCATTTCTAATAAGAAGTGGTTTAACAATGAATAGTCTGGAAGAATCAAATTCAGAACACGAATGTATTCTTTTATGGATAAATACTAGGTCAGCAACAACGCGGCGGTATTCAAGTGACTCTAGATTAAGCATTTCTAGTCTTTCAGAGTAATCTAATCGAGGAAGTCCGTTCCTAGCTAGGATTCTCCTGGTGAAACTCCTTTGAACTTTTTCAATGTCTTTCACAAGGCCTATGGTTGTTGGGGACCAAACTACAGTCGCGTATTCGAGGATTTGGCGTACATAAGTGACAAAAGCTAGTGTCAGAACATCAAGAGACTTAGTCTTGAATGTACGCAAGAATAAGTTCGCAAGGTTTGTTGCTTTCTTACAGACAATCTCGACTTGTTTATTGGAGGAAAGATTATCAGAGAACACAACGCCTAAATCATTTACTTCAGAAGATTTATTCATGACCACTCCGTTAAGATAGTAAATCATCATGGCATCGGAACCGAAGTGTGAAACAACGCATTTTTCAGCAGATAGCTCAAGATTGGAATGTTGACACCAGTTAGAGATGTTATCAATGGCTATTTGGAGATCGGAAGAGAAAAGTGGTACTTCAGTAAACAGTTTCACGTCGTCGGCATATATCGAATATTGCACAGTCGAAGGAATAACTTCCTTTATGTCATCGATAAATAATAAGAATAATTTAGGGCCGATTGTTGATCCTTGGGGCACACCACTAATTACAGAGGAAGTGCTTGAAAACTCGTTGTCAACACAAATAGTCTGCATTCTTTCAGTCAAATAATCACGAATACATCCAAGGACAGGATTACAAATTCCAATATTTTCAAGTTTGCGTACTAAAAGATTATGGTCTACTGTGTCAAAGGCCTTAGATATGTCAAGGAGAACAACATCGACAGCCTTTCAATGAGACAGTAAATCCGCAAGGTAACAAAGTGATTGTACTAGTGAAGCTACTGTGGACCTTTTGCTCCTAAAACCGAATTGATGAGGAGATAGAATAGAATTGTTCTCCAAGTAAGCATCAATTTGACTAATCAAAACGTTTTCCATAACTTTAGAGATTGAACAAGTCAACGAAATAGGACGACTAGCGTCCCCTACGGGGACGCTTGTCACTTTCTTGTTAGCCAAGTCATTCTGAAAGCCTAGTCATTTCTGAGCTTTTTTTCTGCTTCTCCTTAACTCCCTGCATGAGGCAGCTTCGCTGCCTTGGTTCTCCAACTTATAATTTTCTCCCTCCCTCAGGCAGCTTCGCTTCCTTCGTTTTCCCACTTCTAATCTGGGGACAACTGTATCAGACACTTCCATTTCTAATCAGACAGACACCTGTATCAGACAGCTTCGCTGCCTTCGTTTTCCCACTTCTAATCTACCACCTGTCTCAGGCGAAGCGAAGCTGCCTTCGTTCTTCTTCTTCTCCTTTCCCTCCTGCCTCGCTGCCTTCGTTCCTCTTCTTCTCTTTTTCCTCCTGCCTCAGGCAGCTTCGCTGCCTTCGTTTCTCCACTTCTAATCTTCCACCTGTATCAGACAGCTTCGCTGCCTTCGTTCTCCAACTTCTAATTTTCTCCCTCCCTCAGGCAGCTTCGCTGCCTTCGTTTTCCCACTTCTAATCTGGGGACAACTGTATCAGACACTTCCATTTCTAATCAGACAGACACCTGTATCAGACAGCTTCGCTGCCTTCGTTTTCCTACTTCTATTTTTCCACCTGCCTTCGTTTTCCCACTTCTAATCTACCACCTGTCTCAGGCTAAGCGAAGCTGCCTTCGTTCTTCTTCTTCTCCTTTTCCTCCTGCCTCGCTGTCTTCGTTCCTCTTCTTCTCCTTTTCCTCCTGCCTCAGGCAGCTTCGCTGCCTTCGTTTCTCCACTTCTAATCTTCCACCTGTATCAGACAGCTTCGCTGCATTCGTTTTCCTATTTCTATTTTTCTACCTGCCTTCCTTTTCCCACTTCTAATCTTCCACCTGTCTCAGGCAGCTTCGCTGCCTTCGTTCTTCTTCTTATCCTTTTCTTCCCTCCTCGCTGCCTTCGTTCTTCTTCTTCTTCTTTTCCTCCCGCCTCGCTGCCTTTGTTCTTCGTTCTTCTCTTTTTCCTCCTGTCTCTGTCAGCTTCGCTGCCTTCGTTTACCCACTTCTAATCTTCCACCTGTCTCAGGCAGCTTCGCTGCCTTCGTTCTTCTTCTTCTCCTTTTCCTCCCGCCTCGCTGCCTTGTTGTTGTTGTTGTTGTTGTTGCCGGCAAGCAGCCCGCATCGAAGACTTTTGGTTATGAACACTCTCTTTAATGAGAGAGGTTCTCGTGTTCTTCGGACGAGATGCGTCCGGAGAAGGGTTTTGATGTCCTTTGCAGTCCTGAGACTGTCATGCGTATAGCGGAGTATCGGCTAATGTTTTGTCCGGTGGCTTGCCCAGGCCGGTCCGGCATCGCCCTCCTTTGAAGAGCTATACTACCAGTATAGTATAGCCTCGCTGCCTTCGTTCTTCGTTCTTCTCCTTTTCCTCCTGTCTCTGGCAGCTTCGCTGCCTTCGTTTTCCCACTTCTAATCTGGGGACACCTGTATCAGACACTTTCATTTCTAATCAGACAGACACCTGTATCAGACAGCTTCGCTGCCTTCGTTTTCCTACTTCTATTTTTCCACCTGCCTTCGTTTTTCCCACTTCTATTTTTCTCCCTTCCTCAGGCAACTTTGCTGCCTTCGTCCTCCCACTTCTAATGTTCTCCCTGCGTCAGGCAGCTTCGCTGCCTTCGTTTTCCCACTTTTATTTTTTCCCTCTCCCAGACAGCTTCGCTGCCTTCGTTTTCCCCACTTCTATTTTTCTCCCTGCCTCAGGCAGCTTCGCTGCCTTCGTTCTCTCACTTCTATTTTTCTCCCTCCCTCCCTCAGACAGCTTCACTGCCTTCGTTTTTCTGCTTCTCCTTCTTCCGCTTCTTCTTTCTCAGGCAGCTTCGCTGCCTTCGTTTTCTCACTTCTCCTCATCTTCCTGTCTCAGGTTCCCCCTTAGTTTCACATCTCCTTATTTTCTTGGCTAAAAAGGCTTTGCTGCTTGGTCCTCTAATTGACCTATGTAGTACTTCTCCTCTTGTTTCTGACACATACAGCTCTACTGCCTTCATTCCACCTCCCCTACTTCCTCTTCTCATCCATTCTCATTTCAGACTGAAATTCAGACTTCAAGACAAGGTTTTTTGGATTCTTCACTTTTGAATCCGCTAAATCATACACAAAAAATTGATGTGTGTCCTAAAAACTCTAGAGAATGTTTTCAACTCGAGTACCACTCTGGTTCGCTATGTTGAGAAAATTAATGATTTCATTTCTATTTATTGGGTAAACAATCAGTTCAAACTAAGAAATGGAACACACGACCGGTTTCATTTGATTCCTAACATCGAGAAGTATGAAAACAGTAAAATTTACAAAGTAAGAATTCTACACATTCGCATAAAAATAACTTTCCCGATAAAAGTTTTCTTAAACTGATCAAGTGTATTTTTGCTCTTCAAACCACTGATAAAACTTTTCCTACTAAGTTTTATGGAAATGTGATTAGATCTGTAAGAATTTTCAATCAAACTTTATAAAGTCAGCGAAAAAAAGAAGCGGGGTACTAAAAATTGTTCAAACTGGAGTCTATGGAAATTTTTTTATCATCAGTGTAATTTTTAAGACAAAACTCTATAAACACATAACAAAATGAAAGCAAGTAGTCAATAAATAACCTTACTCCCTGTACAGAACACAAAAACATGTTTTTTGTTCTTCTAATTGTTTTCTGAATAAGGGCCGGAGAGTATCCTGAGTGGTTCGCTATGAAACCTCATCATCTTTGATCAAAAGTAATCGTCACAACTGCGTTCCAGTCAAAATATCAATTTTCTCAAACTGAAGATAAAAACAAAGAGTAAAAAGAAATGAATTCTTATTGAAAAAAGAGAAAACTTCACGTAACAACTTTCAAGAATGGCTCACAAAAAGCTGTGAAAAATGATATCAAAGTTTAGCGAAGGCTCAGATCGAATTATGACGTGTAGTTCACTTCATACTGTAAATCAGTAAACCAAACCAAGTTTTTTGAACTCTCCATACACGATTACCCAGTAAGAGATCATAAAAGTCTCGAAAAAAGTTCAAAAAACTGGTTTAAAAATTTATTAAAGAACTCGCACGCAAAAAATACTTTTTAGAGAAAAAAACGTATCACTGAAATCAGTCGAAATCACCCTTTCAAACTGAACTCTACGGGCCAAAAAGTATCCAACTTTTTTCACCGTCTTTGAAAATACGGAGAGCAAGTTAGAAATCACCAGAAAGTTTTGAATATAATGGTCAAACAATTAGGTAAAACTGGGTTGTTTTGAGAACTTTTTCAAAAAACTCCACTCAAATGACTATATCTTGGTTCTTTTTCAGAATTCTGTGATGAAATTTACATTTTCAGAAAATTCAGCTCTTTCTGCTCCTATATGCGAAAAAAAACTCTTAATGTTCGCTAAATGCTCTTATTCAAGGGGTCAAAGATGGTGTACATCATAAATCACCAAAAAAACGGTCGAGAAACTGGTTATATCTCGGTTCATACTTAAAACCAGAAAACCGGATAAAGTTTTTCGGATTCTCCATGTCGAAAAACCCCTTAGCTGAAGAAATCAGCGAAATACGTTCATAGACAGCTATTTTACAAAAAAAAACCAAAAAATTCTTGCCAAAATTTTTTTTAACCAAAAATTGCGTGACGGAGAAGAAACGGCTTACTCGTATAAATAGGGAGGACTAGCGTCCCCTACGGGGACGCTTGTCACTTTCTTGTTAGCCAAGTCATTCTGAAAGCCTAGTCATTTCTGAGCTTTTTTTCTGCTTCTCCTTATCTCCCTGCACAAGGCAGCTTCGCTGCCTTCGTTCTCCAACTTCTATTTTTCTCCCTCCCTCAGACAGCTTCGCTGCCTTCGCTTTTCTGCTTCTTCTTGTCTCCCTGCCTCAGACAGCGAAGCTGCGTTTGCTTCTCTGCTTTTCCTTTTTCTGCTTCTTCTTTCTCAGGCAGCTTCGCTGCCTTCGTTTTCCCACTTCTATTTTCCTCCCTCCTTCAGACAGCTTCACTGCCTTCGTTTTTCTGCTTCTCCTTCTTCTGCTTCTTCTTTCTCACTTCTGCGAAGGCAGCTTCGCTGCCTTCGTTTTCCCACTTCTTTTTTTCTCCCTTTCTCAGGCAGCTTCGCTGCCTTCGTTCTCTCACTTCTATTTTTCTCCCTTCTTCAGACAGCTTCGCTGCCTTCGTTTTTCTGCTTCTCCTTCTTCTGCTTCTTCTTTCTCACTTCTCCTTATCTCCCTGCGAAGGCAGCTTCACTGCCTTCGTTTTCGAACTTCTTTTTTTCTCCCTTTCTCAGGCAGCTTCGCTGCCTTCGTTCTCTCACTTCTATTTTTCTCCCTTCTTCAGACAGCTTCGCTGCCTTCGTTTTTCTGCTTCTATTTTTCTCCCTTTCTCAAGCAGCTTCGCTGCCTTCGTTCTTTCACTTCTATTTTTCTCCCTTCTTCAGACAGCTTCGCTGCCCTACGGGGACGCTTGTCACTTTCTTGTTAGCCAAGTCATTCTGAAAGCCTAGTCATTTCTGAGCTTTTTTTCTGCTTCTCCTTATCTCCCTGCATAAGGCAGCTTCGCTGCCTTCGTTCTACAACTTCTATTTTTCTCCCTCCCTCAGGCAGCTTCGCTGCCTTCGTTCTCCAACTTCTATTTTTCTCCCTCCCTCAGACAGCTTCGCTGCCTTCGTTTTTCTGCTTCTTCTTATCTCCCTGCCTCAGACAGCGAAGCTGCGTTTGCTTTTCTGCTTTTCCTTCTTCTGCTTCGTCTTTCTCAGGCAGCTTCGCTGCCTTCGTTTTCCCACTTCTATTTTCCTCCCTCCTTCAGACAGCTTCACTGCCTTCGTTTTTCTGCTTCTCCTTCTTCTGCTTCTTCTTTCTCAGGCAGCTTCGCTGCCTTCGTTTCTCACTTCTCCCCATCTTCCTGTCTCAGGCAGCTTCACTGCCTTCGTTTTCCAGACTTCTATTTTTCTCCCTTCTTCAGACAGCTTCGCTGCCTTCGCTTTTCTGCTTCTTCTTGTCTCCCTGCCTCAGACAGCGAAGCTGCGTTTGCTTCTCTGCTTTTCCTTTTTCTGCTTCTTCTTTCTCAGGCAGCTTCGCTGCCTTCGTTTTCCCACTTCTATTTTCCTCCCTCCTTCAGACAGCTTCACTGCCTTCGTTTTTCTGCTTCTCCTTCTTCTGCTTCTTCTTTCTCACTTCTCCTTATCTCCCTGCGAAGGCAGCTTCGCTGCCTTCGTTTTCCCACTTCTTTTTTCTCCCTTTCTCAGGCAGCTTCGCTGCCTTCGTTCTCTCACTTCTATTTTTCTCCCTTCTTCAGACAGCTTCGCTGCCTTCGTTTTTCTGCTTCTTCTATTCTTCCTGCACCAGGCAGCTTCGCTTCCTTCGTTCTCCCACTTCTGTTTTTCTCCCTGCCTCCCTGCCCCTTCGTTTTCTCACTTCTCCTCATTTTCGTGTCTCAGGCAGCTTCGCTGCCTTCGTTTTCCCCACTTCTATTTTTCTCCCTTCTTCAGAAAGCTTCGCTGCCTTCGTTTTTCTGCTTCTCCTTTTCTTCCTCCCTCACGCAGCTTCGCTGCCTTCGTTCTCCCACTTCTACTTTTCTCCCTGCCTCACGCAGCTTTGCTGCCTTCGTTTTCTCACTTCTCCTCATCTACCTGCCTCAGGCAGCTTCGCTGCCTTAGTTTCACATCTCCCTATTTTTTTTGCTAAAAAGGCTTTGCTGCTTGGTCCTCTAAATGACCTATGTAGTACTCCTCCCCTTGTTTCTGAAACATACAGCTCTGCTGCCTTCATTACATTTCCCCCTCTTCCTCTTCTCATTCATTTTTATTTCAGACTGAAATTCAGACTTCAAGACAAGGTTTTTTGGATTCTTCACCTTTGAAAACGCTAAATCATACACAAAAAAACTTGATGTGTGTCCTAAAAACTCTGGAGAATGTTTTCAACTCGAGTACGTCTCTGGTTCGCTATGTTAAGAAAAATTAATGATTTCATTTCTATTTATTGGGTAAACAATCAGTTCAAACTAAGAAATGGAACACACGACCGGTTTCATTCGATTCCTAACATCGAGAAGTATAAAAACAGTAAAATGTACAAAGTGAGAATTCTACACATTCGTATAAAAATAACTTTCCCGATAAAATTTTTCTTAAACTGATCAAGTGTATCTTTGCTCTTCTAACCACTGATAAAATTTTTCCTACTGAGTTTTATGGAAATGTGATTATATCTGTAAGAATTTTCAAATTAACGTTATAAAGTCAGCGAAAAAAATGAAGCGGTTCAAACTGTTGTATTATCTAAAAATGTTCAATGTTCAAACTACTAAAAATGTTCAAACTGGAGTCTATGGAAAAAAAATGTATTATCAGTGTAATTTTTAAGGCAAAACTCTCTAAAATACTACGAAAGATCTAAAAATGAATCTAAAATACTAATAAGTACTACGAAAGAATGTTTTACTAAGAATGTTACTGGAAGCTGGAGCAGAAGAGACTTTTCAGCAATCTTTTAATCGCCATAAAAACTGCTTTATTATTCCTGATGCGTTGTAAGACATGATGGACGTAGAAAGAACTGTACAATAACGAAAGTGAAAGTGTGGAAGAACGAGAGCGAGAAGAGAGAGGATCGGAGAAAAAGAAATGGAGTAAAACATAAGGCCCTTAAACAGCGAAGGGAGCAAAAACAGTGAACTAAAAAAACGAGTTAATCAAAGCAGAAAAAATGATTAGAGACTTGACTATTTACATCTGATTCTAAGTTAATCTGATCCCAAGTTAATCACAATACTTTCTCTTCTCTCTCATCTATTTAACAAATTCTTCTAAATTTTTATTCATATTTCATTTTCTCTCTTTTTCTTTAATTGATAAATTCAACAAAAACACTGTTTAGTCTTTGAAATGTCTTTTCAAAAGCATTCTCATTGCAATCTACATGTTTTTTAACCCTTGAAAATTCCTCCTTTCAATTTTCAATCTCCATTCCATGAATGGAGGGCGCAAGCGATCGGAGACCGTCATTCAAGCGTTAATGAGAAAGCGTGTGCGAAAGGAAGAAGAAAAGAGAGCGTGTGCGAAAGAGGCAAAGAGAAAAGAAGAGAGAGTGTATGCGTAAGAAACGAGAGTGTGCAACCCTCAGAGGGCTTTAACTCTTGTGGTGAATCGCGAAAGAATACAGTGAGCAGAGAGAGTGCAGGCGAACAGAGCAGACGTGAAATTACATGAATTTGACGTGAATTTACATGAAAAAACGGTCGAGAAACTGGTTATATCTCGGTTCATACTCAAAATTTGAAAACCGGATAAAGTTTTTCGGATTCTCCATGTTGAAAAACCCCTTAATTGACGAAATCAGCAATATACGTTCATAGACAGCCCTTATCCAAAAAACATGCCCTTAATTGTCCACAGAGGTTTTTGCCCTTGCTACTCTAATTCTATGGACTAGCGTCCCCTTTGGGGACGCTTGTCACTTTCTTGTTAGCCAAGTCATTCTGAAAGCCTAGTCATTTCTGAGCTTTTTTTCTGCTTCTCCTTATCTCCCTGCATAAGGCAGCTGCGCTGCCTTCGTTCTCCCACTTCTATTTTTCTCCCTCCCTCAGACAGCTTCGCTGCCTTCGTTTTTCTGCTTCTTCTTGTCTCCCTGCCTCAGACAGCGAAGCTGCGTTTGCTTTTCTGCTTTTCCTTCTTCTGCTTCTTCTTTCTCAGGCAGCTTCGCTGCCTTCGTTTTCCCACTTCTATTTTCCTCCCTCCTTCAGACAGCTTCACTGCCTTCGTTTTTCTGCTTCTCCTTCTTCTGCTTCTTCTTTCTCAGGCAGCTTCGCTGCCTTCGTTTCTCACTTCTCCCCATCTTCCTGTCTCAGGCAGCTTCGCTGCCTTCGTTTTCCCTTTTCTACTTTTCTCCCTCTCTCAGGCAGCTTCGCTGCCTTCGTTTTCCCACTTCTATTTTGCTGCCTTCTTTTTTCTGCGTCTCCTTCTTCTGCTTCTTCTTTCTCACTTCTCCTCCTCTTCCTGTCTCAGGCAGCTTCGCTGCCTTCGTTTTCCCCACTTCTATTTTTCTCCCTTCTTCAGGCAGCTTCGATGCCTTTGTTTTTCTGCTTCTCCTTTTCTTCCTGCACCAGGCAGCTTCGCTGCCATCGTTCTCCCACTTCTACTTCACTCCCTGCCACAGGCAGCTTCGCTGCCTTCGTTTTCTCACTTCTCCTCACTCCCTACGGGGACGCTTGTCACTCTCTTGTTAGCCAAGTCATTCTGAGAGCCTAGTCAATTCTGAACTTTTTTCTGCTCCTCCTTATATCATTGCCTCAGACAGCTTCGCTGCCTTCGTTCTCCCACTTTTATTTTTCTCCCTTCCTCAGGCAGCTTCGCTGCGTTCGTTTGTCTGCTTCTTCTTTTCTCGCTTCCTCAGGCAGCTTCGCTGCTTTCGTTCTTTTTCTCATCTTCCTGCCTCAGGCAGCTTCGCTGCCTTCGGTTTTGTGCTTCTCCTTTTCTCCCTGCCTCAAGCAGCTTCGCTGCCTTCGTTCTTCTTCTTCTCATCTTCCTGCCTCAGGCAGCTTCGCTGCCTTCGTCCTCCCACTTAGCTTCGCTGCCTTTGTCTTCCCACTTCTATTTTCCTCCCTCTCTCAGAGAGCTTCAATGCCTTCGTTTTTCTGCTTCTCTTTCTTCTGCTTCTTCTTTCCCAGGCAGCTTCGCTGCCTTCGTTTCTCACTTCTCCTCATCTTCTTGTCTCAGGAAGCTTCGCTGCCTTCGTTTTCCTCACTTCTATTTTTCTTCCTTCATCAGGCAGCTTTGCTGCCTTCGTTTTTCTGCTTCTCCTATTCTTCCTGCACCAGGCAGCTTCTCTGCCATCGTTCTCCCACTTCTACTTCACTCCCTGCCACAAGCAGCTTCGCTGCCTTCGTTTTCTCACTTCTCCTCATCTTCCTGTCTCAGGTTTTTTCACATCTCTCTATTTTCTTGGCTAAAGAAAAAAATTTTCTTGGCTTCGTTTCACATCTCTCTATTTTCTTGGCTAAAAAGGCTTTGCTGCTTGGTCCTCTAATTGACCTCTGTAGTACTTCTCCTCTTGTTTCTGACACATACAGCTCTACTGCCTTCATTCCACCTCCCCTACTTCCTCTTCTCATCCATTCTCATTTCAGACTGAAATTCAGACTTCAAGACAAGGTTTTTGGATTCTTCACTTTTGAATCCGCTAAATCATAAACAAAGTTTTGATGTGTGTCCTAAAAACTCTAGAGAATGTTTTCAAATCGAGTAACACTCTGGTTCGCTATGTTGAGAAAATTAATGATTTCATTTCTATTTATTGGGTAAACAATCAGTTCTCTCTCTCTCTCCCTCAGCCAGCTTCGCTGCCTTCGTTTTTCTGCTTCTTCTTGTCTCCCTGCCTCAGGCAGCGAAGCTGCCTTCGTTTTCCCACTTCTATTTTTCTCCCTCTCTCAGGCAGCTTCGCTGTCTTCGTTTTCCCACTTAAATTTTTCTTCCTCTCTCAGGCAGCTTCACTGCCTTCGTTTTCCCACTCCCTCGTCGGGTAGGGGCCCCCCCGGTCTGGAGTCTTCACCAGGGCGCAGCACTCGACGGTGCGCAGCAGTCGACGGTGCGCAGCACTCGATCTTTTTTCTCCCTCTCTCAGGCAGCTTCGCTGCCTTCATTTCCCACTCCCTCGTCGGGTAGGGGCCCTCCCCGGTCTGGAGTCCTCACAAGGGCGCAGCAGTCAACGGTGCGCAGCACTCGACCGTGCGCAGCCCTAGATGGCGCGCAGCACTCGATGGTGCGCAGCACTCGACCGTGCGCAGCCCTCGATGGTGTGCAGCACTCGATGGTGTGCAGCACTCGATGGTGCGCAGTAATCGACCGTGTGCAGCACTCGATGGTGCGCAGCACTCGACGGTGCGCAGCACTCGACGGTGCGCAGCACTCGACGGTGCGCAGCACTCGACGGTGCGCAGCACTCACCGGTGCGCAGCACTCGCCGGTGCGCAGCACTCGCCGCTGCGCAGCACTCGATCTATTTTTCTCCCTCTCTCAGGCAGCTTCGCTGCCATCGTTCTCCCACTTCTATTTTCCAGAAAACTTAAAACAAATGGCAAACTAAGTGAAACTCACAATACATATTTTTTTCGGGAAAAACATCTGCGTTATGTTTCAACCCCTCCCCCCAACCCGCTCCAGTTCTGGAAAAATTCTTGAGCACGCTAAAACGAAACGTAAATTTCAAAAAAAATTAAGCGAGAACTCCTAAAAAATATTAAAAGCACAAAGTTGCAATACAAATATTAAATGAGAAGCTTCCTGCTCACGGCCCTCACAACCAGGGTGTTTCTTAGCACCCGCACAACTTTTTTCGATGCGCATAGATTTTTTTTTAATTTGAGTTTAACATTACATTTTTCCAATGATTTGGACTTTCCCCACGAAAACTCCGATAAAAAAATTTTCCGAGCGCATAGATTTCAGTGTTTTCGGGGTTTTTGGAAAGCGCATAGATTTTTCTACCCTCAGTGCGGGTAAGAGAAACATCCTGCTCACAACCTCCTTTTTTTCTGAACTATACGCAGTCTCTAAATACTGTTTCCTAAAATATCACCCATAAAATGAAACCGAAGATTCGCTAATGTTGAAGCGGAGGTCCGCTAAGAGACAGTGAAATATTTTATTTCATTAAAACGAACACATTCTAATTCTATTCAAAAAATGACTATCTACGAATTCAAGGGTAGAATTTACAACTTCACAGAAAAAAAAGAAATAGGCTCTTTTATCAATTCCTCCCGACATGTCACCCCAATCTCATTGACTGTACACAGCATATAAAGAGATCAGAAAATGCAAGCCGATAGAAAACATAAGTAGGTAGAGCCAACAAAAAATTATGATATGGGTTACTGAAACGGTACTTGTCTAGATTGTTGTAAACTCCGATACTCCGCCCCTTCCTGGGAGCGGAGTATCGGAGTTTACAACCTTCGGGGAGGAGTCACGGATATTTCTCTCGCGGCAGAGAAAGAGAGACATTTGGTGACAATATCGACCTAGGCCGTCGGGCCTGGTTAGCGTAAACTACTACTAAGCCTGAGCGAGAGAGGGATGAGAAAGAGAGAAAAATGAGAAAGACTGGAGCAACATCGTGCGGCAAAATGCAGGGGAGAGGAGCATACGAAAATCCAGACAAGTGCCACTAAAACGAGTAAACTAACAAACTGTCAAAAAACTGAGTAATGGTGTATTAAATACAGTTTTAGAAACACATTTGAAAACAAAAGCCCTTCCCCCCTAGAGTGAAGTGCGTTCCCCTATAGTAAAGTGCGGCGCGCTCAGGTATAGAACAATAAGCCACAATATTTTAGTTGTATCCAGTCAAATTGAGTAATTTGGCTTACCTGTTTTCAGCTAATAATCACTGTTTTTTTCTCGCTTAGGCGTAGGTAAAGGTTACGCTAACGAGGCCGTACGGCTTAGGCTAACGAGACCGCATGAGAAAATTTCTCATATTAGAATTTTTTGTCAATTCAATGATTAAATTTGTCAAAAATAAACCCCCCCCCAAGTAAAGTGCGGCCCATCCAAGTAAAGTGCGGCCTCCCCCCGAATATTACGTAGGGGAACTCCAGATAGATGAAAATAAACAAACCTAATTTTTTACATTTATGCGCGACAAATCGGTGAAAAGTAACCTTGCCCGCTAAAGTAAAGTGCGTCCCCCAAGTAAAAAAGTACAAAATCCAGAGAATTAGCTTCGTATACTTGGCCACTATGGCTTTCTTTTTCGTAAGAAAAAAGGTTTAAGAAGATCTTAAAGCAAAAAAAAATTTGTTCTAATATTTCATTAGTTTTCAATTAAAACACACATTCCATCTGTACCATGCGTTGGTTCAAACTCATGCATATATGCATTTTTTGGCACAATCTTACATTAGGGGGGGGCGTTTCACTTCGGGAAGTGGGGAGGGGGGAGGGGGATCGGTTCTTGATGTGTTTTTAGTGTGCTCAACTCTATTTGTTTGACAAATCGGTGAAAAGTAACCTTGCCCCCTAAAGTAAAGTGCGGCCCCCAAGTAACAAAGTACCAAATCCAGAGAATTAGGTCGTATACTTGGCCACTATGCCTTTCTTTTTCGTAAGAAAAAAATTTAAGAAGGTCTTAAAGCTAAACAATTTTGTTCCAGCACAAACTAATTAAGAGGAAGCTATAGTTTGTTTAATAACTCCATCACAAACTAACTTAAAGATTTTGATCCAGGGTTCTCATTCTCCTCACTTCTTTCTCTTCCGATTCTGTTGACAACGCTGAAAAATTAACGGGAAACAAATTAACGGAAAACAAATAGATCAGACTGTGTATAATGGTATTCAGTCAACAGGGTGTTTCTTAGCACCCGCACAACTTTTTTTCGATGCAATGATTTTTAAAATTTCAGAGTTCAACATTTAATTTCTCCAATGATTCAAAATTTCCCTACAAAAAATCCGAGAAAAATTTTTTTCCGAGCGCATTGATTTCAATGTTTTTCGGGGTTTTTGAAGAGCGCATAGATTTTTTTGTACCCGCAGTGCGGTTCAGGGAAACACCCTGTCAGTCAATCAACTCATACTTTGAGAAATTTTCTATGCGGTCTCGTTTCTGAGCCGTGTGGCCTTGTTCGCGTTTCCTTTACATAAACCTAAGCGAGAAAAACAAACTGAAAAATACTTGAAGATAGTTAGGTTAATTCAAACAGTAGTAGCATAACTGATTTTACTTACGGCCTCGTTTCTAAGCGCTGTGGTCTTGTTCCTAAGCCGTGCGGCCTCGTAAAATTCACCTGAGCCTTGGCGAACAAAGAGTTAAAAGTACCTGTCAAGTGAAGCGTGGCTTCTAAGGCTAAAAAGAGCCTTTGATTTTATGAAAAGTAGAGCAAGGTGGCTAAGAGGGTAAAATTTCGAAAGTTAGGTCAGGTATGTTTTGGCACTTCTGCACTTTAGTCACCCCTACCAGAGGTTCAATTGGGTCAGATAAGAGTGGCTTTTTTATACGGTCTCGCTGGCCTAAGCCGTACGGCCTCGTTAGCGTAAACTTCTTCCTAAGCCTAAGCGTTTTTTCAATGTAAAATATTTTTCATGTAAAATAATTATTTTGATTTAAAAATAATTTTTTGTAAATGTAAATAAGTCGGACGTATGCCTCATGGAACCTCTGGTAGTAAGGTGACTAAAGTGCAGAAGTGCCCTTTTTTGTCACTCTGCTCTTCTTTTTCTCAGTGGAAGAGAGAGAAAGAGTTCAGATCTTTGAGCAAACACATTTATTCTCCCACAATAACATATTAGAAAGTAATAAATTTCTGACAAACTAACTTGAAACCTTCGATCCCGCTTTCTATTTCTCCTCCATTTCTCTTCTCTTCCGATCTCGGTAACAACGCTGAAAAAAAGATTAAACAAAAATCCTACTCGTGATCAAGGAAGGTTCGGTCCTTCCTCACCATTGCTTCCAAAACTTGAGAGCAAACGAAACGCAACCGCAACGAACAGAGCGAATGATGAAAATTCACTTTTTAACCTTTTTAGCTACGAGTGCTCGAATTCATGTAGCAAACTCTACAACATATAGCATTTCAAAGTGAATGCAAAACGTTGAAGTTTTGAACTGAATTTCTTGGAGGCCGAATAATATCTTGAGCTGTTCACTGGAAAGCACTATATTTGATCAAAATTAATCCTCACAACTGCCTCTCCGTCAAAACTGAAGATAGAGACAAAGAGTAAAAAGAAATGAACTCATAGTGAAATAAGAGCAAACATCACGTAACAACTTTAAAGAATGGTTCACAAAAAGCTGTTAAAAAAAAGAAATCAGTAAACCAAAACCAAGTTTTTTGAACTCTCCATACACGATTACCCAGTAAGAGATTATAAAAGTCTCGAAAAAAGTTCAAAAAACTGGTTTAAAAAATTATTAAAGAACTCGCTCTCGATATTGACACCAGAATGACGTCTCTAGGACCCAATTTAAACCATTCCAAAAACCAGTTTATACTGAACCTATAAAAATGGTTAAGGTATCATTCGATTCCTTTTTAACTGTTCTACAAGACACACATGTTTTCAGTATTGTAAATCCAGTGGAAAGATAGTAGCTGAGGAGGTAAAGGCAAAACTTTTCGAAATTTTTTTTCTGAAATCTCGGGAATCTGCATACAGCTCGATAAAAACTTCGATTAAAAATTACAGGACCAAGTTTTCTGAAATCTCCATGTTCAAAACCTTAGGAAAAAAAAATTAAAACTTCTTAAAAAAACTCACAAAAACTTGAAAAACGCAAAAAATACTTTTTAGAGAAAAAAAGCGTACCACTGAAATCAGTCGGAATCACCCTTTCAAACTGAACTCTACGGGCCAAAAACTATCTAACTTTTTTCACCGTCTTCAAAAATACGGAGAGCAAGTTAGAAATCACCTGAAAGTTTTGAAGATAATAGTCAAAAAAATTGGTAAAACTGAGTTGTTTTGAGAACTTTTTCAAAAACTCATCATAGATGTTTATATCTCGGTTCAAATTGAAGATATCAAAATAAAACTTCCATTTCTGAAAAATTCAGCTTTTTTTGCTCCTATATGTCAAAAATCAGAAAATTCTGTTCGCTAAATAATATTACTCGAGGGTTCAAAGATGGTACACAAAAAATTCACCAAAAAAGTGTCGCCGGAGATCCTTGCTACTTTAAATAGAGAAAGGGACTAGCGTCCCCTTTGGGGACGCTTGTCACTTTCTTGTTAGCCAAGTCATTCTGAAAGCCTAGTCATTTCTGAGCTTTTTTTCTGCTTCTCCTTATCTCCCTGCATAAGGCAGCTGCGCTGCCTTCGTTCTCCCACTTCTATTTTTCTCCCTCCCTCAGACAGCTTCGCTGCCTTCGTTTTTCTGCTTCTTCTTGTCTCCCTGCCTCAGACAGCGAAGCTGCGTTTGCTTTTCTGCTTTTCCTTCTTCTGCTTCTTCTTTCTCAGGCAGCTTCGCTGCCTTCGTTTTCCCACTTCTATTTTCCTCCCTCCTTCAGACAGCTTCACTGCCTTCGTTTTTCTGCTTCTCCTTCTTCTGCTTCTTCTTTCTCAGGCAGCTTCGCTGCCTTCGTTTCTCACTTCTCCCCATCTTCCTGTCTCAGGCAGCTTCGCTGCCTTCGTTTTCCCTTTTCTACTTTTCTCCCTCTCTCAGGCAGCTTCGCTGCCTTCGTTTTCCCACTTCTATTTTGCTCCCTCTCTCAGGCAGCTTCGCTGCCTTCTTTTTTCTGCGTCTCCTTCTTCTGCTTCTTCTTTCTCACTTCTCCTCCTCTTCCTGTCTCAGGCAGCTTCGCTGCCTTCGTTTTCCCCACTTCTATTTTTCTCCCTTCTTCAGGCAGCTTCGATGCCTTTTTTTCTGCTTCTCCTTTTCTTCCTGCACCAGGCAGCTTCGCTGCCATCGTTCTCCCACTTCTACTTCACTCCCTGCCACAGGCAGCTTCGCTGCCTTCGTTTTCTCACTTCTCCTCACTCCCTACGGGGACGCTTGTCACTCTCTTGTTAGCCAAGTCATTCTGAGAGCCTAGTCAATTCTGAACTTTTTTCTGCTCCTCCTTATATCATTGCCTCAGACAGCTTCGCTGCCTTCGTTCTCCCACTTTTATTTTTCTCCCTTCCTCAGGCAGCTTCGCTGCGTTCGTTTGTCTGCTTCTTCTTTTCTCGCTTCCTCAGGCAGCTTCGCTGCTTTCGTTCTTTTTCTCATCTTCCTGCCTCAGGCAGCTTCGCTGCCTTCGGTTTTGTGCTTCTCCTTTTCTCCCTGCCTCAAGCAGCTTCGCTGCCTTCGTTCTTCTTCTTCTCATCTTCCTGCCTCAGGCAGCTTCGCTGCCTTCGTCCTCCCACTTAGCTTCGCTGCCTTTGTCTTCCCACTTCTATTTTCCTCCCTCTCTCAGAGAGCTTCAATGCCTTCGTTTTTCTGCTTCTCTTTCTTCTGCTTCTTCTTTCCCAGGCAGCTTCGCTGCCTTCGTTTCTCACTTCTCCTCATCTTCTTGTCTCAGGAAGCTTCGCTGCCTTCGTTTTCCTCACTTCTATTTTACTTCCTTCATCAGGCAGCTTTGCTGCCTTCGTTTTTCTGCTTCTCCTATTCTTCCTGCACCAGGCAGCTTCTCTGCCATCGTTCTCCCACTTCTACTTCACTCCCTGCCACAAGCAGCTTCGCTGCCTTCGTTTTCTCACTTCTCCTCATCTTCCTGTCTCAGGTTTTTTCACATCTCTCTATTTTCTTGGCTAAAGAAAAAAATTTTCTTGGCTTCGTTTCACATCTCTCTATTTTCTTGGCTAAAAAGGCTTTGCTGCTTGGTCCTCTAATTGACCTCTGTAGTACTTCTCCTCTTGTTTCTGACACATACAGCTCTACTGCCTTCATTCCACCTCCCCTACTTCCTCTTCTCATCCATTCTCATTTCAGACTGAAATTCAGACTTCAAGACAAGGTTTTTGGATTCTTCACTTTTGAATCCGCTAAATCATAAACAAAGTTTTGATGTGTGTCCTAAAAACTTTAGAGAATGTTTTCAAATCGAGTAACACTCTGGTTCGCTATGTTGAGAAAATTAATGATTTCATTTCTATTTATTGGGTAAACAATCAGTTCTCTCTCTCTCTCCCTCAGCCAGCTTCGCTGCCTTCGTTTTTCTGCTTCTTCTTGTCTCCCTGCCTCAGGCAGCGAAGCTGCCTTCGTTTTCCCACTTCTATTTTTCTCCCTCTCTCAGGCAGCTTCGCTGTCTTCGTTTTCCCACTTAAATTTTTCTTCCTCTCTCAGGCAGCTTCACTGCCTTCGTTTTCCCACTCCCTCGTCGGGTAGGGGCCCCCCCGGTCTGGAGTCTTCACCAGGGCGCAGCACTCGACGGTGCGCAGCAGTCGACGGTGCGCAGCACTCGATCTTTTTTCTCCCTCTCTCAGGCAGCTTCGCTGCCTTCATTTCCCACTCCCTCGTCGGGTAGGGGCCCTCCCCGGTCTGGAGTCCTCACAAGGGCGCAGCAGTCAACGGTGCGCAGCACTCGACCGTGCGCAGCCCTAGATGGCGCGCAGCACTCGATGGTGCGCAGCACTCGACCGTGCGCAGCCCTCGATGGTGTGCAGCACTCGATGGTGTGCAGCACTCGATGGTGCGCAGTAATCGACCGTGTGCAGCACTCGATGGTGCGCAGCACTCGACGGTGCGCAGCACTCGACGGTGCGCAGCACTCGACGGTGCGCAGCACTCGACGGTGCGCAGCACTCGACGGTGCGCAGCACTCACCGGTGCGCAGCACTCGCCGGTGCGCAGCACTCGATCTATTTTTCTCCCTCTCTCAGGCAGCTTCGCTGCCATCGTTCTCCCACTTCTATTTTCCAGAAAACTTAAAACAAATGGCAAACTAAGTGAAACTCACAATACATATTTTTTTCGGGAAAAACATCTGCGTTATGTTTCAACCCCTCCCCCCAACCCGCTCCAGTTCTGGAAAAATTCTTGAGCACGCTAAAACGAAACGTAAATTTCAAAAAAAATTAAGCGAGAACTCCTAAAAAATATTAAAAGCACAAAGTTGCAATACAAATATTAAATGAGAAGCTTCCTGCTCACGGCCCTCACAACCAGGGTGTTTCTTAGCACCCGCACAACTTTTTTCGATGCGCATAGATTTTTTTTTAATTTGAGTTTAACATTACATTTTTCCAATGATTTGGACTTTCCCCACGAAAACTCCGATAAAAAAATTTTCCGAGCGCATAGATTTCAGTGTTTTTCGGGGTTTTTGGAAAGCGCATAGATTTTTCTACCCTCAGTGCGGGTAAGAGAAACATCCTGCTCACAACCTCCTTTTTTTCTGAACTATACGCAGTCTCTAAATACTGTTTCCTAAAATATCACCCATAAAATGAAACCGAAGATTCGCTAATGTTGAAGCGGAGGTCCGCTAAGAGACAGTGAAATATTTTATTTCATTAAAACGAACACATTCTAATTCTATTCAAAAAATGACTATCTACGAATTCAAGGGTAGAATTTACAACTTCACAGAAAAAAAAGAAATAGGCTCTTTTATCAATTCCTCCCGACATGTCACCCCAATCTCATTGACTGTACACAGCATATAAAGAGATCAGAAAATGCAAGCCGATAGGAAACATAAGTAGGTAGAGCCAACAAAAAATTATGATATGGGTTACTGAAACGGTACTTGTCTAGATTGTTGTAAACTCCGATACTCCGCCCCTTCGGGGAGGAGTCACGGATATTTCTCTCGCGGCAGAGAAAGAGAGACATTTGGTGACAAGATCGACCTAGGCCGTCGGGCCTGGTTAGCGTAAACTATTACTAAGCCTGATCGAGAGAGGGATGAGAAAGAGAGAAAAATGAGAAAGACTGGAGCAACATCGTGCGGCAAAATGCAGAGGAGAGGAGCATACGAAAATCCAGACAAGTGCCACTAAAACGAGTAAACTAACAAACTGTCAAAAAACTGAGTAATGGTGTATTAAATACAGTTTTAGAAACACATTTGAAAACAAAAGCCCTTCCCCCCTAGAGTGAAGTGCGTTCCCCTATAGTAAAGTGCGGCGCGCTCAGGTATAGAACAATAAGCCACAATATTTTAGTTGTATCCAGTCAAATTGAGTAATTTGGCTTACCTGTTTTCAGCTAATAATCACTGTTTTTTTCTCGCTTAGGCGTAGGTAAAGGTTACGCTAACGAGGCCGTACGGCTTAGGCTAACGAGACCGCATGAGAAAATTTCTCATATTAGAATTTTTTGTCAATTCAATGATTAAATTTGTCAAAAATAAACCCCCCCCCCAAGTAAAGTGCGGCCCATCCAAGTAAAGTGCGGCCTCCCCCCGAATATTACGTAGGGGAACTCCAGATAGATGAAAATAAACAAACCTAATTTTTTACATTTATGCGCGACAAATCGGTGAAAAGTAACCTTGCCCGCTAAAGTAAAGTGCGTCCCCCAAGTAAAAAAGTACAAAATCCAGAGAATTAGCTTCGTATACTTGGCCACTATGGCTTTCTTTTTCGTAAGAAAAAAGGTTTAAGAAGATCTTAAAGCAAAAAAAAATTTGTTCTAATATTTCATTAGTTTTCAATTAAAACACACATTCCATCTGTACCATGCGTTGGTTCAAACTCATGCATATATGCATTTTTTGGCACAATCTTACATTAGGGGGGGGGGCGTTTCACTTCGGGAAGTGGGGAGGGGGGAGGGGGATCGGTTCTTGATGTGTTTTTAGTGTGCTCAACTCTATTTGTTTGACAAATCGGTGAAAAGTAACCTTGCCCCCTAAAGTAAAGTGCGGCCCCCAAGTAACAAAGTACCAAATCCAGAGAATTAGGTCGTATACTTGGCCACTATGCCTTTCTTTTTCGTAAGAAAAAAATTTAAGAAGGTCTTAAAGCTAAACAATTTTGTTCTAGCACAAACTAATTAAGAGGAAGCTATAGTTTGTTTAATAACTCCATCACAAACTAACTTAAAGATTTTGATCCAAGGTTCTCATTCTCCTCACTTCTTTCTCTTCCGATTCTGTTGACAACGCTGAAAAATTAACGGGAAACAAATTAACGGAAAACAAATAGATCAGACTGTGTATAATGGTATTCAGTCAACAGGGTGTTTCTTAGCACCCGCACAACTTTTTTTCGATGCAATGATTTTTAAAATTTCAGAGTTCAACATTTAATTTCTCCAATGATTCAAAATTTCCCTACAAAAAATCCGAGAAAAATTTTTTTCCGAGCGCATTGATTTCAATGTTTTTCGGGGTTTTTGAAGAGCGCATAGATTTTTTTGTACCCGCAGTGCGGTTCAGGGAAACACCCTGTCAGTCAATCAACTCATACTTTGAGAAATTTTCTATGCGGTCTCGTTTCTGAGCCGTGTGGCCTTGTTCGCGTTTCCTTTACATAAACCTAAGCGAGAAAAACAAACTGAAAAATACTTGAAGATAGTTAGGTTAATTCAAACAGTAGTAGCATAACTGATTTTACTTACGGCCTCGTTTCTAAGCGCTGTGGTCTTGTTCCTAAGCCGTGCGGCCTCGTAAAATTCACCTGAGCCTTGGCGAACAAAGAGTTAAAAGTACCTGTCAAGTGAAGCGTGGCTTCTAAGGCTAAAAAGAGCCTTTGATTTTATGAAAAGTAGAGCAAGGTGGCTAAGAGGGTAAAATTTCGAAAGTTAGGTCAGGTATGTTTTGGCACTTCTGCACTTTAGTCACCCCTACCAGAGGTTCAATTGGGTCAGATAAGAGTGGCTTTTTTATACGGTCTCGCTGGCCTAAGCCGTACGGCCTCGTTAGCGTAAACTTCTTCCTAAGCCTAAGCGTTTTTTCAATGTAAAATATTTTTCATGTAAAATAATTATTTTGATTTAAAAATAATTTTTTGTAAATGTAAATAAGTCGGACGTATGCCTCATGGAACCTCTGGTAGTAAGGTGACTAAAGTGCAGAAGTGCCCTTTTTTGTCACTCTGCTCTTCTTTTTCTCAGTGGAAGAGAGAGAAAGAGTTCAGATCTTTGAGCAAACACATTTATTCTCCCACAATAACATATTAGAAAGTAATAAATTTCTGACAAACTAACTTGAAACCTTCGATCCCGCTTTCTATTTCTCCTCCATTTCTCTTCTCTTCCGATCTCGGTAACAACGCTGAAAAAAAGATTAAACAAAAATCCTACTCGTGATCAAGGAAGGTTCGGTCCTTCCTCACCATTGCTTCCAAAACTTGAGAGCAAACGAAACGCAACCGCAACGAACAGAGCGAATGATGAAAATTCACTTTTTAACCTTTTTAGCTACGAGTGCTTGAATTCATGTAGCAAACTCTACAACATATAGCATTTCAAAGTGAATGCAAAACGTTGAAGTTTTGAACTGAATTTCTTGGAGGCCGAATAATATCTTGAGCTGTTCACTGGAAAGCACTATATTTGATCAAAATTAATCCTCACAACTGCCTCTCCGTCAAAACTGAAGATAGAGACAAAGAGTAAAAAGAAATGAACTCATAGTGAAATAAGAGCAAACATCACGTAACAACTTTAAAGAATGGTTCACAAAAAGCTGTTAAAAAAAAGAAATCAGTAAACCAAACCAAGTTTTTTGAACTCTCCATACACGATTACCCAGTAAGAGATTATAAAAGTCTCGAAAAAAGTTCAAAAAACTGGTTTAAAAAATTATTAAAGAACTCGCTCTCGATATTGACACCAGAATGACGTCTCTAGGACCCAATTTAAACCATTCCAAAAACCAGTTTATACTGAACCTATAAAAATGGTTAAGGTATCATTCGATTCCTTTTTAACTGTTCTACAAGACACACATGTTTTCAGTATTGTAAATGCAGTGGAAAGATAGTAGCTGAGGAGGTAAAGGCAAAACTTTTCGAAATTTTTTTTCTGAAATCTCGGGAATCTGCATACAGCTCGATAAAAACTTCGATTAAAAATTACAGGAGGACCAAGTTTTCTGAAATCTCCATGTTCAAAACCTTAGGAAAAAAAATTAAAACTTCTTAAAAAAACTCACAAAAACTTGAAAAACGCAAAAAATACTTTTTAGAGAAAAAAAGCGTACCACTGAAATCAGTCGGAATCACCCTTTCAAACTGAACTCTACGGGCCAAAAACTATCTAACTTTTTTCACCGTCTTCAAAAATACGGAGAGCAAGTTAGAAATCACCTGAAAGTTTTGAAGATAATAGTCAAAAAAATTGGTAAAACTGAGTTGTTTTGAGAACTTTTTCAAAAACTCATCATAGATGTTTATATCTCGGTTCAAATTGAAGATATCAAAATAAAACTTCCATTTCTGAAAAATTCAGCTTTTTTTGCTCCTATATGTCAAAAATCAGAAAATTCTGTTCGCTAAATAATATTACTCGAGGGTTCAAAGATGGTACACAAAAAATTCACCAAAAAAGTGTCGCCGGAGATCCTTGCTACTTTAAATAGAGAAAGGGACTAGCGTTCCCTTTGGGAACGCTTGTCACTTTCTTGTTAGCCAAGTAATTCGGAGAGCCTAGTCAATTCTGAACTTTTTTCTGCTTCTCCTTATCTCCCTGCCTCATGCAGCTTCGCTGCCTTCGTCCTCCCACTTCTAATGTTCTCCCTGCGTCAGGCAGCTTCGCTGCCTTCGTTTTTCCACTTCTATTTTCTAGAAAACTTAAAACAAATGGTAAACTAAGTGAAACTCACAATATATATATAATTTTTCGGGAAAAAACATCTGCGTTATGTTTCAACCCCTTCCCCCAACCTTCGTTTTTCTGCTTCTTCTTGTCTCCCTGCCTCAGACAGCTTCGCTGCTTTCGTTTTCCCATTTCTATTTTCCTCCCTCCCTCTACCAGCTTCGCTGCCTTCTTTTTTCTGCTTCTTCTTGTCTCCCCGTCTCAGACAGCTTCGCTGCTTTCGTTTTCCCATTTATATTTTCCTCCCTCCCTCAGCCAGCTTCGCTGCCTTCGTTTTTCTGCTTCTTCTTGTCTCCCTGCCTCAGGCAGCGAAGCTGCCTTCGTTTTCCCACTTCTATTTTTCTCCCTCTCTCAGGCAGCTTCGCTGTCTTCGTTTTCCCACTTATATTTTTCTTCCTCTCTCAGGCAGCTTCACTGCCTTCGTTTTCCCACTCCCTCGTCGGGTAGGGGCCCTCCCCGGTCTGGAGTCTTCACCAGGGCGCAGCACTCAACGGTGCGCAGCACTCGATCTTTTTTCTCCCTCTCTCAGGCAGCTTCGCTGCCTTCATTTCCCACTCCCTCGTCGGGTAGGGGCCCTCCCCGGTCTGGAGTCCTCACAAGGGCGCAGCAGTCAACGGTGCGCAGCACTCGACCGTGCGCAGCCCTCGATGGTGCGCAGCACTCGATGGTGCGCAGCACTCGACCGTGCGCAGCCCTCGATGGTGTGCAGCACTCGATGGTGTGCAGCATTCGATGGTGCGCAGTAATCGACCGTGTGCAGCCCTCGATGGTGCGCAGCACTCGACGGTGCGCAGCACTCGACGGTGCGCAGCACTCGACGGTGCGCAGCACTCGACGGTGCGCAGCACTCGACGGTGCGCAGCACTCGTCGGTGCGCAGCACTCACCGGTGCGCAGCACTCGCCGGTGCGCAGCACTCGCCGCTGCGCAGCACTCGATCTATTTTTCTCCCTCTCTCAGGCAGCTTCGCTGCCATCGTTCTCCCACTTCTATTTTCCAGAAAACTTAAAACAAATGGCAAACTAAGTGAAACTCACAATACATATTTTTTTCGGGAAAAACATCTGCGTTATGTTTCAACCCCTCCCCCCAACCCGCTCCAGTTCTGGAAAAATTCTTGAGCACGCTAAAACGAAACGTAAATTTCAAAAAAAATTAAGCGAGAACTCCTAAAAAATATCAAAAGCACAAAGTTGCAATACAAATATTAAATGAGAAGCTTCCTGCTCACGGCCCTCACAACCAGGGTGTTTCTTAGCACCCGCACAACTTTTTTCGATGCGCATAGATTTTTTTTAAATTTGAGTTTAACATTACATTTTTCCAATGATTTGGACTTTCCCCACGAAAACTCCGATAAAAAATTTTTCCGAGCGCATAGATTTCAGTGTTTTTCGGGGTTTTTGGAAAGCGCATAGATTTTTCTACCCTCAGTGCGGGTAATAGAAACATCCTGCTCACAACCTCCTTTTTTTCTGAACTATACGCAGTCTCTAAATACTGTTTCCTAAAATATCACCCATAAAATGAAACCGAAGATTCGCTAATGTTGAAGCGGAGGTCCGCTAAGAGACAGTGAAATATTTTATTTCATTAAAACGAACACATTCTAAATCTATTCAAAAAAATGAATATCTACGAATTCAAGGGTAGAATTTACAACTTCACAGAAAAAAAAGAAATAGGCTCTTTTATCAATTCCTCCCGACATGTCACCCCAATCTCATTGACTGTACACAGCATATAAAGAGATCAGAAAATGCAAGCCGATAGAAAACATAAGTAGGTAGAGCCAACAAAAAATTATGATATGGGTTACTGAAACGGTACTTGTCTAGATTGTTGTAAACTCCGATACTCCGCCCCTTCCTGGGAGCGGAGTATCGGAGTTTACAACCTTCGGGGAGGAGTCACGGATATTTCTCTCGCGGCAGAGAAAGAGAGACATTTGGTGACAATATCGACCTAGGCCGTCGGGCCTGGTTAGCGTAAACTACTACTAAGCCTGAGCGAGAGAGGGATGAGAAAGAGAGAAAAATGAGAAAGACTGGAGCAACATCGTGCGGCAAAATGCAGGGGAGAGGAGCATACGAAAATCCAGACAAGTGCCACTAAAACGAGTAAACTAACAAACTGTCAAAAAACTGAGTAATGGTGTATTAAATACAGTTTTAGAAACACATTTGAAAACAAAAGCCCTTCCCCCCTAGAGTGAAGTGCGTTCCCCTATAGTAAAGTGCGGCGCGCTCAGGTATAGAACAATAAGCCACAATATTTTAGTTGTATCCAGTCAAATTGAGTAATTTGGCTTACCTGTTTTCAGCTAATAATCACTGTTTTTTCTCGCTTTGGCGTAGGTAAAGGTTACGCTAACGAGGCCGTACGGCTTAGGCTAACGAGACCGCATGAGAAAATTTCTCATATTAGAATTTTTTGTCAATTCAATGATTAAATTTGTCAAAAATAAACCCCCCCCCCCAAGTAAAGTGCGGCCCATCCAAGTAAAGTGCGGCCTCCCCCCGAATATTACGTAGGGGAACTCCAGATAGATGAAAATAAGCAAACCTAATTTTTTACATTCATGCGCGACAAATCGGTGAAAAGTAACCTTGCCCCCTAAAGTAAAGTGCGGCCCCCAAGTAACAAAGTACCAAATCCAGAGAATTAGGTCGTATACTTGGCCACTATGCCTTTCTTTTTCGTACGAAAAAAATTTAAGAAGGTCTTAAAGCTAAACAATTTTGTTCTAGCACAAACTAATTAAGAGGAAGCTATAGTTTGTTTAATAACTTCATCACAAACTAACTTTAAGATTTTGATCCAGGGTTCTCATTCTCCTCACTTCTTTCTCTTCCGATTCTGTTGACAACGCTGAAAAATTAACGGGAAACAAATTAACGGAAAACAAATAGATCAGACTGTGTATAATGGTATTCAGTCAACAGGGTGTTTCTTAGCACTGTTACGCCTGAGGCCTCTTCCTATATGACGCCTACACTATATGAGATGCCACGCCCATACGAGATGCCACGCCCCATTATGCGGTCTATAAAAGCCAGTGGAAGAGGATGACAGGGACTTGACCCAACGAGATCCCGATCAGTGGACCGAGCCCGTGACTGACCCCTCCCCATTTCTATATCGCCGTAACGATGCACATGCCTTAAAAGCCAATAAATGGATCATTGAATACTTTGTTTGTGTCTGGGGTACATTCACATTGGGGCCGAAACGCACACTTCCCTCACTGGTAGCAGCGAGTGGCTGACCTAGTCCGGAATAGGTCAGTCACCGCCTCTCTCTCTTCCAACCCCCCTCTTTTTTTTTCCCCTCACACTCTTCCTCGTTTCCAAGTCACTGTTTCTTTTTTTCATTTTCTCTTCTCTTCTCTCAGAAATCTCAATACTCTGAAGTTTCATTTGATTGCCACTCCATTGTTTTCTCTTCTTTTTTTTCTTCTCGTTAATATGCTTAATTCATACTCTGAAGTCTAAAGTTTCATTTGATTACTGCTCCGTTGTTTTTCTCTTTTTCCTTTTCGTTAATATGTTTAATTCATTCGATGTTTTGATGTTATTAATATGTTTAACAAAATAATCTATTAATAAAAATAATAATAATAAAAAAAAACACAAAAACGGGAGACCGACTGATCACCGGTCTCCCGGGGGGGAAAAGTAGGAATATGCTTGTTAAAGAAAGCAAGAGAAGAGCCAGCAGAGCTCTAGTCAGCGCGACGGCAATGGCCCCCCGTCAGAGAAGTAACCCGGTCGATGGAGAAATACCCAGTGGACGCTGGAGAAGCGGCATCGTTCCCGCCTGAGGAGATCCGACCGAAGGACCGCGAGTTTGGGAATAACCGGTCAGTTGTAGGAATAAAGGTAAAAGCTTAATTCAGAAGTTGCCCGACGGCACCAGAGCACCGTCAAAGAAGTAACCCGGTCGATGGAGGAATACCCAGTGGACGCTGGAGAAGCGGCATCGTTCCCGCCCGAGGAGATCCGACCGAAGGACCGTGGTTCATGGAGAACCGGTCAGTCAAACTAAGAAAGCATCGTTATATCACTATGTCAATTGTGTGTTGTCCGCCAAGTACTAACATTAGTTCAGTAAGTGCTACTGAACTGGAACAAAACCAAGTTACTGCTCCGGCAGATTCTATGTCAATCGTGCGTTGTCCGTCAAGTACTAACATTAGTTCAGTAAGTGCTACTGAACTGGAACACAACCAAGTTACTGCTCCGGCAGATTCTATGACAATCGTGTGTTGTCCGTCAAGTACTAACATTAGTTCAGTAAGTGCTACTGAACTGGAACACAACCAAGTTACTGCTCCGGCAGATTCTATGTCAATCGTGTGTTGTCCGTCAAGAACTAACATTGGTTCAGCAAGTGCTACTAAAACTTACCTTTTGATATAAAACTTATTGTAAAAATTTCAAGGGAAAACTTAAATTTTTATAAGCCGTAAACTTCCAATTTGTAAGCTTGCTTAATACCCTAAGACTATTGTAAGCATACATCGAGATGATCGAGATGAGAGTTAAATTGATTTAATGTGAAAGCAATTATGAATTTATGACAAAATGTTTCGAATATACATTTGACGACTATACATTCATTTGCGCGAACCTATCTGAAACCTATTGGCGATTTCTTGTTTTCCAAGTTCGTTATTTGATCTTGAGCAGATGTATGTGGCTTTCGTTCCTCATCTTTCTTGTCTAAATCCTCATGAATTTATGACAAAAGGTTTCGAATATACATTTGACGACTATACATTCATTTGCGCGAATCTATCTGAAACCTATTGGCGATTTCTTGTTTTCCAAGTTCGTTATTTGATCTTGAGCAGATGTATGTGGCTTTCGTTCCTCATCTTTTTTGTCTAAATCCTCCAAAATCTATGTCGCTCTATGCTTCTGTAAATTCTCTCATATTATCCTATAACAGGCATAGCAGAGGTGCGGACTAATTCAGCGTATCAATCTCTTGTCTAAATCCTCCAAAATCTATGTCACTCTACGCTTCTGCAAACTCTCTCATATTATCCTATAACAGGCATAGCAGAGGTGCGAACTAATTCAGCGTATCAATCTCTTGTCTAAATCCTCCAAAATCTATGTCGCTCTACGCTTCTGTAAATTCTCTCATATTATCCTATAACAGGCATATCAGAAGTACGAACCAATTCAGTGTATCAATCTATGTCGTTCTATGCTTCTGTAAATTCTCTCATATTATCCTATAACAGGCATAGCAGAAGTGCGAACCAATTCAGTGTGTCATCATATCAGAAGTGCGAACCAATTCAGTGTGTCATCATATTAGAAGTGCGAACCAATTCAGTGTGTCATCATATTAGAAGTGCGAACCAATTCAGTGTGTCATCATATTAGAAGTGTGAACTAATTCGGTGTAACATCAAAGACTCTTTCGCATGTTACTCATAGTTTACTCTGGGGCATTCCTCTTGGTTACTTAAGCATATAAGGTCTCACTCCAAAAATGTGAGTGAAGTTACTCAGGGCCAATATATCAGGCTATATATTTGGAGAAATGGATGAAGGAAAAGAGGAAATAATAAAGAGAGAAACAGAAAGAGAGAGCAGAGAAAGATGCTTTGACGTTTTGCGCTATCACATGTTGGCTACCACTAGAATTGATTTTGAGCATATGTATGTGACTTTCGTTTCTCATCTTTCTCGCTGTATCTTGTTATTCGCCGAGGAGCATCGGTTTGTGGACAATAAGCATCTTTTCTCCTTGTCAGAAGCATCTGTGAAGGAAACTTGAAACCTTTTCGGCTAAACGCAAGATTAAAGGCCTGTCACATTTAGCTTCTGAAAGCGCTATGATTTGGAGCTAACCCACTTTCTTTGTTCTTGCTGGCATTTCCCATCAAAAAGGGACATTCAAAGATTCAAAAAAGCGAGAAGAAAACAGAAAGTCAAAAAGAGAGAAACATAAAAGAGAAAAAGCGAGAAAAGAAACAAAACAAAAAAAAGAGCAGAGCAGAGCGAAAGTCAAAAAGAGAGAAGCACGAAAGGGCAAAAGCAAAAAGACGCAAAGAAAAACAAAGAAGAGTGAGAGCAGTCTGAGACAGAGAAAGTTAAAAAGAGTAGAGTTTTGTGACTCACTAGCAAAGCTTCAGAGGAAAGGTCGTCCTTTTGAGTAAGACAGGCAAGAAAAGAGAAAAGAAGTCAGAGAAAAGGCAAGAGACAACTAAAACAGAGAAAAAGAATCAAAACATTCAGATAGATTAGTGGCACTGATAAATCATTTCCTGTCTGGGAAAGCAGATCCATTAGATCAAAAGGGGGTTACTGTGGAATTCCTCAACGCAAAAATAGTACGAAGAAAGGAATAAAAAGAGAAATCTGGTGGAGATAGGAATTTGAAAAAGGGGCGGGTCACGTTCAAATAACGTGTTCAAGTAAGAGGTGACAAAGTAAATATCCAAAAACAAAACGAAAGTTTTCTGGAATGAGCGTCAAACACCTAAGATATAACTTATAGATATCTCTTCCCCAAGTATAAAAGGACCCAACTCAAGATCAAGGGTACGAAGTGAAATGCCTCTCAACGGAAGACAGAGGAGTGAAGCGGCCTCTATGGACCCCGGCGAACGGTTCCCCCACACCCACATTAGTTCAGTAAGTGCTACTGAACTGGAACCCAACCAAGTTACTGCTCCGGCAGATTCTATGTCAATCGTGTGTTGTCCGTCAAGTACTAACATTAGTTCAGTAAGTGCTACTGAACTGGAACCCAACCAAGTTACTGCTCCGGCAGATTCTATGTCAATCGTGTGTTGTCCGTCAAGTACTAACATTAGTTCAGTAAGTGCTACTGAACTGGAACCCAACCAAGTTACTGCTCCGGCAGATTCTATGTCAATCGTGTGTTGTCCGTCAAGTACTAACATTAGTTCAGTAAGTGCTACTGAACTGGAACCCAACCAAGTTACTGCTCCGGCAGATTCTATGTCAATCGTGTGTTGTCCGTCAAGTACTAACATTAGTTCAGTAAGTGCTACTGAACTGGAACCCAACCAAGTTACTGCTCCGGCAGATTCTATGTCAATCGTGTGTTGTCCGTCAAGTACTAACATTAGTTCAGTAAGTGCTACTGAACTGGAACCCAACCAAGTTACTGCTCCGGCAGATTCTATGTCAATCGTGTGTTGTCCGTCAAGTACTAACATTAGTTCAGTAAGTGCTACTGAACTGGAACCCAACCAAGTTACTGCTCCGGCAGATTCTATGTCAATCGTGTGTTGTCCGTCAAGTACTAACATTAGTTCAGTAAGTGCTACTGAACTGGAACCCAACCAAGTTACTGCTCCGGCAGATTCTATGACAATCGTGTGTTGTCCGTCAAGTACTAACATTAGTTCAGTAAGTGCTACTGAACTGGAACCCAACCAAGTTACTGCTCCGGCAGATTCTATGTCAATCGTGTGTTGTCCGTCAAGTACAGAAGAGACGCTAGCGCAAGGACCAGAGCCACAAAAAGTAACACCACAGAAATGGTGGGACTCCGTACTTGATTGGGTAGCAAGCGCGGAATCAACCATTTCTGTCGACAAAGACTCTTCCGAAACAACGTTAGTCTTTAACGGAGAGCTCCATTGTTCAGACGACACAGTAGAAAATATCCCGTTGTTAACTCTACAGCCAGGAGAAGTCGTTAATCCACAAGAAAACGCAACGTACAACACAGTTCCAAGTTCTCCGGATACCTCCCTCAATTCAGAAGGAATCTTCACAACAATAAGAGAGTCAGTCTCCGAACCTAATTTCCAAAGGAGACGAAATCAAGAACAGGTGAGGGTACAGACTTTGGGGTCGTTATTATCACCCATTGCCCAAATCAATCCTAACATCTTTCATTCAGGAGCAGAAAGCGAGTTCTCTAGTGCAGAAGAAGCTACAGAAGAAGTGGTTGAAGAAGACAGGAGCATCGACGAAATTCAGTTTGCCACACCAGTTCCAACGCTCCCTACTATCTCCATGTTAAGATCAGGGTCCACGGAAAGCCTTGAACAAAACCCACATAGTGACGCAGATGAATATACTAGACAATTGAGGGTCTTGTTCTATAGAACCAAAGGAGAAGACTTACTTAAAATGAGTCAAGCAAAACAACTCAGAGATAAAACAGCTCAAGCTATTGAAAACGCTTACGATAAAAACAGAGACGATATCAAAAAGGTTTCCCAGAGTTTCACGAAATACTGTGAGGATCTGGAGAAGTTTCTAAAAGAGAAAGGGATGTGGGAACGAGACACCCAAGTCTCGAATGGTTCCACGACACAACCAGAGGTGGCGCCCACTCTAAACTATATAAGCACACATGATCAAGAAAAAGGTAACAATGATGAAGAAATTTCCGATGTTGTTTCAGAAGCGACAGAAAATAACGAGACCCCTCTGATGGCGATGCTGGCATTGGAACCACTGGGATCAAGACTGTCCCTATTCACGGGAAACGAAACAGGAAGCGCTTTCTTCTCATGGATAAGAAGGTTCGAAGACTTGATCAGAATTCAAAGACCGGTTTACACAAACGAACAGAAAGCAGCATGCTTGACCGCTTACCTAGATGGCCCAGCAAGAGAAAAAGTAGAAGAAATGCCTACAGAACTAAGAAATAACTACGAGGCAATAATAACATGCCTCAGAGGGACTTTTGACAACCCACAACAAAAGTACTTAGCGAGGCAATCACTAGCTTCTTGCAGACAAGAAATCAACGAATCCGTCAGAACATTTGCAAATAGACTCACCAATTTGGTCAAACTCGCAACCACGGGTCAGGCGTCGGATGTAACTCAAGATAGACTTTTAGAAGAGTTCCTTGGAAGGGTCTCTGCCCCGCTGAGACACCAACTTAGCATGACCGAACCCCAAACATTCGATGAAGCGCTGAAGAAAGCAGAAAAGGTAGAGATGCTTTTGGCAGAGATCGCACAGGACAGGGCCACAACTGCAGTGCTCAACCCTGGTATTCAGCTCCTCGAGAACTCAAAAAACCAAGAGTACGAAGGAACTAACAGAAACTATGGGAACAACGTTAGCAACTACAGACAAGGAGGAGTAAGGAGATACGAAACTAGGAACAGTAACCCCTCCGAGATAAGATGCTTTCACTGCAATAGAGTTGGACACATAGTTAGAGACTGCCGCACCCGTATGCGAGAAATAGAAAGAACAAGACGTAATAAAAGGTCACCAGGATTTCGTAGTCAAAGTCCGGCATTTTCCCGGACTTACAGGACTCCAATCAGCAACGAACGCTTCAACCCTTCCACTATCAGAAATAGGGTAAATAATGAACCAAGAAGAATCGATAGAAATTTCTCTGACACCAGAATGAACTCACTCGATAGAATTGAACAAGAAACTCAGGACAGAACTGAAGTAGAAGAGCTTCGCCGTCGACTACAGGTTAGTGAAGAAAAGAACACAGTTTCGGAACAAAGAATCCAAGCCCTCTTAGAAAGGCAAGAAAGTGAAGTTACCAGGAGTAACACAACAAGAAATATAGGCAACTCATCAACTCGCAACGCCATAATGATGCTATCCATAATATGTTTAAGCAGTTTCTTCCCAGTAGCCAAAGCTAAAACCTGGCTCTGCCCAACAGCTAAACAAGAGCCTGAACTAATACACCTTTCGGCTCCCGTGGATTGTAGGGCATTGCAGCCTTGGGTTACCACCGAGTCAAACTCAATCTCCATAACAGTTTTTCAACCAAACCACAAAAAATACTCTTCACAAGCAAGCGCTTGCAAAAGCGTCATACAAAGAATAGTATTCAGTTTGGGCCCACTGGGAGGGAGGTACGAATATCACCAAGACATCCAAGAAACAGTCACCGTAGAAGAGTGTAGAAGAATGGTACAACACAAAACTTGTAACAGTGGAATCCTAACACAACAAAACTCACTCTGGTCAACACTTAATGATGCGAAGTTTGAGTGGCCTAGCTGGCCACTCGGTTGCTGTAGAAACTACACCGTCCAATCACGGAAATGTGTCTTACTGGAAACAACAGTAAACATGAGACATTCAAACGGGTTCCCTGAATCTGCAGCAGGAAATATGCGACACTGTGAATACGAAAAAGGTCAATGTGTACTGTACGATGGTACTGTCTTGATCTGGTCCGTTAATAACGAAGAAACTTGTGATTTTGTTGAAGTGATGAACCTGACAGGAAGGCGGTCCGAACAAGTATTCATCAGCGACAACAAGGAGATAGCGCTGTCGTGGAACAATAAAAGTCGCTACCACCAAAATTGTGGTCGTGATTTAATAATTTCAGACCAAGGGTACGGAATATCAGTTAATCGTAGAGCTAGTCGAAGTAAAAGAGTCATCCCCCTAGAAGCAGACGCAGGGCTGACATCAACCAATCAGCTGGCAGCCCAGCTTCTCGCAAGTGAAAAAGCTAGCATAAACGCAGTTATGCCCACGGTGCGCACGGCACTAAGTAGTCTCTGTAAACAATTCAGTATCTTATCCGAGATAATAAAAATTTCACGAAACGAAGACGCGACCCTGCTAACAAGAGCCCTAACAAACAGAAGTGGAATAAAAGCCAAGTACGTGGGGAAAGGCTTGGTAGAAGTACATCAATGTTTTGAAATTCCAGAGACGGCAGTAAAGTTGATTCCATTCAACGGTACATGTTACAAGATACCAAGAGCTCAAATCACTCTTCCAGGTGGCACTCTATTGTCGGCGTTCCTAGAACCCGAAACTGGAATAATATCCGACAAAGCCCAGGTTATACCCTGTTCAGAAAGCGGAAAAGTGTACCTTCAGAAAGAGGAGCACTTGATCATATACGACCCTGTTAGTGGTAGACAGAACCAAATCCAGATGAATCACGTCACCAAGTTAGGTCAACCAAGCATAAAGGGATATGGTAAAACACCAGCTCTGACAATCTTCCACAACCTAGTCTTAACAAATATATCTGATACGTTAAGCGACACGACCTGGCACGAAGCGTGGGAGTCTAAAGACTTTGAACACTTCCAAGGACATGCCAAGTCCGACCAAGACTTAGACACCTATAGCGGACCAGAAACGAACCATAACGAACAAACAAACTGGTTAAAGCTCATATTTGGATACTGGTCACTGTATGATCTATGGGTACTGCTTTGCTCGCTGATAGTTACAGTTAGACTGGCTCATTTTATTTTGAAACAATACATCAAAAATATGATGAAGCCACAACCCCTCAGGTATATCATAAGGAAGAACGGTTTAGGCCAGGGAACGGAAGAAAACAAGGTAAGCATTCGTGAAAGCAACGAGGTCGAAGAGGCCACACAAAAAATGTCGCAAGCCACTACACGCCGAAAATCGATCAAAATGCCTAGTTTCGGTTCATCGATTCGTATAAACATGCTAACAGTTAATCAGAAGGAAAAGTTCTTTACCGCACAGATTCCGCTATATGTCAACGGAGTAAAGATGTTGGGCCTCATAGACACAGGGGCAGGACTAACAGCGATGAGTGCAGGAATGGCCAAGCTACTGGGAATTACCAAGTTAGAAAAACCTTCTTCACCATATGCATCGGGTGTCTCCGGAGCAACCATCCCTTTCGCAGGTGAAGCAACCGTTCTAATAAAAATAGGAAGCTTATCCATTACCGGAACCGTTCACTTCACGACTAACGACTGCATTCCCTCTTCGCCAAAGAAATACAACATCATTCTGGGTAATGATACACTCAAGTTATTACCCAGATGGTCAATCGACTACAGTAACAGGATTTTAGAGATAGGAACAGATAATATTCCGTTCATGAACAGCCTAAACGGTCTTAGGGAACCAAAAAGAATCGCGCTGAGAGCAACGAAAACAACATTGTGCTCCCCGAATCGCGAAACATTCGTAGATTGTTATGCTTCTCCTACTATGTATAACACATTGGTCACCACGGTCCCTAACCAAGAACTCACCAGCAAAGGTATGTTTATAGCACCAGCACTCCTTCAGAAACCGTTTATGAAACTTCTCGTTACGAATCCTACGGAAACGGAAACAGTAATCCACGCAGGTCAATGCATATCTAGAGCAGTTGCAGCGTACGGTGAGAAAGGATCATTCACTGAAGGAGCAAGCCTTACGGACATTAGCTTGCACTCACTAGAAGCCAGGGAACCGAAGGAGAAAGCTAAGAAGAAAGTCAATTGGGCGGATCAAATTCCAAACAGCGATAAAGAAAGAATATCAGAAATAGTCAAAGAACTAGAATCGTCAGTAGACCTTTCCCAAGCAGAAGTGAACGAAGAACAAAGAGAACAGCTAAGAAAATTATTTATAGAATTCCGAGATCGCATTTCTTCATCGAGTTACGACTTGGGATCTTATGAGGCATCACCTATCCATATAAGAACTACCACGGAATTCCCTAACTATCGTCCAAGACCACCAAGGATACCAATAAGATTCCAAAAAGAATTGGACGATCACATTAACAAACTTATGGAATCAGGTCGGATTCGTGAAAGCGACACACCCTGGGTGCACAACACCGTACTAGTTAAAAAACCTGACGGCTCACTCAGAGTGTGCTTAGACTTTCGTCCACTCAATGAAGTCACGGTCCCAGATTACTACCCACTACCAAGAATAGAGGAGATCTTAGAAAAAGTATCCGGAAACCGTTTCTACACTACCATCGACTTAGCCAGCGGATACATGCAGTTATTAATGGATTCGGAAAGTCAGGAGAAATGTGGTTGGTATACACACAGGGGAGTGTATGAATTCGTCTACTTACCATTTGGTCTAAAGAACGCAGGTGCGTACTTTTCAAGGGCCATGGCCAAAGCACTGGCAGGGATGGGAGATAGCTGCCTCGCGTATTTGGACGACATCGTCATTTTCAATAACAGTTTCGAAGAACACCTGTTCACATTAAGAAAGGTTCTACAAAGACTCAGAGACTTCAACTTAAAAGCCGCCGGTAAGAAGCTAACAAGCATTGCAAGATCCCGTATCACTTTTCTGGGACACGAATTGAATTCGAAGAATTACACACCAGCTGATAAGAACCTCAACGCAATAAAAGAATTCCCCAGACCAAAAACGATCCGAGAAGTCAAGAGGTTTATTGGAATGGCCAACTTCTTCAGAAAATTCATAAAGAACTTTGCGGCTATCGCAGCACCGTTAAATGAGCTAAGCAAGGGCAAAACCAAATTTTGTTGGACTGACCGCCAAGAAAAATCTCTAGAGACACTTAAAGAACGGCTAGTTCAAAAACCGTGCTTAGCTTTCCCCAGAAATGATAAATTTATACTTCAGACTGACGGAAGCGCAGTAGCTGTCGGTGCAATTCTTCTGCAAACAGAGGAAAAAGAAGGCAAGTCCCTGGTAGCGATAGGATACTACAGCAAAACCTTAACGGGTACTCAAAAAAAAGGGCTCCCACCCACATAGAACTATTCGCCATGGTAAGCGCTCTACGTCATTTTAAGGAAACCATTTATGGGCAACACACAACAATCCAATCAGACCACAAGCCTCTCACGTTCCTACTCAAGCACAACAAAACCCACGAGAGCTTAGCTCGTTGGGTGGTGGAACTTCAAAGCTACGACATTTCGATAGAATACTTGCAGGGACCTCAGAACAAGGCAGCAGATTGTCTCTCGAGGATAGAACGAGAAGTTATCGGCACGGAAGAAGAAAACGAATCTCAGGACATCATAGAGTTCCCTATATGCTTGAACATCAACCCAGTAGTTGATATTGCCGGCCTGGGTTACAAATCCATAAGACCATATGACGTCCTGAAAGAGCAACTAAAGGATCCACTCTGTAAGTCGGTGAGGGATTTACTAACTCAGGGTGAAATACAAGGAGAAGTTGTCGAAACGACTAAAGAAAAAGCATTGGAATTAGCTGACTCATGCTATATTAACAAGAATGACTGCATCTACAGGAGGCTAAACAAGTTGGGAGAGTCCCTTAGAAGAGAACAATTGCTGACACCAAGCAGCATACAACTTCCTATCTTCTTGGCATTCCATGCAAGTAACTCGGCGGGAGGACATTTCAATTGGAAGAAAACTCTTTCTAAAATAGAGCGAAAGTTTTATTGGCTGGGAATGAAAGAAGAAATATGGAATAAAGTCAGATCCTGTGAAATTTGCCAGAGGAAAAGAACAAACGCTCGAAATAAGGAAGTACTTACAACTATCACGGCCGAAGCCACCTTTCATAGGGTCCACATGGATGTGACGGGACCCCTTCACGTAACAAGTAGGAATAATAAATACATCCTAGCAGTAATTTGCGGATTTACAAGATACGTAACCGCAGTACCCCTAGAAGACACGAAGTCAGTAACACTCGCAAGAGCACTAATGAACGAGTGCATCTTAAAGTACGGAGCCATGTCCGAATTAATATCTGACAATGCATCTTACTTCAAAAGCTCCCTGGCAGACGAATTAGGAAAGCTGATGAGCATAAATAGATATTACACAACCCCGAACTTTCACCAAGGCAATGGCATGTGTGAACGCATATTTGGATCTTTTCACCCTCTCCTTCGCAGTTACACCAGTAGCAACCAATTAGATTGGGATGAGCATGTATCAGCCGTTACCTTTGCATACAACACAACAATTCACGATTCAACAGGAGAAACACCCTTTTTCCTCATGTTCGGCAGAGATCCGCTCTTCAATATCGACATGCTCTTGAAATACCATGAAGAAAAGCATGTAACGGGTTTTGAAGACATGGATATATATAAGGCAACTCTAATATCTAATCTCCACTCCGCATGGAAGTTAGCAAGCATAAATAACGAAGCCAGGGCCAAAAACATGAAGGCCACAACACAGAGAAATACCCATCTAAAACCTCTGGATATTAAAGTTGGAGAAAGGGTCTTCCTAAGAGACTACTCATCAAAGGAAGGTTTGTCTCGCAAATTAGTTATGCCTTGGACAGGTCAATATAGGGTGGTACAAATTCAACACCCTCACCTCATTATATCCAGCGTGGCATCACCGCAGACGGGCTTGAAGAAAGTTCACAAGGACCAAGTTAAGAAATGCTTCGAGTTGTCGGGTCCCGCTTTGACCCAAAATTGGTTACCATCAGAAGAAGAAGAATTAACGACACCCGCAACAAGCCCAATAGGGTACAACCATGGAGAACATCCCAATAGAGAAAGAACTGAAGAACTTACAAAGCGAACCCATACTTACAACCTACGTTCTACCAGAACACAGAATGTAACACCCGCATTAGAAGATACTCGAAACTAGCGTAACATGAAACATGCGACTCTTTCACTTAAAACGATATTGATAATGGATGCAGCCATGGACAATACCATTGTTATGTCTTGATTCATCATTAACTCTTGCTCTCTGTTATTCTATCACCTATACATTGAAAATTTTGGTTCTTCACTTCTTTATTGAAAATTTTCGTTCACCTCTTCTATATTGAAATTTGTTCGTTCATTACGAAATGGTCATATTCGAAAACAGTTCCAAATGTAATAATTTTACACCCGTACTATTGCTTCTTGATTGACGCCTGCTTCTCCAATTGATGAATTCCTTTTTCATAAATCCATCTTCAAATTTTCATGAAAACGATAGTGACAATTTTAATCTCTGAGTTGAACGTGTAATGAACATGAAATTCCGAATATTCGTTGCGCAATTGTTGTCGACACAACAATATTGTTTTTATGATCGATGCAAGAAAAGAGTGTCACACAATCCTACTTTGTTGCAGAAAACAGTCAAAGCGAGCAAAGCAAAAGCTGAAAATGAAGAGACGCCCGCCGCCAGATCGAATGAAGCGGCGTAAGAAAAACGCCGTGATGCGAAGTACGAAACGATATTAAACATTCAAGAACCATAAGTACAATTTCATTTCTTTAAAAAAAAAAAAAAAAAAAACAAAACAAAAAAAAAAAATAAGGAGGAGCGGAATCGAGAGAACAGCGAAACGAGGACGGCGAGGCCGTGAAGAGAAGATCAGCACAGGTTAACTTTTGAGAAAAAGTTGCACAAGTTAATTTCGTCTTCCCACAGTAACACGTTTGATTGCAGGATGAAGGATGCTTCATGTACGAGAAGCTCGAAAATCAAAGACGAGGAGCTCGAGACCTAAGAACAATTCCAAAGGAGATCTAAGCGGTAAATAAGGTCCAAAAAAAAAAAAAAAAAAAGGAGTTTTCTCTGAAACTTTGCTCATTTCAATCCAAATTCGACAGTAACACGTTCGATTGCAGGAGAAGAGGCAAGCGCACATATCATCAATGACTACTGAATGCTTTTAAGAAAGGGAAACAAAAGGAATTGACGGTATATAAGGTAAACCATTAAGAAACCTTCAGGTTAGCAAGGTAGATTTAATATTTTGTCTACTTAATTCCTTCACATAAATTAGCAACAATTTTGTTTTTTTGCAGAAATAACCACCGGATCAGGACGCGTCATATAAAAGTCCGGGGCGGACTTTTCCCCAGGGAAGGAGGTGTTACGCCTGAGGCCTCTTCCTATATGACGCCTACACTATATGAGATGCCACGCCCATACGAGATGCCACGCCCCATTATGCGGTCTATAAAAGCCAGTGGAAGAGGATGACAGGGACTTGACCCAACGAGATCCCGATCAGTGGACCGAGCCCGTGACTGACCCCTCCCCATTTCTATATCGCCGTAACGATGCACATGCCTTAAAAGCCAATAAATGGATCATTGAATACTTTGTTTGTGTCTGGGGTACATTCACATTGGGGCCGAAACGCACACTTCCCTCACTGCACCCGCACAACTTTTTTTCGATGCAATGATTTTTAAAATTTCAGAGTTCAACATTTAATTTCTCCAATGATTCAAAATTTCCCTACAAAAAATCCGAGAAAAATTTTTTTCCGAGCGCATTGATTTCAATGTTTTTCGGGGTTTTTGAAGAGCGCATAGATTTTTTTGTACCCGCAGTGCGGTTCAGGGAAACACCCTGTCAGTCAATCAACTCATACTTTGAGAAATTTTCTATGCGGTCTCGTTTCTGAGCCGTGTGGCCTTGTTCGCGTTTCCTTTACATAAACCTAAGCGAGAAAAACAAACTGAAAAATACTTGAAGATAGTTAGGTTAATTCAAACAGTAGTAGCATAACTGATTTTACTTACGGCCTCGTTTCTAAGCGCTGTGGTCTTGTTCCTAAGCCGTGCGGCCTCGTAAAATTCACCTGAGCCTTGGCGAACAAAGAGTTAAAAGTACCTGTCAAGTGAAGCGTGGCTTCTAAGGCTAAAAAGAGCCTTTGATTTTATGAAAAGTAGAGCAAGGTGGCTAAGAGGGTAAAATTTCGAAAGTTAGGTCAGGTATGTTTTGGCACTTCTGCACTTTAGTCACCCCTACCAGAGGTTCAATTGGGTCAGATAAGAGTGGCTTTTTTATACGGTCTCGCTGGCCTAAGCCGTACGGCCTCGTTAGCGTAAACTTCTTCCTAAGCCTAAGCGTTTTTTCAATGTAAAATATTTTTCATGTAAAATAATTATTTTGATTTAAAAATAATTTTTTGTAAATGTAAATAAGTCGGACGTATGCCTCATGGAACCTCTGGTAGTAAGGTGACTAAAGTGCAGAAGTGCCCTTTTTTGTCACTCTGCTCTTCTTTTTCTCAGTGGAAGAGAGAGAAAGAGTTCAGATCTTTGAGCAAACACATTTATTCTCCCACAATAACATATTAGAAAGTAATAAATTTCTGACAAACTAACTTGAAACCTTCGATCCCGCTTTCTATTTCTCCTCCATTTCTCTTCTCTTCCGATCTCGGTAACAACGCTGAAAAAAAGATTAAACAAAAATCCTACTCGTGATCAAGGAAGGTTCGGTCCTTCCTCACCATTGCTTCCAAAACTTGAGAGCAAACGAAACGCAACCGCAACGAACAGAGCGAATGATGAAAATTCACTTTTTAACCTTTTTAGCTACGAGTGCTCGAATTCATGTAGCAAACTCTACAACATATAGCATTTCAAAGTGAATGCAAAACGTTGAAGTTTTGAACTGAATTTCTTGGAGGCCGAATAATATCTTGAGCTGTTCACTGGAAAGCACTATATTTGATCAAAATTAATCCTCACAACTGCCTCTCCGTCAAAACTGAAGATAGAGACAAAGAGTAAAAAGAAATGAACTCATAGTGAAATAAGAGCAAACATCACGTAACAACTTTAAAGAATGGTTCAAAAAAAGCTGTTAAAAAAAAGAAATCAGTAAACCAAACCAAGTTTTTTGAACTCTCCATACACGATTACCCAGTAAGAGATTATAAAAGTCTCGAAAAAAGTTCAAAAAACTGGTTTAAAAAATTATTAAAGAACTCGCTCTCGATATTGACACCAGAATGACGTCTCTAGGACCCAATTTAAACCATTCCAAAAACCAGTTTATACTGAACCTATAAAAATGGTTAAGGTATCATTCGATTCCTTTTTAACTGTTCTACAAGACACACATGTTTTCAGTATTGTAAATCCAGTGGAAAGATAGTAGCTGAGGAGGTAAAGGCAAAACTTTTCGAAATTTTTTTTCTGAAATCTCGGGAATCTGCATACAGCTCGATAAAAACTTCGATTAAAAATTACAGGACCAAGTTTTCTGAAATCTCCATGTTCAAAACCTTAGGAAAAAAAATTAAAACTTCTTAAAAAAACTCACAAAAACTTGAAAAACGCAAAAAATACTTTTTAGAGAAAAAAAGCGTACCACTGAAATCAGTCGGAATCACCCTTTCAAACTGAACTCTACGGGCCAAAAACTATCTAACTTTTTTCACCGTCTTCAAAAATACGGAGAGCAAGTTAGAAATCACCTGAAAGTTTTGAAGATAATAGTCAAAAAAATTGGTAAAACTGAGTTGTTTTGAGAACTTTTTCAAAAACTCATCATAGATGTTTATATCTCGGTTCAAATTGAAGATATCAAAATAAAACTTCCATTTCTGAAAAATTCAGCTTTTTTTGCTCCTATATGTCAAAAATCAGAAAATTCTGTTCGCTAAATAATATTACTCGAGGGTTCAAAGATGGTACACAAAAAATTCACCAAAAAAGTGTCGCCGGAGATCCTTGCTACTTGAAATAGAGAAAGGGATAACTTGAAAGTTGATCTGCCGCAGATTTGGGTTTAGGGATGGGTTTAACTATCGTCATTTTCCAGAGAGAGGGTGCCTTTCCAGAAAGTAAAGAATTGTTAAAAATAATAGATAACGGTTTCAGAAGCACGAAACGCAGTTTCTTGAAAACAATATTTGGTATGGTGTCAGGAGAAGTATTACACTTTTTGCTCAACTTTCTAATACCATTCAATATCAAATCATGAGTTATGAAATCAAAGTACAATTTCGAGGGAGTCGTCGGATAGATCTCAGGAACAATAGAAGGTCGAGTACACCGAAGAGAAAAAATCTGAGAAAGCTTCGGCTTTATATAATGAAGTAACCAAAGTTCGATTAGATTGATCAACTATTGTGGGCATTGCTGAATTACGGCCCTTAGAGCGACTGCGACATTCGGAATAAAACAATTTCAGGTTTCCTTTACTAACTAGTTTGCTTTCTTTCTCAATCTGGTGTAAATGTAACTGTTTAGAAAATTCAGCAGAAAGATTGTGGCTGTAAACAGAATTAGGAGAATGAAGTGTAGCTCGTTGAAGCTTGTAATACATTGTTCGGAGCCAAATGATAGAGGTCGATATCAGAGAAATCGGAGAACAATGGGACGAAACGGTCGATAAGGTGGACAAGGAAGTCAACAAAGTAGTTATTAGCAGCGTCAGAGTCGAAAAGAGCCAGAGAAAGTGTCCAGTCATGAGATGCAATCAGCCATTCCATCATAGCCCAATTCGCACGCGCGAAATTTCTGATATATGAGCTTTCTTTCGATCTTTCTATATGAGCTATGAGCTTTCCGTAAAAACTTTTTCTGTAAATAGAATAGTGTTTCGCATTTAATGAAGTTTCTAGCCTTCATATGCCATAGCTCTCAATTGTCTTTTTTTTTCTTCAAACGAATTTATTGTCTTTGATGTTTGATTACCAATGCGCATTCTCGGATGCAGATAAAATATATAAAATAAGCCTGAGTGAATGAGATACTCTTTGGCTGTAGGGTGAGGGGAAAAAGAGAAGAGTAGTCTATTTTGAATGTTCCATGAATTCATTTGTGGAGAAAACACAAATCAGGAATGGCTCTTCTGTATTCTAATGAAACTATGCCGAGTAAGTTCATTCGATCAATGTAAGGAAGCTTTAGGTGACCAGCACGGGTAGGTATTCGTCGAGTAAAACTCCTATGTACCCTTTCTGGATCATTAATCAAACCGATTGTAATAGGAGACCATATTTCTGTATCGTACTCAAGTAAAGGTTGAATGTATGTCTTATATGCTCGCATCAAAACAGTTAGAGAGAAGGATGTCTTAAGAAAGCGGAGGACTTTAAAGTGAGTTTTTGATACTATCTATTATATTTATGTTCTCTTCCCATAATGAAGCTTTTACGTTATTTGCTGTTTTTTTTTCCAATTAAAAAACCAGTAGAATGTAACTGCTTTTGATATTTTACTATACTCACCTTTTAAGCTTTGTACGTGTAATGATGACTTGGTGCTCCCCTTTCTGCGGATTATGACTCGAATAAAACACTTTCTCCCTATTTCCTATCGTTTTTTTTGCTTACTTATATTCTTCTCTTTGCTTCTCTTTTCACTTTTCCTAGAACTATTTTTCTTTTTTGCTCACTTATATTCTTCTCTTTGCTTTTCTCTTTTTTTTCCTAGACCTATTTTTCTTATTTTTCGTTTCCAAGAGCAACTTTGCCAACTCAGCAACGGCGTCTTATTACTGATTCACCAAAACGTCTTCTTCTTTTGCTTGGGTGCTTTCCGGTTTCTCCAATAAAATTCTACGACACTCTGAAATGCTCCGTAATCGTTAATCAGTTCTAAAAACCTTACAGCTTTTTCTTTGCAGTTATTTTTGGTAGAAGATCGTCTCCTCGAATTGGTTGCTCTGTCATGAGGCTGCTTCTACTACTCTTCTTTTCAAGCATGAGTTTGTTTCATACTCTTTTCCATAAAGTTGTAATTGGGATAGGTTCTTTTGTGCGGCATCATGCAGAGCAGCTTCCTTTTGCAAGTTCTAAAATCACTTCAAAAAAAAGTAAAATCTCACACTGTTGGATCAGAAAACAAGAAAATTGAAGATAGGGATCGGAAGTGTGTTTGGATAGGAAAGTACTTGTTAATAACTTTGTTTTATCGACATTACCATTCGCCCAATGCTGTAAACCGTGAAATTTTTGCACAATCCTACAATTACTCGGGTCCTTATGTAAATGAAATGAAAACGTCGAGTCACGGAAAATAAGAGAATTGTTTAAATTGTCATGTTTCAAGTGGTCCGAATTCTGCTACAGGCAAAATCTTACCATGCTGATCAATCAAAAACGAAGTGCGGAGTTTGAGAAGCAATCACATTTCTGCTTCTCAGAATGAAAACAAACCTGGGATTTGGAAGCTGCTAGACTGCTTAGTGCTCTATTGATTGAGCTAGTCACAAGTTTAGAAGAAACTGTTTCAAATATTGTTAAATATAAAAGCCATGATAAAAAATACTTCTGCAAAGAGTTTGATGTGTGACTCTTGAAGAGCAACAGCTCTAGAGAAAAAAAAGGTTCTCAATAAAAACTTTGAGCAATTTTACTTTTTAAAGCAAACTTTAAGCAAACTTTGAGCAATTCTTTGAATTATATCATCATTTTTAGAAAAAAATCGTCGAAAAACTCGTATTTTTTATAAGAGCCATTTCAAATGAGTTTTTTGACACGGATAATTTAGAGCTCGGATGAATAAAAAAGAGAGTAAGTAAGTATATTACTACAACAAAGGTAACACATTTATTTCACATAAATTTCAGAAATTAGAGGTGCAGTAATTTTTAAATACAAGAGCAAAGGCATTTCATGGAATAAAGAGTGACTGGTATGTATGTAGCTAGATACAGACTTAAAAAGTTTCCTTTGTTATTCATTTTGACTTTTATAGACTTCATAATAATTGAATTTAAATTATTTTTAAATTTAAATGACTCAAACTTCAGTTGACTTCATCTTTTTAAAAATCTCTTCTTCTTCCTAGCGTTTATACCGCCAGGGGTCCACTTTATAGATTGCACGGCGCGATCTCACCCGATCAACTGCATCTTTACCCTTTAGCCCGGCCGTCACCATGCACACTTCGATACAGTCTCGCCACCTAGTTTTGGGTCTGCCTCTGGGTCTTAACTCTCTACTTCGAGATTTATGAATATTGAGAAATGGACTGGGGATTTGATCTCATCGCGAGCCCATAACATCTCAGTCTTTATTCTCGAAGCTTGTCGGATATGAGAGCGATGCCTAGACGTTCTCGGATGGTTTCATTTCGCCACTTGTTTAGACGAGGGAGTGCGAGGCTCCATTTCGAGCGATGCCTAGACGTTCTCGGATGGTTTCATTTCGCCACTTGTTTAGACGAGGGAGTGCGAGGCTCCATTTCAGCATTTTCATCTTCCTAACTTGCAGCATCTGATGGGTTTTTGCTGTACATGGAACACATTCGAGGCCGTACAACGCGACAGGTCTCACAACTGATCGATGAACTTTTCTCTTCAGTCTTTAAGGCATTTGCTTGTCACACAATACAACTCCCTCCAGTTGACTCCCTCCATTTGAGCGAGGCAGCATTGGCTCTCGCACAAACCCTACCTTGGAATCTAGATCTGAGGTCATGTAAGAGTTCTTGAAGCCATAAACTTTCCGGAATTCAGTGCCCTTGACTTTGATGGAATTTAAGGTATTCTTGTCCATTTTCAATTACTCGGCCTTTGGTCCAGTTGTGGGCTTTAGTCATTGAAACGAACGTTCTTTTCTCCTCGCTTCCTCTCAAAGTCTTCTGATGTTTCGGAACATAACAGAACGTCGTCAGCATGCAGAAGAGTTTTCAGAAGACTTGCATGTATATCTCTGTCCATTATCAGTAAGACGATGCAAAATCTTATAGAAGCTGGAGTTTATAAACTAAAAATATTTTAGTTGAAGCTTAATGATGAATTAAACAAACTATCAGCATAACTGAACGCTCATTTCAGTGATACTGATGATGTGAATCTTTGAAGACAATCTCCGCAAGTCTACGAAACAGCAATAAAGCAACCCGCATTGTAAACGTGTAGAGAGGTACGCGTTAATTGGAATGAGGAAGAAAAACATCTTCATCGAACTATGAATCCGTCAAAATCTTCTGTAATTTATTTTCTACAATCAAAATCAAGAAGATATAAATGGCTTTGCCTTCGATGGTACTACAGCCTACGACTTCACATTATCTCAAAGGACCGGTTCATCCTCACCGGTATCGAGTGCGTCCTCAGGGGGGAATAGAAAGATGTCTCGATGCACGTGTGCTTTGGAGGGAGCGGGCTCGTCACGGAACGAAATCGGATAGTAGATTTCGTCAAAGAAATGCGATGCCTGACGGGCCTGATCATGCCACCGGATAAAATATTGGCCAATACTCCCCTATATTTTGTAAAGGTGAGTCTAGGCGCCAGTAAAATAGGTTCTTGCCCTTCTCCGATTAAATAATGTGGCTTGCGAAGAGAATCGCCGGCTGCGGTGCGAGGGTAGACGGAGAAAATTTCTCCGGAGTTGAGAAGATCCTCACCAAAGTATTCACAAAGGACTCTTCTCGACAGGGCCTCTGGACAACCAACAACATTTCAATCACAAGTGAAGATTCTTGAACGCTTCCATTATACAGATTCCGGCGAGACATCTAAGAGCTACGCAGTTAGAGATCTCAGAGTTCAAATTGATGTTAATTTGAACTTAAACACTTTGTTACAGTAGTGAACAAAACACTGAAAACCACCTTCCACATTTCATTCTTTATTCCAGGTTGTAAACAATTATGTTGATGAATGGATCACTTTCACTTAAGTGAGCTCAGTTTTGGTGATACAAACTAACACCGAATGTTTGAAAGAAGTAAAAAAAAAAAAAATTAACAACGAAAATATGACATGTTCACCAATGGATGAGATTTTTTTCATATTCTGTAAGTTTTTAGTACTGTTTCAAAGCAGATGTGAGCAAACTAGATAAATAAAGCACTAGTTTATAACTGTTTTATTGTAGATGTTTTCCATATGTCAGAAATTCTAGACATGCCTTTGCATGCTGATAAAAGGTGTGATCCGAGAAGCTTGTATAAACGTAGACTATTGACAGACATCGTGTTCAAATTTCTTGTTATGAAGGCAAAACTCTTTCCTCATTCTCATTCCTTCCTTCCCCCAAGTTGAAGAGTGGTCGCCTGTCGTCTCGCTCTTCATTTTCCCCATCCATGGAATAGGGATCCGGCCTCTCGAGGTTCGTAATCGAAAAAGGACGTCAGGCTGAAATATCCTTATGGAATTTTTCGCGACAAGCCGGTCTGTGAAGAAAACCGTCGTATCCCAAAAGATGCACTACCATCCAACCCAGACCGGAAGTGGGCTTTCGAGGAACCATCGGCCGCGTCCTCGATACAAGAATATAGCAGCGCCAACGACTCTCAGGCTAGCAACGCTAAATGTCGGTAGCCTCACTGGTAAATCTATGGAACTCTGTGACATGCTAACGAAGAGAAAAGTTTTAATCGCATGTCTGCAGGAAACTAGATGGAGAGGTTCAAAGGCTCGACGCCTGAGTGATAATTACTAATTATGGTACTCCGGAAGCAACTCCTCCACGCGCAACGGCGTAGGCATCGTAGCTGACATCAAGCTTCTTCCATCGGTTACGGAAGTCTGTCATATTTCAGATCGATTTATGTTCTTATCACTCGACTTGAAAGGCAGAGTTTTTAAAGTGATCAGTGCCTACGCCCCTCAAGCAGGATGTTGTGAGTCTGAGAAGGAAGAATTCTGGGACACTCTCGATGACATCACAAGGCAGTTTTCATCAGAGGAAACCATACTTATTGGAGGTGACTTGAACGGACACGTGGGAAAAACCGCGGATCAGCATAAGAGAGCTCACGGAGGAAAAGGATATGGCAAAGTCAACGAGGACGGGAAAAAAATTATTCACTTCGCGGAGGAACATGATCTTTCAATCTGCAACACATTCTTTCAGAATCGGGATTCTTGATTACTGGCTCACATAGAGGAACAACCTGAAGGTTGTTGTCAACTGCAAAGTGATTCCCAGCGATAAAGTCACCTCTCAGCACCTACCGGTTGTCATGTTGTTGTCAACTGCAAAGTGATTCCCAGCGATAAAGTCACCTCCCAGCACCTACCGGTTGTCATCGACCTCCGTTACTCTCATAAGCCGTGCAAAGTCGATCCTATAAACGAGATATCCAGGATAAAGTGGTGGAAATTCAACGACAATAAACTGCGCTTCATGCACCAAGTCCACTCTAAATTTCTCCCTCACACTCTCGAAAGAACATACCCAGAATTTACTGAAATGCACTGGAAGTTCCTACGAGACAATATAAAAGAGATCGGAGAAAAGACTGAAGCCAGGAAAAGCCTGTGGACCAGACGATGTTTCATCAGTTGCATGGAAACTAGCAGGAGACTGTGGAGTTTACCACCTTGTCGAGCTATTCCAGAAAGCTACTATTCGTCAGGAGTATCCTGAAGATTGGAGCATGTCAACCACCATTCCAATCTACAAAGGCAAGGGAGATGTTACCGACTGCGCCAAATACCGTCCCATCAGACTTATGCCTCACACAACTATACTCCTGGAAAAGATCACCGAAGCACGCTTACGTGAGATCACCAACACAAGTGTGAATCAATGTGGCTTCGTGAAAGGAAAAGGGACGACAGATGCGATCTTCGCCATACGCTTATATCTAGAAAAACACCGAGAGAAGGCGAAATCTGTCCACTGTGCTTTCTTGGACCTAGAAAAGGCCTTTTACAGGATCCCCCATGATCTCATATGGTTTTCCCTTCGTGATCATTTGGTGCCAGAAGAATACATCAGGTGGATACAAATGATGTATGCCAACCCCAGGAGCGTCGTTAGGTCACCAGCAGGAAATTCTGAGCCATTCCAAATTTCTGTCGGAGTTCATCAAGGATCCACACTCTCGCCTTTGCTGTTCATCTTAGTCATGGACACGATAACCAGAGACCTCCAGCAAGACCCACCGGAGACACTCCTGTACGCCGACGACATCGTCTTGTGCTCGGAGACAAGAGAAGATCTCGAACGTCAAGTGGTAAAATGGAATGATCGCTTTGCGGAGTACGGACTACGAATCCAAGACCCAATCTCCATAAAAGTACACAACACTGAGCTACGGAGAGTCGAGCAATTCAAGTATTTGGGTTCTCAAATATCCACAGACGGGGACCCAACAGCCGCTTTCAGTGCCAGAATCAACGCAGCATGGCTCAAATGGAGGGAATCGACTGGTATCCTATGCGACAGACGCATGCCTGATCTACTGAAAAGTAAGATCTATAAATCAGTCGTACGACCAGTTGCTCTATATGGACTCGGACGCACTCCTTCAACAGCAAAGACCCAGCAGATACTCCATGTAATGGAAATGAAGATGTTGAGATGGAGCCTCGGAGTCACCCGGAAAGACATGATTCGCAACGAAACGATAAGAGCTCGTTTAGGAGTGGCCCCATTACCCGAAAAACTCAGAGATTCCAGGCTTAGGTGGTACGGACACATGCTGAGATCCAATCCAGACTCCGTTCCCAAGTCTGCTTGGAACATAGAAATCCAGAGTAGAAGACCAAGAGGTAGACCGAAGCTTAGATTGAGAGACACCATAGAACAAGACATGGCGACTATCGGGCTGATAGCCGAAGACGCCTCGAATCTTATGATGTGGCGAAGTGCTATCTACACAGCGGACCCCACTCTTCAGCGGGAATAACGCTAGGAAGAAGAAGAAGAAGTGCAAAACTCTTTCGCCCATCGGCTCTTTATATATGTATTTTCCAGCTGATGGGAGGAAGATTTTCTCCTACTCTCTCAATTTACCTTCCACAGGTTGAGTTTTAAATATCCTTCTGCATTCTGCATGTGGAGAATCATCAGAATTAAGTGAGGGAGCCTGCTAAGACTCCAGCACCAAACTTTTTTGAAACATCGACTAATGTGCTACGCAGATTTGTGGAATGTTCTGGGGTTGAACATCAATTGAACATTAAAATTTATCATGAGTACTGTGTATTTTTCGCTAAGTATTCTATGCGTGTGTTATGTTATCATGAGTACTGTGTATTTCTCGCTAAGTATTCTATTCGTGTGTTATGTTATCATGAGTACTGTGTATTTCTCGCTAAGTATTCTATGCGTGTGTTATGTTTTCATGAGTACTGTGTATTTCTCGCTAAGTGTTCTATGCGTGTATCATCCTGTGTTCATTTTTGTTTCCCTGCAGAAAATGAACTCATTGCTTCCCGTTGTACAACAGTTTTACCAACAACACTCTCGATTTTATCCATATATACTTCAACTTCAATTACATACAGTACCGGCCAATATTTGCGGAAATCTAGTTTTTTGTTTAAATTTTTTTTGTAAAAACCAATCTTCAAAATTTTTCATCAGATATTGTTATTTGTGTATTTACACGTTGTTTAACTAGTTTAATTTCTGCAAATAACTATTCACAACATTTAAATATACCATTTAACGGTTTTGAGCAAAATTGCTTCATTGATCCACCTTTACAAGCCAATTTTTTGTACAGATGTAACATGCACGAGAGAGAGAAAAAACTGTTAATACTTTGTTGCATAGCATTTTGCCCTTATTACGGCCTCACAGCGCATGGGCATCAAGTCAATTAGCGTCTCTACGAGACTTTTAGGAATTGACTGCGACGCTGTGTAATGTTAGAGTATACTCTACTTCTCGCTGTTCTCATGCAACGGATCCTGGGATATCCACTTTTATTAACTACAACAAAGGCCACAAACAAAAAAAAGCACTCCGGACCGCGGTCCAGTTGATAATCAACAAAATTCCTCTTCTCTATAGGCTGATCAGGCCTCCTACGCGCGCGAGGGTTTTCCTTTCCTCACATAACCAATATCAACCTAGAGAACATAACAATTACACAACTGTCCAACACATCAATACAAAAATAGCATGGCAAAAGATTTATAGAAAAATAGCTACTTGAAACCAATAACAAGAAAAGTAGATCATGGAAAAACAATACAATAAACGATAACGAGATTAAAGACAAGGAGTCCTTACATGCCCCCCCCCCCCCTCTTAAACTCGACGCCCACGACGAGTAGGGTGCCTATCGTAAGGCTGATATCTGCGGTATTCTGTTTGGGGTGGCCTCGGAAAAGTTCTCGCTAGGCTAGGCGTGTGTGGGGGCTCAAACTTCGGCCATACTATTTCTGAGTTGCATTTCTCTGCCAGGATGCAGCAGTATCTTCTTAAGGATAAAGCTGGAGGGCTTGATGCTTGTGGGAGGTGCCCGATTGTATACATTATCAAATGTATCCCGATTTTCTCATCGGGAGAGACAAAATATATATTAGGGGCCATCAATTTATTTTTCAAATCCTTAAGGACTCCAATGGTATTTTCTAGCTCTTCGATGTTCAACTCACTGGTAGGTGGTGAAGCTCCTACTATTAAAGTACCTTGTGCTGGGGTTATAACTTCAATAAGTTTGATGAGGACTGTCTGGAGGGGACTCATCCACTGTTGAGCTGTCGCTGAGTCCCAGAAGGGCAGCAGGATTATTGTCACTCCCTGGTCGCCTTTCGTCCTTTCTATCGCTGTTATCATCTCTGCGTTGGTGCCGTATCTCGCGATTTGCACCTCTTTCGAACTCCTGATAGACGCGGCGTCTCTCTCTTTCATGATCACGAACGTTGGGAGGCGATTTCTGTAATAATTGATCAATCCCTTTCTGCTTTCTTTTCTTTACTGTTTCTGAACTTTGGTTTTCTAGTTCCTTTTTCATGAATCTTAACTGATCAAATGGGATCCGTAAAACGCTTTTGTCTTCAAGTTTCATCACTTTAGCGGAGTTTTCACTCACTTCTTCCACACGATAGGGTCCATCCCACTCATTCGTAAGTTTGGGGAACCTACTGTTTCCTTTCTCGCTGGGCACTCTCACAAAGACTCGGTCGCCCGGTTTCGGATACGTTCTGTTTTCTACGTGATGTTTCCGATCGTATTCTTTTTTCATCTTCTCTCTTTCTCCTTTCGATGTCTCTTTCACTTTTTCCCATATGAGTCTCAAACCTTCGAACAATTCCGTTTTATAGTCGTCTATTTCGCAATATCTCCCTCTTTTCTTTACTCTCAGTCCATCTCCGAACGGCTTGGGGTCTCTCCCAAAAATCACGAAATGCGGACTTTCCCCTGTGGTCGAATGAGGGGTGATATTTCATTTCATTTCTTTATTCCAAGCACATGAGATAGCATGAAAACACAAACAAGAACAAAGTTAAATGCATGGACTTTCTTCTAAGTGGCGGTGTTTAGGGGTTGCGGTATAGATGAAAAAAAGGGGGGAGGGTGATATACTTAAAGTCGACAATTATATTAGTCATGAACGAAAGGTTTAGGTAATATCTTTTCAGTAGGCAGAGATAATAATTGTTTTTTGAAACTCATACCTTCCCAGTGGAATTCTTTCATTTTTTTCATCGTCTTATTTAGTCCCCAATGTCCCCCAAAAACTCCTTCGTGATTCTCCTTTATCAGACTCTCTCAAGTTCTTTGGTACGTAAATCTTTTTTCCTCCTCGAGCTCCTTCCACTAATATTAAGCCTTCCGGCGAAATAGTCCACCTAAGTCCTTTCTCCCGCACGGTTCTTTCGACGACACCCTTTAATCTTTTCAGCCACCATTTTTCCTTTTCGTCATCCTCGGTTGCTTCTCTCCAATTTTATATTAACCCTTTGAACGATATCCTGTTCAAAACTCTTTCGACTTCCGTCTTTTCGGCAACTATGTATTTCATCTTCTTCCTTTCTGACTACTTCACTCCTACTTAAGGCATCAGCCACTTTGTTCGCGCTCCCCTTCACGTATTCTATAGTGACATCATAGCTCTGCAGCTCTAGAGCCAATCTCATTATTCGTGCCGAAGAATTCATTTGCTTGAATAGTGCCTTGAGTGGTTGGTGATCAGTACGCACCATTGTTTTGGTTCCCAAAATGAAAAACTAGAACTTTCTGAGAGCGAACATAACAGCCAACGCCTCAGAGTCTGTCACATGATAATTTCTCTCTGCGGGTGCCGAGATTTTCGATGCGAAGTATATCGGATGAACATAACCGTCGTCTCCTTCTTGGCACAGAACTGCTCCTATAGCAACTTTGCTAGCATCCGTATATATTATGAATGGTTTTTCTCCATTCCGAGCTCCTTCTATATCTGGTTGGCCTAGTACCGGAGTACTAGTTAGTTTTTCTTTCATCTCTTTGAATGCTTTATTTATTTTATTATTATTTATTTTATTATTGTCGTGGCAGGGGAAGATCAGGATAGGAATTGCGGTATAAGAGTTGGCGTTTGTATAGTCCATTTGCACACGAGATGAGAGGCTGCTATAGAAAACAGCCAATGTCGCGTGAAAGTTCATCTACTAGCTCCGTGGAGTAGATCCGTGTAGACTCTTCCGGAAAAAATACTCGCATATCTGAGTCGGTACATTATATGTTTTGGATCAAATTTTTGAAGTGGTTATATGAGCAATTGAAGAATGACTCGGGTAAAGCATTCCATATTGCTTCCACTCGGAATGGTAGACAATTCTTTAGTTTATTATTTTTGCAGACTGGTAAAAGTAATTTGAATTTATGCCCTCTAGTAAAACGGCTGTTAGGTGCAAACTTCAGGAAGTTTTCCGATGTTTTTAAGCGACCGAAAACAGCTTTGTATACAGTAAGCAAATCAATAGAATTTCTTCGCGATAGTAAAGTACGCCCTTTGAAAATTTTTAGTCTCTGTTCATAGGATGGGATATAATGCGAACGTTTGAATACTAAACGAGTGAACTGCTTCTGAATTTTTTCTATCTTCTTGATAGAAGTAACGTCGCTTGGGCTCCAAACCTCAGAAGAGAATTCGAGGATAGGTCTGCCGTACGTATTGAACAGGCTCCATAGAATATGTTTATTTCGTGTTTGAAAAGAGCGTAAAATGAGAAAACTTACAGACCTAGCTTTGTTACAAATGTTATAGATGTGCTTTGTAAAGCACAATTTAGAATCGTAGGTGACACCTAAGTCACGGAAAACTGTTACTTCAGGCAGCTCAGAACCGTAGAGGGACAACTTGCATGTCGGATGAGACTGTCCGATTCGCATGAAAACCGTTTTAGTAGTTGAAATAGAGAGTCCCCACTTACTAGACCAGGAAGCAAGGGCAACCAATCCATGCTGAAGAAGTTGGTGATTGCCTATAGAATGAACTTTAGCGTCATCAGCGTATAAACAGCATTGAATACCAGGAGGAAGGCACTCGGGAAACTCATTGATGAAAAGGAGAAAAAAGAGGGGGCCCAAAAAAGACCCCTGGGGCACTCCAGAAGTAACCACAGAAGACAGTGAATAGCTATGGTTGATAACTACGCTCTGAGTTCGGTTATTCAAAAAAGAAGAAATCCACCTATGGAGACACCCAGTAATGCCGTAATAAGATAATTTATTAAAAAGGAGATTAATTGGGATGGAGTCGAAGGCTTTTTTGTAATCTATGAAAACTGCCGTTATGTAACTGTTTTGGTCTAGAGTTACGTTAAATTCTGAAAGAGTCGAGAGAAGGGCTGAAGAGCAAGAACGCTGACTGCGAAATCCATGTTGCAGAGGTGTTAGTAGCTCATGCGCTTCAAGATAATTGATCAAGGAATGACGTATTGTTTTTTCGAATACCTTACTCGTACTACAAGTCAGAGAAATTGGTCGATAATTATAAGGATCATGTAGGCTTCCTTTACGCTTATATACTGGTTTCACAATGGCATGTTTCCAAATTGATGGGGAAACGCCATGTAAAAGAAAGCTGTTGTATAAAAGAGAAAGAGGCAAAGAGATGGCACAAGCTGTACCCTTGAGAAAAGCATAAGGAATACCATCAGGTGATGTGGAACATCGTGATGGAAGTTTTTTCAAATAGCTGTATACAAGTGGAGGGCTAATATCAACAAAGTCAATAGAAGAAGTTACCTTTTTTCGGATATTAAAGTTTGATTCATATGTATTATAATTGTTAAAAGAAGAAGAGAAAACTCGGTTGAAGATGGATGCTTTTTCAGAGTCATCAGTTACAGTTTCACCTGAACAAGAATCTGTAAGAGAGCCAATATAGTGATCCGACTTTAGTTTTTTATTTACAAAAGAATAGAAACGGCGAGGCCCAGATTTGGCAATAAAAGCTTCTTGGTTAGAGTTATAAAGACGAATTTCTTTGCGGAGTTGTCTAGAGACCCGTTTGTATGGGTTTAAACCAATTGAACGAGCCCTCTTGTATAGTCTCCTACACTTTTGAAGAAGTCTGCTGATTTTCGAAGTATATTTTTTCTTGAAAGAATTTTGTATAGACTTCAATGGTATAGTTTTTTCTATGACTTTTTTAATTATTTCACAAAAAGTTTTATATAGAACATCTGGATCAGTGTTGAAATTTAGAACATTCACCCAGTCAACCTTACATATTAACATTTCAGTAAGAGTAAAATTAGCATTTTTGAAGTCTAGGAAGTGTTCAATGACTGGTTTGGGCTTCGAAGCTCGTATTTCGAAATAAACCAAGCAGTGATCCAGAGAAGGTAAAGGAGGAATAGTGTAGCAGTTTATTATAGAAGAAGTATGACTAGAAAGCACAACATCCAAGCAATGCTCCAATCTTGTTGTATTGTGAACATGCTGAGTGAGTCCTGCTGATAAACAGAAAGACAGAAAAAGTGATGCTGGATGAGAAAGAGACACTTTTGTTGTCATAAGATTCCAGTCTATTTGATTACAATTGAAGTCACCTACTACGAAAAAAGGTATATTGTTTTCGAGAAGAAGTGAGTTGATATGAGTCAGACAATTCTGGAAATCAGCACGGGTACATCTAGAACTGCGGTAAACGACGGTAAGAAAAAAACTAGACTTACCACTTATTTTGCACGTAACTAGTTGACAGAATTCGGAAAAAGAAGTTGATGAAATGAGAATTGAATCGTAGTTTTTAGAAACTAATAGGGCAACACCGCCACCTGAACTCGTGGAGATCCTATCGCTACGAAATACATTGAAATAACCGTTGACAGATAAAAGACTATCTGGGGTTTTATCACCATTAGCCCACGTTTCCGTGCAGCAGAGAATATCTAAACTGTGTTCACACACTAAAAACTCAACTAAATCCCTTTTATTTTGAACGGAGCGAAAGTTTACCAGCATACATGATATGCCATTGAGTTTTTCAAAGCAACTTGTTTGTGAGATAGGAAAAGTTGCCTGAACAGAAGTTACCTATGTTTGCTGTTGAGACTGAAGACTAGGAACTCTTTGGACAAAATCAAAGGTAGTCACTGACTCTTGGTTCGGTTCATCGTCGATTTCTTCTTCAGAAATGGCAGCGAGATTAGATCGCCTTCTCTTGTTTATAGTGCCTCCGACTCGTCTAGTTCTCCTCAGAGATACTGCAGGAAGTCTAGTCCCTGTGAATGCTTTTCTGCTTCTGATAACTTTCTTAGCTGAAGAGGTCTGCGTGACTCGGGCTGTATGCGGAGAGCGTCTTTCAGTCACTTCCTGAGCAGATCTCTGACGATCCGAATTGACAAATACTCTGGAAGTATTTATCGGGGGAAGAGGATTAGGCCTAGAATTGGGATTTTGAAACTTTCGAATGTTATCGATTGAACGCTGAGGAAGTGGACGGGGATTCTTGAGTAGAACCACCCGTTCATCTCTAACGACATACCTGAGTTCACCAGCTTCTGCATTCAGTCTTCCAGCTTCTTTACGCGCAGCCGTCTCTTGCATGATCTGCTCCGGTACAAGGTCACGGCGGAAATAGGCATGGGGGAAGGGCTTGAGAGCAAGAGGTTTTTTGTGGCGGGCGTGCATCAGAAATGCATCTCTGAGTGGATTAGATGGAAACTGAATTTTTATCAAACGCATGGCCGAATTTCCATGACGATGAGTTTTTATCTGACCCGAGTTTAAACAAGAAATCAGTTGTACATTTTCAGAGGTTTGAACGATGGAAGTAATCAACTTCATGTCATTCTCTTCCGTCTCTTCATTCGTTGAAAGTTCTGGAAATCCTTTAAGGACGGCCCGTAAAGATTTCTCTTCGTACATATTTCTGACAGAATAAACCACATTAGCAACAGCGGAGGCTACTTCAGAATAAGTGGAAACTCTGTTGAAAGATTTCTGCGGAGTGGAAATTTTTGGTGAGCTTTTCTGCACCGAGATTAGCTCTTCAACTGTTCTGAGCAGAGAGGTAATGCCACTCATTAGATGATTGACCATATTGGCCTGGTTTTCGACTATAATTTTGATATCGTTAATCGAGTTCGTGTTCTCGTTTTGAATGTTCTTCATTACGACGAGAACTCGATTTATGATGAAAGTACCTTCCTCGGATAACTTGGGATCGGCACTTGAGACTGGTACCTCCTCTGCAGACTTCTTCTCAGCAAAAGTCTTCTTCACTTCTTTCACCTTTCTCGTACTTACCATGCTTAGAATCTGGTTAGTGGAAAGAAAAAAGTGAAATGAATAGAAAAGAGAGAGAAGAAAAGACTAGAAAAAGAATCTGCTTTTGGCTCAGTGATCGACTTATTTGTCAATCACTCCACTCCGTCCCTTTTTTGAAAATTTCGACTCGCCTTCTCCTGCCTTTTAATCCAGTGAACAAGTTGTCGATATCCGCTGATCGTAAATTGAGAATGGCAGACCCCGACCAACTTGAAACACGGTTGTACAGTCTCGGCCCTGCTGTCCGAGAACAGCACTAACAGGAGAAGACTGAGAAAATTGTTTAAAGTGACTTCCAAAAGCGAAGAGCAAAGCGACCTCTCTCCGGGAGACAAAGAAGTGGGAATGAGACAAAGAAGTGGAAATGAGCTTTCTCTTCCGCTTCATTCCATTCCCATTTCACCTTTTCCGATGTGAGTCTTGTCAATGGCGCAACCTTTTCTGCAAACTTGTGAACGAATTTTCGATAGTAGGAGCACATTCCGATGAATCTTCTCAGTTCATACACATCTCTTGGGGCTTTTTGAGCGCGTATACTTTCTATCTTTGCTCCATCAACCGAAATGCCTCTTCTCGTTACAAGGTGTCCCAAGTATTCGACCTCGACTTGAGCCAGAGCGCACTTTTGAGCTTTCAGTTTCAGATTGTGTTTCCTAAAAGCCATGAAAACTCGACTCAGCTCTTTTGCGTGGGTCTCCTCATCTTCCGTGGCTATCATGATGTCATCCAAATATACCTTAACATTCTCTCCCAGGACGCCATCTAGGACTCTTTTCATCAGCCTTTGAAAAACCGCTGGCGACGTGGAGAGTCCGAACGGCAAGACGTTGAATTCGTAAAGTCCGTTAAGTGTCGCGAATGCCGTTTTTTCCCGAGACTCTGGTGCCAGTGGGACTTGCCAATATCCCGCAATCATGTCGAGCGTTGAGAAAAACTTCTTTCCTTTCAACGCTTGTAGAGTAAGGTCGATTGACGGTAACGGAAAAGCATCACTTTTCGTTACTTCATTCAATTTCCTGTAGTCAACACACAATCTTAAGCTATTGTCCTTCTTCTGTGCGATGACTAGAGGAGAGATCCAAGGCGATGAACTTTCCGATATAATGCCTTGACTCAACATGTCTTTCATCTTTTCTTTGACCTCCTTCTGTAACCCCAAAGGCACTGGCCGAGGATTCTGGCAAATGGGTGCGCTCTCTCCAGTGTCTATGGTGTGTTCTACCAAGTCGGTTCTTCCCATTTCCTCATCTTTTGTAGCGAAGACGTCCAGAAACTCAAGGACTACTTGTTTGCAGAGACTACTTTTAATTTTCGCTTTGCTTTCTATAGCATTGAGTACTTCTGCTCCTCTATCATCTATTCATGTGATTGGAGTCTTCTCGCTTATGTGTACATTCATCCATACTGGTTCCTCGCACTCCCCAATCACTTCGTCTTTTCTTAAAACAAGGGGTGTTTCTGTATTATTATTCGCTCTCACTATCCATCTTCCTTCGTTCTCTTCGATAAGTCCTGACCCTCTTCCTTTCTTCTCTGCCCACAGCATGATCTTCCCCGTACTGTTAGGAACGTTTATTACTACGTCTCTCTCTTCTCCGGGTGCAACGCACACTCTTTTCGCAACGCTTACTGGCTTGACCTCTCTCACATTTTCTCTCCATTTCTCCCATATTCCGCTTGCGTTCTGGCCCAACAAAATGTAATCTTCTTTAGAGTCTACCACGAACACTCCAATCATCGATTGTTCTGTTCCTTCCATTTTGACCAACATTTCCGTCTTCCCGACTATCTCTATCGGTCTGCCTATTGCATCGTTCATTATTTCACGCGCTTCCCGCCATTTAATTTTTTCTCTACCGCTTCTCTCGATCTCTTCCATTATCTTTCGTGGGATCACGGTCGACTCTGCCCCTGTATCTATCACTACTGTGCACTTGACCCCGTTGAAGTCTGCCTGGGCTTTCCACAGTGCCCCAAAATATGGCACTGTATCTTCTTTCTCTTCCAGAATTTTCGTCTCTACTTTCCGCGTGCCCACATTTCTTACAGGTTCAGTGTTGTTTTTCGGGCAAGCATAACTATAATGACCTTCTTCTTGACACTTAAAGCATTTCCTCCTCTCAATTTCAGCTTGGTTCTTAATTCTTTCTTCCGGTCTCCTGGTACTTTGCGTAGGAAAAAAGGGCATCGCGCTAGGGTTTAGTGCATGATTCACGGTATGCGTGACATTTCTCTGTTCTACCGATCTTATGTTTTGCGAATCATTTGTGGATCTTTTCCCTATTTCATCTTTTTGCCACCTTCGGTCAAAACCTCAATATGCTGAAATTTGATGGCTGTTTTAGATGCGTTTACGGTCCTAAGCTTTTTTCGACTTTGTAAATACTAGAGATGCTCAATGATTTGAGGTCAGGACTCTGGCTTGGCCAATCCAGAACCTCGACTCGGAGTCTCTCGATCCAATCTGAGACTAGGCGAGCTTTTTGCATCTGATCATTGTCCTGTTTAAGGATTAATGAACGACCCAACAACTGCAGCGCGGACGATATCGTAGTGTTCTCGAGGATGTCAAGACTCAACAACGCGTTCATAGTTTCTTAAAATGTACTAACGGTTCAGGACCCGCTGAACTGACGCACACCCAGACGAACATGTTTCATACTCGAAACCTGGTACTTAGAGTGAAACCTTTTGTTTATAGGACGGCAAACGGACTGTAGGTATACCAGATGTACCAAACTAATAATAACGAGACTCATCGGTCCACAAAACTCTACGCCACTGTGGGAGTGTCCAATTGATGTGTGCATTATATATATATATATTTTATCTACACTTGTCAGTGCAAAAACAAACATTCAAAAACCACAGATAACAATGGTGTCTTTAAGAAGCAAAGAAAAAAAGAAAAGAAATCTAAGACAATTCTTGTAACAATTTATTACAGAGCGCGTCATAGTGTCTAATAATTACATCCATATGTCTGCTGATTCGGAACGGAAAGACTAAAGTGTATCAATGATATTGATGACAGCTTTTTTAAAAACGTGTTCACTCGGAACATTCAACACATCTCTCGATAATCTAGTGAACATACGTGCTACCCTTAATGAGAAACAATAGAAACGGGTCGTATTCTGTGTTGCTTCGACATACAAACCGTTAACATTTGTCCGTGTAATCGGAACCCATTTGAAGAAGTTTTCCTTCGCGACAATGGAACTATTGTTATAAATTTTCCAACCCAACATAAGATCTGCGTTTTTCCGCCTGTCTATCAAGGAAGAAAGAACTAGGTTAGCCAATCGACAAGAATAAGAAGGAAGTGCACGTGGATAATCAGGATTAGGAAAGCATCGGTAGTATACAATACGAGTAAAAGCTTCAAGTACTTTCTCGATAATTTTGCAGTCTTTTTTATAATATGGATTCCAGAAGCAAGATGCAAATTCTAGATGAGGAAGTATATATGTGGAAAAGCATTTGAGTAGAATAACTGGGTCGTTGATGGGAACAGCACGGAGGAGTGAATACATGGCTGCCGTTGCTTTGCTCACTCGATCTTCAACAGCTGGGCCTCTGCGCAATGATGAGACAACTTGTACTCCCAGGTCGCGAACTTGGTTGACACGTGATAACAGAACATGGCAGATTGAATAGGAGGCGACGAGAGATTGGTACCCTATATGCAGATGAAGAGTTTTACTGGGAGACAAGGAGAGTTGATTACATTCACACCAAACAGTAATAGCATCGAGTGCAAGTTGTAGTTCTTGACTTCGCTCTAAAAAGGTATCTTTGTTATAAGACACATACACTTTAATATCATCGGCAAATGCTTGGAAATGCACATTAGGGAATTGAGCTAGTACATATTTGGTAACGAATATTGCGAAATAGTGCATCTCGATAAGAGATCAAGCTACGAATATGGGTTGGATAGGCAGAGAAAGACGAGCGAGGGGCCTTCATTGGAACATACAAGGACAGAGCGTGGTGGAGGAATAGTAGGAAGCGAGACTAAAGGTCATCTACACAAAAGAACATATCGAAAGCAGCTTCCCAATCTATAGAGGACAAGTAATCATTCAAAGCAGAAAAATCAGTTCGAGAATAGTCTTGAACATGTTCAACGTCGATACGGTCCAAGCATATATGTATATTGGTATCGAATCCTAAATGATCACAAGACGGAAATGAGGGAATAATACGGGACTCGGAGAAAAGAGAAGGATGAGATGTAACGAACCAGTCAAGTGATCGGTTTTGGCGCGTTGGGAGGCGGCACAGAAACGAGAGGTTGAAGGAGGAAATCAGAGAATGAATTATATTATCGGAAAGACTCACAGGAGGACTCAGGGAATCAGAATTGAAATCGCCCACCAGGAAGAAGGGATAATTAGATGTTGAGAAAAGGTCGGATAGAAAATCACAAAAAACTCTTGTCTGATCGGAACTATAACTGGGTGGACGGTAACACACAACAATTCGTAGAAAACAAACTGAAATAAGAACATCGATGGCTATGACTTCTGTACGAGAGAAATCTATTGCTGGCTTATTAAAAGAGTATACATCACGAATAACAATGCAAACACCACCGCCTCTAGAGTCACGGTCCGTTCTCACAACAACATAAGGGAGATCTCCAACAATTTCACAATCCTTAATCCTACCATGGAGCCAAGTTTCGGACAACGCTACAATTTCTGGCTGCTCAGCTTCTAGAAAAATTCGGAAGGCTGCTAGTTTATTACATATAGAGCGCATGTTAAAATAGAAGAATTTATTACATATAGAGCGCATGTTAAAATCCACGCGCTGATTACCCCGATGGCGTATGTGGGGCCTCTCCCGCAGGCGGATGGGAGACTTGGTGGCTTTGCCATGGCTGACCAAAGAGGGGCTTAGGCTAGTGAGCGTCGCGGGTGGGTGTGGGAACTGGGCAGCCCACATCCTATAAAATGCTCGCTCACTGTTATCTCACTGGCCTAAGGGACACGGTCAAGAGGCGTGTCCAAAAAATAACCTCTAGCCCACATAGCCCAAAATCCCGGGTTATGTGGCCCAAAGGGTCGTAAACGGACGTCAGGCTGAACTATCGACTTGGATGTTCGTGCGACAAGCCGGTCTATGAAGAAACCGTCGCATCCCCCCCAAGATGCACCATCAGAGTAACCCCAATGCTAGGGCGTCCCCTTCAAGCGACGCGCGTCGAATCCCGATCGACGTGAGAAATATGCGAGGGTCTTCGAGGAATAATAGGCCGCGTCCTCGGTTTAATCAAATAGCAGTGCCTACACGCCTCCGACTAGCTACCTTGAACGTCGGAAGTCTCTCGGGGAAGTCCATGGAAGTCTGTGACATGCTGGCAAAAAGAAGAGTACATCTGGCATGCCTCCAGGAAACTAGGTGGAAAGGAGGGAAAGCAAAGCAGCTCGACGGGAGGTATAAGCTGTGGTACTCGGGCAATACTTCATCAGCAGCCCGCAATGGCGTCGGAATTATCGCTGCCTCCTACCTTGCCACATCCGTCACGGAAGTTTGTCGAATCTCAGATCGTTTGATGTCCATCTCCTTGGAATGCAATGGCAAACTCTTCAAAATAGTCAGTGCTTACGCACCGCAGGCAGGATGCAGCGACTCCGAGAAAGACGGGTTTTGGGAAGACTTCGATGACGTCATCAGAAAATGCTCTCCGGAAGAAACTCTCATGATCGGAGGAGACTTGAACGGGCACGTAGGAAGAAGATGCGAAGCCCATAAGAGAGCTCATGGAGGCAACGGCTATGGTTTGCCGAATGCAGAAGGAGAGCGAATCTTGAGTTTTGCCGAAGAGCACGATCTTTCCATCTGCAATACCTTCTTCTGCAAACGAGAGTCTCACCTCACCACGTATTGCAGTGGTGGAAGGAAAACCCAAATCGACTTCTGGATGACGCAAAGAACCAATCTGAGACTCATCACTGATTGCAAGGTGATTCCGAGCGATAACGTCTCCTCGCAGCACCATCCAGTTATAATCGATCTCCGATTTTCCCAGAAGCAATGCAACGTAAAGCCTCTGAACGAAGTTTCTCGGATAAAATGGTGGAAGGTACGTGACAACAAGGTTCGCTTCATGCATCAGCTTCTTCTCGCCCTATCCCCGGACACTCTCCAAAAAACGTTCCCTGACTCCATTGAGGAGCACTGGAGGTTCGTTCGAGACAAGATGAAGGCGGTAGGAGAAGTCAATCTGGGCTTAACAAAACCAGGTCGCAAACGCATTGTAGACAAGGAGACATGGTGGTGGAACGAAGACGTTCAAACTGCTGTCAAGGAGAAGAAAGTGGCTCTCAAGCAATGGAAACGATCCGGAACCGAAGCTGACCGAGCTCTGTACCTATGTATGAAGAGAGAAGCTAAGAGAGCCGTAGCGAAGGCACGCTCCTCAGCCATCCAAGAAATCTACAGTAAGCTCGACACGCCTCAAGGAGAGAAGGAAATTTTCCGGATTTGCAAAGCACGAGCCACAGCAGCAAAAGACCTTTCTCACGTGCGGACAATCAAGAACCGGGACGGCATACTACTCCGATCCAATGTCGAAATTTGTCAGCGATGGAGAGAACACTTCGAGGAAATCTCGAACATCGAGTTCGACCACCCTCCCGTCCCGCTGTCCCTACCAGTAGAAGGACCAGTTCCCACCATCTCAGAGATTGAAGTAAGAGAAGCCCTTCAGAAAATGAAGCACGGAAAGGCATGTGGGCCAGATGATCTTGCCGCCTCTGCATGGAGACTCGCAGGTGATTGTGGACTTTTCCATCTTACGACCCTCTTTCAAAAAGCCACTGCTCGCCTGGAGTATCCCGAAGACTGGAGTAGATCATCTACAATACCCATCTACAAAGGAAAAGGAGATGTCACAATATGCTCCAACTACCGGCCGATAAGAATCATTCCTCATACCACAATGATCTTGGAAAAGATCATCGAAGCACGGCTCCGCAAAATTGTAAGCACAACCGTCAATCAGTGTGGCTTCGTCAAAGGAAGTGGAACAACAGATGCTATTTTCGCCATTCGTCTTTATCTAGAGAAACACAGGGAAAAGGCGAAGTCAGTCCATTGCGCTTTCCTTGACTTGGAGAAAGCTTTCGACCGTGTGCCTCATGAGCTGATATGGTTCTCTCTTCGAGACCACCTAGTCCCAGAAGAGTACATAAGATGGATTCAAATGATGTATACTGACTCTAGAAGTACCGTGAGAAGTCCAGCGGGTACTTCGGAGTCATTCAAGGTTGCTGTAGGAGTTCATCAAGGTTCCGCCCTTTCCCCCCTGCTCTTTATACTGATAATGGACACGATCACCAGAGATCTACAAACAAGCCCTCCGAAAACTCTACTGTATGCTGACGACGTTGTGTTATGTTCCAACACAACAGAGGACTTGGAGAAACAGCTAGGAGAGTGGAACGAACGCTTCAGTGACTATGGTCTACGACTAAACCTCCAAAAGACTGAGTACTTGGAAATGGGAAAAAGTACTTCGAATACCTCGAATACCATCAAAGTCAAGAACACCGAACTCCGGAAAGTGGATGGCTTCAAGTACCTCGGATTCTACATCACCGCAGACCTAGACCCCAAGGCTACAGTTGCTGCGAGAGTCAATGCTGCCTGGCTCAAATGGAGAGAATCAACCGGTGTACTATGCGACAAGCGAATGCCTGACAGACTGAAAAGTAAAATTTACCGATCAGTTGTCAGACCAGTAGCGTTGTACGGCCTCGAATGTTCTCCATGCACAGCAAAGACTATACAGATGCTGCATGTTATGGAGATGAAAATGCTGAGATGGAGCCTCGGACTCACTCGTCTAGACATGGTGCGAAATGAAACCATCCGAGATCGTCTGGGCATCGCCCCTATATCTGAAAAGCTTCGAGAGTCAAGGCTGAGATGGTACGGGCACGTGATAAGATCAAATCCCCATTCCGTTTCTCAATCGTCCTGGAACCTCGAAGTAGAGGGCAAAAGACCCAGAGGCAGACCCAAAACTAGGTGGCGAGACTGCATCGAAGTAGACATGAACACGACCGGGCTGAAGACTGAAGACGCAGCTGATCGGGTGAAATGGCGTGGTGCAGTCTACAAAGCGGACCCTGCCCGGCGGCGGGATAAACGCTAGGAAGAAGAAGAAGAAGAAGAAGTTAAAATAGAAGAACTTGAGAGAATTCTTACCCGGACATGATCTTAGTTTGACGGGAAAGAAGATGAAGGTCTAACAGTTTGCAGCCTCGAACGACGAATAGCGTCGGCTTCTGCTCTTGGTATCACTTCTCCATTGTAGACAACGACGTCTTTTCCCTCGGACACTAGTCTTCTTTTCTCTTGCCGAAGCAAGAACTCCTTCTCTCGCATTTCTTTGGTCAGACTTGGCCGAATGAAAATGTTTCTGAAGCGGTTGTCATTCCGAAGTGAAGAGGCACGTGCGAGAAGTTGCCGCTGAAGTGACTTCGCTGGAAGAATGACCTTCAGCGGTCTGGAGGCCGGTCGCCCATTAGAGTTGTGATTGATACCCATCCGAAAATGGACCAGTCCGTGAACAGCTACGCCAGCTGCGTCGAGTAGCGAGAGAACCAGAGCGTTGTCATGAGCTGTTTGTGAAGAAGGGAGAGCAGTAGGATCCGGATGTTCTGGAGCCTTTTCGATGACAATAGATCGGAGTCTTTTGTCCTCTTCAATTTCGTGCTGGATTAAGTCGACGGCGGGGGACTGAGTGGAATGTATATCTGATAGTTTCTTGATGACAACAGCGCACGTCTTCAGGAGTAGCAAGACGTGAGGAGGCAGAGAAGGCTTCTTTGCTTCTGATTCGGCAGAAATACAGCTGTCGAGTGCTGAAGTCAGAGCAGCAATTCCAGTAGGATCACAATCGTTGGAAGAAGTTTTTTCGGCTCGTCTTTTGGGAGGCATTTTGGGCAGTAAAGGCAGTAAGAGCACGGAAGAAATCGATACACAGAGCACTATGGACACTCACCGCTCGGTAGAGAGAACTGAGACAAGAATGAGAACTGAGACAAGAATGAGGCATTAGCCCCTCAATGCGCACCTTTCTGTTCTTAGAACTAATAAATGGTTTCTTCGATGGTCGTCTTCCATGCCTGCTTGATGCAGGCGACGGCGAATGTTCGGAAAAACGGCTGGTTCACACTTGGAGAAGATATGGTTCTAGCCACATCAGACGGTGAGCATCTTCATTTGAAGGCCAGACGATGTTAGGATCGACCAAATGAATTGTGCAACGATTGCGACCGGTGCAAGAAGTTCTCGAAGTACCTATAAATCGTATTGGAGATTATCAGTGAGCCACTATAGATTGCATTTACGTACCTCCGTTGACACTTGTACGCTTCATCACATTTTCAATTGTTGAAACTGCAACCGAGAACTGTCTGGCCAACTTGAGGTAAGTAGAACCATTTTCTTGGCCGACTGTAACGGCATCTTGTAGACTTTCCGTCTATTTAAGACGGCCGGTGCGTGGCAGAAATATATAAGACGACGCTGGGAATAATTTTCGCCAAAATGCTCAAAATGTTGTTCCTCAGCCAAAAACTTTATTTTGCCAAGATTTCGAGTATGCAAACTTGGGAGAAGGAAATTACGATATTAGTCTCTCGAAACACACTGGCAACAGTGGCCATTCGTGACTCTACAGCCTTAAGAGCCTGTCACGGATGGAGCCGGATCACCCAGTCCAGAATCGAGCGCGACCTCAGGTGGCGGATAGAGGGACGCCTCCCTACGAAGAATTCGTGTTGGGAGGTAGCGAAAGAAATCCCGCCGCGGACCAAAACTGAGTAGTATAGCTCGTCAAAGGAGGGCGATGCCGGACCGGCCTGGGCAAGCCACCGGACCAAACATCAGCCGATACTCCGCTATTCTCATCAATGGCGAGTCGAGGCGCCAGTCAAATAGCCTCTTGCCTATATTCGGTCAAAGACAGGCGAGACGTCTCTACTCCCACCCAAAACGATACTAGGCCGAGTTTACCACCCACTCACAAGGCCTATAGCATGAACAGGTTGCTACAACGATGTCCGCCTTCACAAGGTGCAGCATGACAGTCTCAGGACTGCAAAGGACATCAAAACCCTTCTCCGGACGCATCTCGTCCGAAGAACACGAGAACCTCTTTCATTAAAGAGAGTGTTCATAACCAAAACTCTTCGATGCGAGCTGCTTGCCGGCAACAACAACAACAACAACGATATTAGTCTTTTTTTAGCTGCCAAAATAGGGACGAAGAATCGGCCACTATTTCGCAGTTTCCAAATGATGAATGACTCTGTGGACAAGTTTTGTTCCTGCCAAATCACGGACTATTTTGTTTTTCCTTTGTGACATGTTTTGGCACTGCCAAACTCGGCTCTTTTTTTGAACACTTTTTGTCTGTTAGGCTTTTTTTTTCTTTTCCTTTCTCCGCAATTCTTTTTCTTTTCCTTTCTCCGCAATTAGAGTAATGAACTTTTATCGATCACCAAGTTGCGATATTGAGGAAAGTAAGTCCCTATGCACTTTTATTTTGTCTAACCTTTCCATACCTTTTCCCTCCATAATCTGTGGAGACCTAAACCTCCCAAGCATAGACTGGGCTTCCCTAACCGCTCCTAAATCATGCGCTATCTCTCATGCCTTCCTCGATCTCGCATGCGATAACAATCTCTCCCAATACGTACTCTCTCCAACGAGGCTAGAGAACACCTTAGACTATGTATTTAGCAATGCAGATACAATTTTCAATTGTGAAATCAAAAGCCCTTTCTCGACTAGCGATCACGCATCTGTTCACTTTGAAGTAAGGAATAATGCAAAAGCCATGCTCCCTTCCACTCAATTTTTCCTCAACTGGAAAAAAGCAAACTGGGATAGCATCAATTCGCAATTATTCAACATAGATTGGACCCTTTTGTTCTCAACTCTCACAGTAGATGAATGCACGCAAGAATTGACGTCCATAATCCTCTCCATTATTGAAAAGAGCATCCCTCGTGAGAAAAACATTAAGAAACACATGAAGTACCCTCGTAAAATTCGTCACCTGTATAGTTTCCTTCAAAGAAGTAGGAAAAGAGGAATTCTCTCTCCCCTGACCTCTAAAGCATCAACAAAGCTCCATAAAGAACTGAATAGATTCGAAATCGAACGTGAGAACAGATTGAAGCTTCCAAAAAACTACAGAACCTTTTTCCAAACTATCTCCAACCGTATTAAGGGTAGGAATTCGATCCCTACAATCAAAGTCAACTCTATTTCTTACACCTATCCAGGAGAGCAAGCAAACCTCTTCTCCGAATATTTCAACAGCTTGCAACCCCCTCCGATAAGCGGCCCTCTTCCTCTAATTTCTTCTCTACACCCTATCAGTTATAATCCATACATTACAGCCTTCGATATTCAAAATATTTTGAAAAAGATTCCTCCAAAACAAAATTCTTCACCAGACCAAATACCGAATATATTCATCAAACACTGTGTAGATTCTTTGGCAATACCCTTTCCATAATCATGAGCAATTCCATTACTCAAGGACACTTTCCGTCTTCATGGAAACAGGGATTAATCATCCCAATTCACAAAAAAGGGTCCCATTCTCAAGTTTCTAACTATAGGCCCATCACAATGGTTTGCTCGATGTCAAAAGTTTTTGAAAAGCTCATTTTCAACCTCATTTATGACCATCTCAAATCCAACCAAATCCTCATCAGCAACCAGCACGGTTTTCGCCGTAGCCGTTCCACTATCACATCCCTAGTTCACTCCTATTCCCAGTACCTTTGTCTGAATAGCAAGAAGCTCAAGTTCGACATCTGTCTGATTGATTTTTCAAGAGCCTTCGATACAGTGAACCACAGGTTCCTGATACACAAATTAGAAAAAATAGGTATCAATTCAGGCCTACTCCGCCTGGTAGAATCATTTCTCGCTAGCCGTTATTCTATAACTTCAGTCAATCACGTTTTATCCGATCCCAAAGTTTATAATAGCGGAGTTCCGCAAGGAAGCTGCCTAGGTCCCCTATTCTTCTCTATTTTTATAAACGACTTCATAGAATGTATTGACCCCGAAGTCCACTGCTTTCTCTATGCAGATGACATCAAACTATTTTCAAACAGCAGTCAAAGTCTACAACGAGCCCTAGATTCTATTTCCAGTTATGTACATTCCTGGGGGCTTATAATTTCCATTCCGAAATGCTTCATAGTTCATTGTGGCAACAATAACCCTAGCAGCATCTACCACATTGATGGTAAAATCGTTCCCACCTCTTCAACTATCAAGGATCTTGGAATATATTTTGATGCAACACTCAAATTCTCCACCCACATAGAGCAAGTCATAACCAAATCCACCAGATGTATAAACATGATCCTGCGAGCATTCAAAACCAAGTCCATAACCGTTCTTCTCCGCGTGTTCAAAACATACATTCTCCCTTTACTAGATTACGGTAGTGAAATCTGGTCGCCACAGTCCGTAGGTCACATAAACGCAATAGAAAACGTCCAGCGTGCCTTCACACGCAGAATTCTTTATAGAGCTGGGCATCCCAAGATAGACTACCCATCTAGGCTCAATCTGCTCTCTCTGACGACTCTCGAATACAGAAGAAATATTAACGACCTTGCATTCATACACAAATGCATACACCAACACCTTCGAATAGACTATTCCAAACTTTTTCAAGTATGTCCCCTTCCATACAGCAACAGACACGCCCATCCATACCAAATTGCTCTACCATTCAGAATTCCGGATACCAAAAGTAGTTGTGCATCCAGGGTTATTGACATATGAAACAGCCTACCCCGTCAGATAGTGACAATCAATTCCCCTGTTGTTTTCAAAAAACAACTACAGTACCGCCCAAAATGTTATAATATATTGAATTATTGAACATAACTTTTTTCAAAAAAAACGAATGAAGATCAAATTTTCAGATATTTTTTACAAGCCAAATTCACATGTTTCGAGTGATAGAAAAAGTTTGGAAAATGCTTTATTAGGTTTATTCGTTAAAAAAATGGAAATAGTAAAAAGTGCTTATAGAGATGTTCAGTTTTTCGAAGTAATAAAACAAATATTCTAGTATTTGGTGGCATATCCTTTCGAGTCAATGACTGCCTGACATCTACGAGGCATAGAATCAATCAAAGAGTCAATGGTTGCCTGCGAAATCGGCTTCCATTCCTCCTCTAGCTGCTTAAACTTTTCATCAGCATTTCTGCATGTTCTTCCCGTCAATTTTCGTTGCAAATGTTCCCATAAATTTTCGATGATGTTCAAATCGGGAGACTGGCTCGGCCAGTCCAAAACATCCACATGCCGACGGCTAAACCAGTTCTGAACGTGCTGAGATCGATGTTTCGGGTCGTTATCTTGTTGAAAGGTGAACCCACGGCCGAATTTGGAGAGGGCCCAAGGGCGCATAGTGCTTTCCATTATGTTCTCATAGCCGTAACGATCGAGATTTCCGACAATACGTCTAATTGGACCCATGCCGCTGGCGGAAAAACAGCCCCAGACCATCACAGAACCACCGCCATGTTTGACTTTGAGCGACTGGTATTGCGGCAGAAAACGCTTGCCCGCTGGACGTCTTACCCACCTCAGAACGTCACTGCAGAACATATTAAACTTGGATTCATCGCTCCAAACAATCTGAGACCACTCACGGCGTGTCCAACTGAGGTGATCCTTAGCCCACTGAACTCGAACTTTACGATTTTTTTCGCTGATGAAAGGCTTCTTTGCAGGCCGCCTTCCATTCAGTCCAGCGGCTTGCAAACGGCGTTTGATGGTAGTTATTGAAGGAGCAGGAGTCGCGGGCGTTGATATGATAGCTTGAATGTCTGTAGCAGTGCGTTTCGGGTCTTCGCGAGATGCGCGCAGGATGCTTCGGTCCATGTACCTCGAAGTTACGCGGGGTCTCCCCGAACTTGTCTTCACGATGACTCGTCCCTGCAATTTTTTTGTGTTCCAAAGTTATTCAGTTGTAGAAAATTCGTTTACCTGGGTTCGAAAACGTCGGAGGATATGGGAGATAGCGCTCTGAGTTACCCCGAACTGCTGAGCGAGCTCGCTCTGTGACCGGCCCTGTTTCGCCCCAGCAACAACAGCTTCTTGCATTCTTTTACTTGTATTTCGATGTCCAACAGTTCGAACCATGACTTGAAACAAAATTTTCATGAATGAATTTCGGTAAACAAAAAAAAAATCAACAAAAAAAAATCATGGAGAAAAACTGAAAAATGGAAGATATACCAATTTCGGTGTATTTCCTGGAGATAAATAATAAATCACTCAAAACGACGTCCGGTACGGTACAGACACCGAAAAAAAAACTTCTGTGAAAATTTGAGCTTTGAATTTTATCTTTGAAAAAAGTTATTTTCAATAACCCTATATATTATAACATTTTGGGCGGTACTGTACATAAGCTGCGAGAAGAATTCATAGTGCCCTTTTCTAAAATACGTTACTGAAAGAGCTCCAAATGAACTTTCTTATTCACTGCGCTTATCTCAATGTTCTTTTTAATATTTTTTTCTTTTCTGTCCCTTCTTTTTAGATGTTTTTTGTTTTGTCTCCATAATTTGTCTCTATAATTTCCCTTTCTATAATTCGTTTTGAAATGTTTTTTCGAATATAGCTGAACTCACATCCGTGACAGCAATCCAAGTTCATCAATGCATGTACGTATGTGTTATTCTATCATGTTAATTGAAATAGATGATTGAATGGAATTGAAGTATATTCATAGTGCCCTTTTCTAAAATACGTTACTGAAAGAGCTCCAAATGAATTTTTTTATTCACTGCGCTTATCTCAACGTTCTATTTAATATGTTTTTACTATTCTGTCCCTTTATTTTAGATGTTTTTTTTGTTTTGTCTCCATAATTTGTCTCTATAAGTTCCCTTTCTAGAATTCGTTTTGAAATGTTTTTCGAATATAGCTGAACTCACATCCGTGACAGCAATCCAAGTTCATCAATGCATGTACGTATGTGCTATTCTATCATGTGAATTGGAATAAATGATTGATTGATTGATTGATTGTTGAACACAGCACTGCAACGACCACATATTAACCACTTCTAGCGACGTACCCCAGCCGAGTTTAGTAAACTCGGTTGGGATAGGTCGCTAGAAATGGTTGATCTGTGAGCGTTGTAGCTGCTGGTATCGCATCTCAGCTTTTTGGATGAGATCAAAGTCTAGTATTGGCACTCCCCAAAGAGTTACTGAGAGCGATCCTCCATCATCTCAGAAATGAGGCTAAGGGGTTGCAGGGGCTACAAAAAAGCCCGATTGTGGCAGTGACAAAACAAAGACAAAAAACCCGACTATGGCAGTGACAAAACAAGGAAAAAATAACCCGATTTTGGCAGTGACAAAACAAGGACAAACAAAAACCCGATTTTTGCAGTGACAAAACAAGGACAAACAAAAACCGGATTCTGGCAGTGACAAAACGAGTACAAAGTAGAAAGCTTGTTTTTTGACGGTTTTTCTTGGCAGGCCCATGAAAACGCATGTTATTTGCTGCCATTTATCATGGCGCTTTTTTCCGTTTCTTGCCATGGAAAAGCTTGGTTTTTCAAGGGTAATCTGCCCGAGGAACTGTTGAATATCAACACTTCACTTAGTATTTCATTGAGTATCAATAATCACACGCGAGGGTGTTTCGTGGTTGCATTTCGCAACTCCCCTCGTGTATCTTCATATTCATGCTAAGACTATGATCTTCCAACATTGTGGGAGGAGTCTGGCTCTCCCACTCTCACTCTCTCTCTGGAGGGGCGGAGCCTAAACTTTCTTGCTCGCCTGTCTCTATATATTTCTTATCGTCACTAATTCTTCAATGTCTGTGCTATTGTATATCGTTTAGTAAGGGATAGATGCTTTCTGAATCAGTTCTTCCCTTGGACCCTTCTTGAATAAAGTCGCTTCTACTTTTGCTGTGTTGCTTGAGCAAGTCAGAGTGGGACACAAAGGCGAGCAGCAAACACCACAAAGCACCAAGTTTGGTGCATTTATCTAACTGCTTTTAAGGCGAGCAAAATACATCCCGAACCCCACAATTTGGTGCATCGGCCGAATTGGAGGAAGTCCGCGTGGCAAGCAGTCTTGGTAAGAAGGATCTCTGAATCCTAGAAAAAAGGGTCTCTGAACCCAAGGATCTCTGAATCCTAGAAAAAAGGGTCTCTGAACCCAAGGATCTCTGATTCCTAGAAAAAAGGGTCTCTGAACCCACGGAAAGAAAAAAGGGTCTCTGAACCCAGGGTCTCTGAACCCGCGGAAGAAAAGGGTCTCTGAACCCGCGGAAGAAAAGGGTCTCTGAACCCGCGGAAGAAAAGGGTCTCTGAACCCGCGGAAGAAAAGGGTCTCTGAACCTGCGGAAGAAAAGGGTCTCCGAACCCGCGGAAGAATAAGGGTCTCTGAACCCGCAGAAAGAAAAAAGGAGAGGGTCTCCGTACCCAGAGAGAAGAGAAAAGGGTCTCCGTACCCAAAGGCAAAGATCTCTAAACTCAAAAAAGGGGCTCTCTACCCTAAGTCGAGACATAATCTCAGCATAGTAAAGCTGTGATTGCGAAATCTTCGTACAGTTACGACTACAAACATAACTGTGATTTCGAAATCTTCGACAAAAAACACTCTTGCACATCATGACTAGGTCATCACAAATTGCAAGAGAATTTGTCCTGAAGCTGGACTGCCAGCAGGAGAATGCAATCGCTCTAAGCGAAAAGATCAGCCCAGCGTTGATCGAACTGTTAGAGAACGAACTTGCGGTATACAAATACTCAGTTGAATCTCTCAAACAGATGCGAACAAGCCTCAAAAGAAGAATTTTAGAGGCAAAAACAATTCAGGACAAGATGATGCAAGCATCAGGGCAATGGAACAGTTCTATTGATTCATTGGAAGATGAAGAAGAACTAGAGAATGCAGTCAAGGAAAAGCATTCTTACACCGAGACTGAACAACATCAGAAAGCTCTCAAATACATTGCATCATTCATGGAAAAAGGGCACTATTCCGTGGAAACTATCACTGATCGCATAAATGAAATCAGTGATGAAGAAATAGCATCTGAGCGTAAAGATGCTCTCAAAGCGGAACTCAAAAGAATCTCAGACGAAAGAAACAAGAGTAATACCTGCGCCACTTTGGAAAATATAAACAAAGGGCAGTCTGCACTCTCCCATTCAAAAGAAGGTGGTATGGGAGAAGAAATAGTGCAGGAAGGGAAAAAGAGAGAATCTGATGAAGGCATCAGACCAGATGGTAAAAAGATTACCATCACTCCAGAGGGAGACCTAAGAGGAATAGAACATGCTCACTCTGAAAGAGAAACAGAGAAAAGTCTTGCCGCCACTCAAAGGCAGACAGGAGGAAGTGGATCGCGACAAAGAGATGGTGTTAAAGAAAATGACACGTCGTCCCATTACATAGAAAGTGGCTATGCAAAGCTCCCGACACTACCAGTGCCAAAGTTCACAGGAATTCGAAAAGAATTCAACAACTTCTGGGAAGTGTTCGTGATCACCGTAGACAGTCAAGCAATTCCAGATGCAAGTAAAATGATTTATCTGAAATCATACCTACAACAAGGAGCTCTGGATGTTATCAAACATCTACCGATAACGAATCAAAACTACTCCATAGCCACAAGGCTACTGCACAGTGCATACGGTGATGAAGAGATACAAAAAGGAAGCATTCGGAAGCAAATAGTCGAGTTGCAGCCGTGTGGCAGAACTATTACGGCTCAATTGAAACTCATCAGAGAAGTGAGATGTCTTTTTGAGATTCTCAAGACAAATGATCTAAATGCAGAAGGAAATGAGTTTTTGGCGGACACAATTCTGGGAAAATTTCCTGAAAAGACCAGAATCCAAGCAACTGAGTGGAGGATGGACAACTATCCTTTCGCCATGTCAGCAATGCTGAACATGATTGAGCAAAAGCTGTTGAGAAGCGAGAAGTTGGAAGAATTACTTGGAAGAAACTCAGAGAAAGAGCCAAGTAAAGATAAACAATTCGTTCATCTAGTAACTCCATACAACTCCAATGCTGAAAAATGCGTGTTCTGTGGCAAACACAGCTTCGAAACAACAGACAAATGCAAATCTGTGGCAAGTAAATGGGAAAGAAAACGCATGATAAGCGATCAAGGCAGATGCTTCCGCTGCCTCAAATTCGGACATGGTGCTGCAAATTGTAAGCATTACTGCAACAATTGCAGAGGCGGTCATCATATATCAATATGTCAACAGCTTCACTCAAGCGGCAAAATGATATCCGGAAAGAAGGAAATGATGTACCAAGGAAAAAGAGAAACCATTCCTCGAGCCAACAAGGTTCCATTCACACCGCAACTCAACTATTCCAAACATACAAGATGGAACCTGAATGCGCAAGAATTTGAACCACAGAAACAGGGAAATTGGAAACTTTTCAGAAAGTCGAACTGTTCCAATCGATACCAAGATCATTCTGCTCAAATGATCCCAGCGTCTGTTGAGCGTGAAATAAATGCGCACAGAAGTCAAGACGTAAACGGTTATCGCAAAGAGGAAGTGGTGGGTGCGGTTCACCCAGAACTCCAGCCTCGTCAACGTCTACCCAGGATGCTTCTCATGAACATCTCAATTCAACATCCCCAAACGAAACGTTGGATTTCTATACCAGCTATGCTGGATGACGGAGCTAGTGCAACCATAATCAGTGAAAAGGTATTAAAGAAGTATGATCTACCGCTGATCGAAGAAAAAACTGTTTTCTTCGCGGGTGTGGGAGGGCACTCCTCGGGTGAGTCCAGAGGAGTGACTCGATTCGGAGTTCAGGTTGGCAGAAAGGTCATGCAAGTAGACGCTTTCGCCTATCCTGAACCAATCATTGCCACACAAAAAGTTTTGGAAATCGATGAGACTGACAAAGAGTTTATCAAGAGGAACAAAATCAAGTTAGCACCTTACAAAGAAGGTGAAAGACCAATGATACTAGTTGGTGGTCAACTCAGCATTGAACTTCTCAAAATCTGTCACAGGAAGCTACCAAGTGGCTTGATGCTAGTGCCAACAAAGAATGGCTACATTCCTTACAGTGGCGCTCACACATCCGAAAAATCACTCAATGTAGCAGTTGCCATTGCAAGTCAAATGGAACACGATATGGCAACCGAAAAGGATGCCAAGGAAGACAATGACAGAAATGAAAATCAGAAGTTCCAGGAATCAATGCAAAAGTTCCTTGCTGTGGAGCAAATTGATTCGCAAGAGAGCGACGAATCAGATCTCGATGCTGACCTACAATTCATATTGAATACAGAAAGAGAGCATGATGGGCATTACTCAACAAGATGGCCTATGAAGCCGAATGCCGAGAAAAGGATCGGCAACAATTTCTGGCTGGCATTGGAACATCTGTCTCGAAGTCAATATCTCAAGAAAGCCTCATTGTACGAGGAAGCCGAAAAGATGTTCGCAGAACAGGAGAAAAGAGGTTACATCGAGAAAGTCAATCCCGATGACCCTCCAGATGGCACTGTATACTACAGTCCACACAGAGCAGTGATGAAACAAGACTCACAGTCAACCAAAGTCAGACTGGTTTACAATGCTTCCAGCAAAATGAAAGGACATTTGAGCGCTAATGATGCTCAGTATGCTGGACCGAACCTGCTCAAGTCTATACCAACAATACTGATGAGGGCCAGAGAAAGACCTCTGCTATTGTCTGGAGACGTAGAAAATGCCTTCCATCAGGTGAAGTTCAAGAGAGACCACAGAGACCTCACTCGGTTCCTGTTCTTCAAAGATAGAGAAAAAGCACTAGCTGATCCAAAGGATAGCACGAATCTTGTGCATTATCGATTCCGAGTAGTTCCGTTCGGTTTCAAAGCAAGCACGTATCTTCTCAACGCTACAATCCAACTGCATATATCTGAAAAGGTGCAAGAGTTGGAGAGAGAAGGACGTAGAAATTCACAAGACAAGGCGGAAGTTGTAACGTGCTACGATGTCAAGGACAATTTGTACGTTGACAACGTGTTCCTTGGCGCAAAAAGTGAGAACGAGCTGAAAATCAAAATGAGAAAAGCGAAAGAGCTTTTCCAAGGAATGCAAATGAATCTGAGACAGTTTGTTACCAACTCTAATAAGATCATGAGCGAACTGAAAGACGAAGAGAAAGGTCTTGATGAAAAAGGAATCTGCAAGTTGCTGGGCATCCCATGGGATCCAGTTAACGATGAATTCATTGTGAACTACGATGGAGTTTTCAAAGAAGTTCATTCCAGCAGTGACGGTATCACAAAAGCTGAAGTCCTTTCTGTGATTGCTTCAGTCTATGATCCCCTGGGATGGAGCACACCTCTCATGGTGAAGCTAAGGCTGTTCATGCAAAAGCTGTTCAAAGACGAGGTCAAAGAAGCGAAAGTTAAGAAATGGAAAACTCCACTCAGCCAAGAGAGGAGAGACGAGTTTAGCGCATTACTAGAACAAGCGATGAATTACTCCATGAGAATCCCGAGATACTCAGGGAAAATGACCAAAGATGAACAGACTGGAGAATTCTCAGGTGAAGATGGTCACATTGTTGCATTCTGTGACGCATCTAAAACTGCCTACGGCACTGCTATTTACTGTGTTGATGTTCTGACAAGAGAACGAGAAAACAGTGTGACACTCATCGAGGGCAAAACAAGGTTGGCACCCTTAAACAACCCCCTGACCATTCCACGGCTAGAACTCAAAGCAATAGTACTGGCTTTGCAAAGAATCAAAGAGATCGTGGAAGCCAGAACAGCAGTGCAGGAGCAGGAAATGAAAGACATATACGTCTTTTCTGACTCCATGATTGCTCTGAGTTGGATCGAATCAAGATCCTCAGACAAAGTTGCGAAAGTGTTCATTCAGAACAGACTCGATGAAATTACAAGACTCGAGCAAGAAATACTTGAAATTCCTATCGCAGGAAATGCAAAGCTGAGAAGAAACATAATCTTCCAATATGTGAACACAAAGGACAATCCAGCTGACCATTCAACTCGAGGTCTTTCTGCTGAGGCCTTGATGAAATCAGAGTTGTGGTGGCAAGGACCAGAATGGTTGAGAAGGAGTCCAGACGAATGGCCATGTGTCCAAACTCATCTCAACAGTGCAGAAGAGGAAGATATGAACTCTGAAATGACAAAACAAAGCCGACAACCCATGAGGGACTGGAAACAAATACTGGCTGCTCTGCAATGTGGAAGAGAATCTAATGCAGAGCGACTGCCCGGAGGAAAACCGTGGACTGAATACCAACACTTAGAAGACTTGGTACATGATACCATGGAAGTTCTTCAACAAGTGAAAAGTGATGGTGACTTCAAGAACAGATTCCTCGAGGAAGGAGGAATAATTCCAGATGAATTGGAGCGGTTGTCAGAAAAAACCGAAGTAAGCAGCGAAAGCTGGAACTTAGCTCTGGAAGTGCTGATCAAAAAACATCAGAATGAGAGAGAAGAGAAAGCACAAAACTTTCTCCAAGATGAAGCCAAGAATCAAAACACGAATAACCTCCTACTCCGTAAAAACGAGAGAGGTCTGCATTGTGTTTACTACAGAAGATTCATCAACTCGGAACTCTCAAATAGCAGACTGAAACCAGTAATACTATGGCCAGACTCTCATCTCACAAAACTCATCGTGATGCACATTCACGAGAGTCTCAAACATCTCGGTGCAAGTGCAACATTGGCCAAAGTACGAGAAAAGTACTGGATCGTTAAAGGAAGGAGATTCGTCAATTCTGTCCTTAAGAAATGCTTACCCTGCAGAAGGCATCAAGGGTTCCCTCCAGCGTATCCAAGATACGCGCCACTGCCCGCAGAAAGGCTGCTTCCGCATTGTCCATTCGAAAATATTGGACTGGATTACCTTGGGCCTTTCTATTGTCGAGAGAACGATGGTGAACTGAAGATGTACGTGTTGCTAATAACCTGCATGAGTACACGTGCGGTTCATCTTGAAGTGGTAGATAGTCTATCTCTGATAGCATTCATGAATGCTTTGAAGAGGTTTTTCGCCAGAAGAGGCATCCCAAAGATCATCCGATCAGACAATGCCACCACATTCACAGCAGGAGAAAAACTGCTGAAAAGATTGTGGAATTCTCATCGAAAGGAAGATGATCTTATTCGGTTTATCAGCATGCACAGCATTTGCTGGAGATACAATGTCCCAGCAGCTCCATGGCAAGGAGGATTCTATGAAAGACTTGTAGGAAGCGTCAAGAAGGCGTACTACAAGACTGTTGGGACCAACAAGCTCTCTAAAGAAGAATTCCTGACTGTGATCACGGAGATTGAAGGAGTACTGAATTCAAGACCCCTCACCAGAGTGGAAGAAAAGATCGAAGAATTCTTAGAGTCTCCAACATTGAGGCCTATTGACTTCCTCGTGCCCAAATCCGAAATAGTCCTTCCCTTCTGGCAAAAAGGGAATGAAGAAGAATTAGATCCCGACTATTCCGAGAAAAGGGAAGAGCTGAACACTCAGAACCAAGCTTGGAAAAGAATGTCAACAGTCATGAAAGTGTTGAAGAGGTTCTGGGAAAGGTGGAAGCAAGAGTATTTACAAGCTCTAATGGATCGAGAACTCCATCCCGTCATTCAGAATCCGAAGCGGATCACAGAAACTCACAAGACTATATTGCACAAAAGGACAAAGCCAAATGTTGGAGATATCGTGCTTATCGTCCATGATAATGAATCCAGGGCATACTGGCCTTTGGCGAAAGTCTTGAGGTACGACACAGACAGATCAGTATTGCTTGAAAAGAAAGATGGTTCAAAAACCTTGAGAACAATCAATAAAATTGTTCCTCTGGAGCTGACTGAAGAAGAAAAAAGACGGAATGGATTTGAACCACAAGTTGAAAGGAAAAATGAAATTCCGAATGTCAAAGCGCATGATGAACCAAAACAAGCGGGTGAAAGGGCGAAGAAATACAATCTACGACTTAGAAATAAAGTCAATTATGCCCATTCGGAGTACGATGAGGATTCAGAGAGTGTATACCAATTGCAAGAATCCGCAAAAAGAGCCTACATCGACTCGGTTGTGTCAAAACCGCCGGAATCGATCAAATCTGTACAAAAGAGACACAAGCTGAGCACCAGTTACATACACATGTTGTTGATTGGAATCCTGATGTGTCTGAGTACTGCGGAGGCGTCGCAGCAACTCATATTGAAGTGCCTAAACGGGGGAGGAGCATCAGTTGTGACTAGGCCATGGCAGCCGGTTCAAGTGTGCACAAAAGGTAAATGCTACCTCATGAACAAACAGAGAGTTTTCTTCGAGCCAGAAGCAGTGATCCACCCTCACTTGGTTTCAGCCAAGGTGGTTGAAGAGAGAGAAGTGCACTACACAAATGTCTCTTGTCCTGCAACCCCGTACTGTGAAGCATTAAAAGATTACTTCACGCTTCAGCACTTATACTCCCCAGAATGCTGGCCAGTGACGGCCGCAGCTCTCATTGGAGTGATCTCTTACTCCATCTTCCTGACTCTGTGCATATTGGTGTACATGATCTGCAACACACCATTCAGATTGAGCACCCCCGTGACAAAGGCGTGTCAAATCAACAAAATTTGTCTGAAACTTCTCACGCGTATTATACTCTGTCCATTCCGATTTTTTCGGTGGGTGGCAGTGGCTGTGTGGCAAAAATGCTACAGCCCGAACAGAGAAACGCAAGTGAACAGGAAGAAATGGAAAAGAGAGCAGATAGCTTACAGACTAATGGTCATCATGTTACTATGCTACATGACAGGTAGTGCAAACTGTTGCCAAGATGTTGTTGTAATAGCTAGCGAGTATGAAAGATGTCAAAACCAGGCATGCTCCAACGAAAGCCATGTTATAATGACAATCAACCCAATCACCAAAAAAGCATGCATCGCTTTCAAGAACGCTGACGAAGAAATAATTGGTCAGATCAAGATAACAATGATGGCAGTCACAGAGAAGTGCCAACGAAAAGCTTTAGGCTACCATCGCGAAGTCGATGTCAATGTAGCGAGCTCAAAAAGGTGTTATTGGGCAGGAAGCTGCACGGCGGATAAGTGTGCGAGTATTCGCCCGTCAGATTCAATTCCAGAACTATCACATGTGAAGCACTATCCAGGTCACACATATTGCTCCGAAAGTTGTGGAGGATACCAGTGCTTCTGTCTCCTATCCAGAAATGGTTGCATGTTCTACAAGACCTATGCAATACCTGTTTCAGAGAAGGTATATGAGACATTTGAATGCTCAGAATGGACCCCAGACCTCTTGTTATCAATTGAAGTGACTCGAGGCAACCATACTGCAGTGAAGGAGATTCATCTTCGACAAAGCTGGAAGAAAACAGTAGAAGGACACACAGTCGAACTACTCTCACTGAATGAACCTTACATTCGCACGAGAAACAATTTCTTCATCTTGGACGGAAAGAGAACAGCTACTTCTGAGAAGCCCATCTCTCCAATACTGAACTGTGCATCAGTAGAGGCAGCACGCGACTTGAACTGTACAGTCAGAGAAGTCTGCAATTGTAGAGCGGCTATTGAGAGACCAAATTGTGACTGTGAAGATTACAAGTTGGAAGCCCTCTATCAGACGGAAACAACTCTTCCGGTTCACTTTCTAACACATTCAGTTTTTGGAGACAGGGAGATTTACATGAATGTGGAAAGTGAGACAACTGTTCAAATCGCCCTGAAACTCGATAAAGGGAGATTCAGTCATATTCAGGAGGTCAACAGTCCGTGCCAAGTGAAGGTGAACTCTGTTGAGGGGTGCTATAATTGCGCCACGGGAGCAGTTACAAAATTCACATGCACAGTGAAGAGCAGTCAAGTAGTAGTAGTGACCTGCGAAGAAAATGCATTCTCTATTCCATGTGGACCAGAAGGAATAAACTCGGAAAGAATCCTTGCTTTCAGTACCAAAAGAGTTCAAGATAATTGCAATGTGTCATGCAGTGAATCTGTTCTCATACAAGGAACGTTATACAATGACGGACCTTCATTGGAAGACATATACCGAGCAGTTATGTCCGGAGAAACTGGCGAACTTGATGTTCCTGACTTCTATCACTTCATTGAAGTCATCTCAAGTAAATGGAGAACAATACTGTCACTGGTCGCAGTTTTCTTCGTTTTGGTATGTACTACAGCAGCAGTTGTTTATGTGGCTCCAATCTGCCGGATGCTACTCAGATCAAAGAGGAACTCTACTAAGAAACATATGTGAATCGAGGAGAGCAGCTTGCGGAGGGATCATCACGTCTCTGAGGACGAAGATGAGATGGAGAGACAGGAAATCATCAAATCATGTTATGTTCGAATTGTATTCGATTTTTTGTGTTTGTTTTTTTTTAGGTCTAGACATTTTATTCGATGTACTTAATTAGTCTTTTCGCCTAATTAAAATTCATTACTAGACCTTTTCCTTTCTCTCGGGCGGGAGAATGTTGAATATCAACACTTCACTTAGTATTTCATTGAGTATCAATAATCACACGCGAGGGTGTTTCGTGGTTGCATTTCGCAACTCCCCTCGTGTATCTTCATATTCATGCTAAGACTATGATCTTCCAACATTGTGGGAGGAGTCTGGCTCTCCCACTCTCACTCTCTCTCTGGAGGGGCGGAGCCTAAACTTTCTTGCTCGCCTGTCTCTATATATTTCTTATCGTCACTAATTCTTCAATGTCTGTGCTATTGTATATCGTTTAGTAAGGGATAGATGCTTTCTGAATCAGTTCTTCCCTTGGACCCTTCTTGAATAAAGTCGCTTCTACTTTTGCTGTGTTGCTTGAGCAAGTCAGAGTGGGACACAAAGGCGAGCAGCAAACACCACAAAGCACCAAGTTTGGTGCATTTATCTAACTGCTTTTAAGGCGAGCAAAATACATCCCGAACCCCACAATTTGAGCATTTTGTCGAAAATTATTCCCAGCATCGTCTTATATTAAAACGAAAAACACCACAATATAACACAATACTAAAAAAACCACAAATAAAGAAAATTAAAGAAAAGGGCTTTTTGGGCTTTTGCCAAATATCGTTGAAATTACTCGTCGAAGATTGTGAAATGTCACCAAAACTTTAAAATCTTGATTTCTTTGCACAAAAACAAGTTCAAAAAATTTGAAAGATCAGTTTTTTATAAATAAAAAAAAGTTATATGTAACAAAAAACCAAAATTACACAAATTATTGACCAGTACGGTATTCGTCTTTTAAGATACTGGTGAGAAAAATGTTCTTAATATATGAATCTAGACGTTCGTAGCAGTCAGTAGAACATTCAGAATACTGTTGGTGTGAATTTTTTTATGTCTTTCAATAAAATTGTAGTTTACTAAAAGAAGCTTGGCATTGCAAAAAGTAGCTGACTATGAAAAGATACTTGACTGCAGATGTGACGACCTCCTTGAATTGTCACCAATGTAATGGATGGCACGGGGACATTCCAGGAGGAGAAAACCTACCCAGCACATGCGACAATCGCAACAATCAATGTCAAACTGCACAGGTTATTATCATTTTAGGGCGCATTCGTTTAAATTAGTTAATTTTAAAAAAATTGGAAATTCAGGTTAAGTGTCGATAATTTTGCTGTGGTCTGCAGTACACGCGAATATTTTTTCCATAAAAAGTCAAAAGATTCTGTGAGACTCCGCGAGTTTTAATTGCCCGTAAACAGTAAAGGATACAGAGGTAAAACCAAGAGTTATATTTTCCGATGGCTTCTCTAGCTTCGAAAAACTAATCAGTGCGTGATTTTAAGCAAAAAGAGTATAAGCACGCATTCTGCGAATCAGAAACGAGAAATTGAAGTCAAATTGAGGAATCGCTTATTCCAACGCATAATCTCGGGGAAACTTGCGAAAGAAAGAGAGACGAATAAGAATGGAGCTCCAAGATGGAAAAGCCTAGCAGTTCTTTCTGATATTTTCCTATCTCTAGAGGATAGGCCATTAATAGAATAGTACTCAAAACGTTATTGACTTTCAGACTTTTTCACATATGTAGCTTTTTTGCTATCAAGCAGTTAAAAACAAAAAACTTTTCTTCAAAAAAGTTTTTGCTCTTAGATGTGAAGCTGATGCCTCGATTCTTGACATGATATGAACAGTTTATTCAATCATTTATTTCTTTCGAACATGGTTAATACATATACAATGGATTACTGTCACATGGTGATAAAGTTTGAAACAATGGAATTATGCACCGAATATGTATGTACACCGTAATATTTTGCTAATTTCATCAGAATTGATCACGAGGTACATGTTGTGAGGTGCGAGCTCAAAATTAATATGTTAATTAAACACTATTCGAATACTTCATAAATCTCAGTTTTGAAAAAAAGTAATCGGACAAATTGGTTAACTAATGGAGCGTTAGAATATCACTTTTCACTTTGCTAAGTGGTTTTCTGCTAGGTACTTTTTTTGAACGCTCCAATGTCTCACCACGAAAACATGGACTACGGTAAAAAGAAAGAACACATGCATTCTAATGGAGCTTTAGAATTCGCGAAAACATAATGAAACATAACGATATCCCGTTTTTTTCGAATTGCGTGAACGTCTTGTTCTAACCTAAAATGTGTACAATTAGTGAGAGAAATATAACGTTCGAGACATGAGCAGCGATGTCTTTTTTTCTTGCAGCGAGAGAGTTCAGACGGGATATCGTTATGTTTCATTATGTTTTTGCGAATTCTAACGCTCCATTAGAATGCATGTGTTCTTTCTTTTTACCGTAGTCCATGTTTTCGTGGTGAGACATTGGAGCGTTCAAAAAAAGTACCTAGCAGAAAATCACTTAGCAAAGTGAAAAGTGATATTCTAATGCTCCATAAGAAGAGCATTTTAAAAATTCAGATAAGGATTGCATTGCTACGGGGAAAGAACGGAGAGAATTACAAATTTCTATACAGCAAGAAACACACGTAATATGAGAAGTAGAAGCACTTAGTATATGTATATAATTTTCTTAGCGTTGTCCCGCGATGGCAGGGTCCGCTTTGTGGATCTGCTTTCTCCACTTGTCCCGATCGAGGGCGCCTCTCGGGCTTAGATGAGTGACTTTCAAGTACGCATTGATGGGGTCTTGCCATCGCTGCTCCGGTCGCCCTCTCGGTCGAAAACCTTCGCCTTCAAGATTGTAGGATGTGCTGGCTACAAATCACGGTAATGCTCTGGTGACATGGCCGAACCATCTCAGCAGATTTTCGCGCATCTTCTCGTCGATGGGGGGAGTGACGCCAAATCTTCTACATAATGTCTCATTTGGTAGGTGCTCGCGGAGAGAGATTCCCACGATACAACGGATCAGGCGCATTCCATAGTTTGTGGACGTCGCTAAACTGTTTTTGTAGTTTGCCAGCATTTGGTTCCATACAAAGCTACGGGGCGAACTACTGTCCGATATATCTTCGACTTGAGGCGCAGAGGCAACTTTCGGTCGCATAGTACCCCTGTGACAACTCTCCATTTCATCCATGCTCTGTTGACACGTGACAAAACGTTAGAGTCGATGCCTCCGTTGCTTTGGAGATTCGATCCAAGGTAGTCGAAGCTGGTGGACTTCGTCAGTTCTTTGCTGTTTACATTGATGGTGTCTTCGGAGGGTACTGTTTCCAAGTACTCTGTCTTTGAGGTATTCAGACGCAGTCCGAACTGAGTAAGTCGGCTGCTCCAGTTCTGTTTTTTTTTTGTTGCTGAAGCTCCCCTCGTTTTAGCTGCCAGGAAAAGGTCATCTGCGTACATGATGGTCCATGCAAGATCACCCTGTAGCTCACAAGTAATAGTGTCCATGACAAGAATGAAAAGGAGTGGCGATAGCGCTGATCCTTGATGTACGCCCACACTCACTGCAAAATTATCCGAGATTCTGATGGAACACCTGACGTTGCTTGGTCGTCTTTCGCCCAGTTGCCCGCGCATTTTATTCATGTTGGTGGGGCTTGGCCAACGGGCGTCGCTTGCGGGGGGACGCCCTGTAGCATGGAGGTGTTTGAACCATGTTGTTGCGACAAGAATTTGCCTACCGGTCTTTCGCTCGGGCCAGGTGTCGGTGTCCGCGTTCAGCTTAGCTCGCTCATACGAGTTAGCAGTTTCCGATGGCACTACGTGGAGGAACAGACTCACCATCTAGGAAGAAGCACTCACATATATTGTGCGAATTTCTTTGCTGTGGAGACCCGACTCCATCTAAGACTTAGTGCAAGGGATATTTTTTTCAATATACATAGCTACGACACTCGCTAACAAAGCAAGCGCTGCCTTGGCCAAGCTGAATTGAGTAGTAGGGTTAAGGTCAAAAACCATTTATTTTCGAGTGTGATATACAACGGCAACTAGAATGAACGAAGCTCATCTCACATAAACTTTCAAATGTGGCGCGGTATGCTATGGTCAGATGGAAGCAAGTTTTTTATAGTTCTGCCATTACAAAATTATTATTAAAATTACAAAGGATATTCTCAACCGACGCGCTGATTACCGACGCGCTGATTACCCCGATGGCGTATGTGGGGCCTCTCCCGCAGGCGGATGGGAGACTTGGTGGCTTTGCCATGGCTGACCAAAGAGGGGCTTAGGCTAGTGAGCGTCGCGGGTGGGTGTGGGAACTGGGCAGCCCACATCCTATAAAATGCTCGCTCACTGTTATCTCACTGGCCTAAGGGACACGGTCAAGAGGCGTGTCCAAAAAATAACCTCTAGCCCACATAGCCCAAAATCCCGGGTTATGTGGCCCAAAGGGTCGTAAACGGACGTCAGGCTGAACTATCGACTTGGATGTTCGTGCGACAAGCCGGTCTATGAAGAAACCGTCGCATCCCCCCAAGATGCACCATCAGAGTAACCCCAATGCTAGGGCGTCCCCTTCAAGCGACGCGCGTCGAATCCCGATCGACGTGAGAAATATGCGAGGGTCTTCGAGGAATAATAGGCCGCGTCCTCGATTTAATCAAATAGCAGTGCCTACACGCCTCCGACTAGCTACCTTGAACGTCGGAAGTCTCTCGGGGAAGTCCATGGAAGTCTGTGACATGCTGGCAAAAAGAAGAGTACATCTGGCATGCCTCCAGGAAACTAGGTGGAAAGGAGGGAAAGCAAAGCAGCTCGACGGGAGGTATAAGCTGTGGTACTCGGGCAATACTTCATCAGCAGCCCGCAATGGCGTCGGAATTATCGCTGCCTCCTACCTTGCCACATCCGTCACGGAAGTTTGTCGAATCTCAGATCGTTTGATGTCCATCTCCTTGGAATGCAATGGCAAACCCTTCAAAATAGTCAGTGCTTACGCACCGCAGGCAGGATGCAGCGACTCCGAGAAAGACGGGTTTTGGGAAGACTTCGATGACGTCATCAGAAAATGCTCTCCGGAAGAAACTCTCATGATCGGAGGAGACTTGAACGGGCACGTAGGAAGAAGATGCGAAGCCCATAAGAGAGCTCATGGAGGCAACGGCTATGGTTTGCCGAATGCAGAAGGAGAGCGAATCTTGAGTTTTGCCGAAGAGCACGATCTTTCCATCTGCAATACCTTCTTCTGCAAACGAGAGTCTCACCTCACCACGTATTGCAGTGGTGGAAGGAAAACCCAAATCGACTTCTGGATGACGCAAAGAACCAATCTGAGACTCATCACTGATTGCAAGGTGATTCCGAGCGATAACGTCTCCTCGCAGCACCATCCAGTTATAATCGATCTCCGATTTTCCCAGAAGCAATTCAACGTAAAGCCTCTGAACGAAGTTTCTCGGATAAAATGGTGGAAGGTACGTGACAACAAGGTTCGCTTCATGCATCAGCTTCTTCTCGCCCTATCCCCGGACACTCTCCAAAAAACGCTCCCTGACTCCATTGAGGAGCACTGGAGGTTCGTTCGAGACAAGATGAAGGCGGTAGGAGAAGTCACTCTGGGCTTAACAAAACCAGGTCGCAAACGCATTGTAGACAAGGAGACATGGTGGTGGAACGAAGACGTTCAAACTGCTGTCAAGGAGAAGAAAGTGGCTCTCAAGCAATGGAAACGATCCGGAACCGAAGCTGACCGAGCTCTGTACCTATGTATGAAGAGAGAAGCTAAGAGAGCCGTAGCGAAGGCACGCTCCTCAGCCATCCAAGAAATCTACAGTAAGCTCGACACGCCTCAAGGAGAGAAGGAAATTTTCCGGATTTGCAAAGCACGAGCCACAGCAGCAAAAGACCTTTCTCACGTGCGGACAATCAAGAACCGGGACGGCATACTCCTCCGATCCAATGTCGAAATTTGTCAGCGATGGAGAGAACACTTCGAGGAAATCTCGAACATCGAGTTCGACCACCCTCCCGTCCCGCTGTCCCTACCAGCAGAAGGACCAGTTCCCACCATCTCAGAGATTGAAGTAAGAGAAGCCCTTCAGAAAATGAAGCACGGAAAGGCATGTGGGCCAGATGATCTTGCCACCTCTGCATGGAGACTCGCAGGTGATTGTGGACTTTTCCATCTTACGACCCTCTTTCAAAAAGCCACTGCTCGCCTGGAGTATCCCGAAGACTGGAGTAGATCATCTACAATACCCATCTACAAAGGGAAAGGAGATGTCACAATATGCTCCAACTACCGGCCGATAAGAATCATTCCTCATACCACAATGATCTTGGAAAAGATCATCGAAGCACGGCTCCGCAAAATTGTAAGCACAACCGTCAATCAGTGTGGCTTCGTCAAAGGAAGTGGAACAACAGATGCTATTTTCGCCATTCGTCATTATCTAGAGAAACACAGGGAAAAGGCGAAGTCAGTCCATTGCGCTTTCCTTGACTTGGAGAAAGCTTTCGACCGTGTGCCTCATGAGCTGATATGGTTCTCTCTTCGAGACCACCTAGTCCCAGAAGAGTACATAAGATGGATTCAAATGATGTATACTGACTCTAGAAGTACCGTGAGAAGTCCAGCGGGTACTTCGGAGTCATTCAAGGTTGCTGTAGGAGTTCATCAAGGTTCCGCCCTTTCCCCCCTGCTCTTTATACTGATAATGGACACGATCACCAGAGATCTACAAACAAGCCCTCCGAAAACTCTACTGTATGCTGACGACGTTGTGTTATGTTCCAACACAACAGAGGACTTGGAGAAACAGCTATGGGAGTGGAACGAACGCTTCAGTGACTATGGTCCACGACTAAACCTCCAAAAGACTGAGTACTTGGAAATGGGAAAAAGTACTTCGAATACCTCGAATACCATCAAAGTCAAGAACACCGAACTCCGGAAAGTGGATGGCTTCAAGTACCTCGGATTCTACATCACCGCAGACCTAGACCCCAAGGCTACAGTTGCTGCGAGAGTCAATGCTGCCTGGCTCAAATGGAGAGAATCAACCGGTGTACTATGCGACAAGCGAATGCCTGACAGACTGAAAAGTAAAATTTACCGATCAGTTGTCAGACCAGTAGCGTTGTACGGCCTCGAATGTTCTCCATGCACAGCAAAGACTATACAGATGCTGCATGTTATGGAGATGAAAATGCTGAGATGGAGCCTCGGACTCACTCGTCTAGACATGGTGCGAAATGAAACCATCCGAGATCGTCTGGGCATCGCCCCTATATCTGAAAAGCTTCGGGAGTCAAGGCTGAGATGGTACGGGCACGTGATAAGATCAAATCCCCATTCCGTTTCTCAATCGTCCTGGAACCTCGAAGTAGAGGGCAAAAGACCCAGAGGCAGACCCAAAACTAGGTGGCGAGACTGCATCGAAGTAGACATGAACACGACCGGGCTGAAGACTGAAGACGCAGCTGATCGGGTGAAATGGCGTGGTGCAGTCTACAAAGCGGACCCTGCCCGGCGGCGGGATAAACGCTAGGAAGAAGAAGAAGAAGATTCTCAACAGGGTTCGCACTGACATAATTTGAGAATTCTCTGCATGACTCGGTTGCGGTCTTAGTGAATATCAAAGCAACTACGTAGTTCTGCGCTTTCTTAAGAATTCTACAGCAAAATGAAGAGTTAAACACTAAAATCTGAAACAAAGCCTACTAAAGATACAATTTAGGGAATCTTCCGTTCGACTTTGCATGCCACGCGGTATTTCAGAAGTTTCTTTGTTTGGCTCAAGAAACACGAAGAAGTTACGAGAAAGAAAACAATAAATAAATAACACACAAAAAACCGGACTGAGTTAAATAACTTACAACAATTCGAAAGTTGCCGTGAAGAGAGGGAGAACTGGCGTTTAGGTAGGCTCACTTGAGCAGAAATCTCAGAGCAAGAAGAATAGAATAAAGAATGATGAAAGAACTAGCCTTAATCTACGGGGCTATTCAAATATTCAAAAACTACAGTAAGATTATTTTCCTTACAAGCACCAAATAATTCGAAACAAGGTAGCTCTAGCTACACCTTCTTTGTATTTGATCAAAGAAAAGCTTCAGGCAATATGTATTCAGCGTCATTTTATCACACAAGTTCAACTTTCTTCTTCTTAGCGCTGTCCCGCGATCCAAAGTCCGCTGACGACGGTTTCCGGTGCAGCTCTGGAGACATGGCCCTACCATCTTAGTCTATTTTCCAGCATTTTGTAGTGGATGGGAGTTACGCCAAAAAATTTTGCCCTGTTAGCTGTTCATGTGTTCAAGCAGAGAAATGCCAATGAATCATGCGCATCCGCATGGTTTGAAGGCACCGCTTGGCTGATTTGATTGTTTGCCAGCATTCAATACTAAAAAAAGTTTCTCGGCAGACAACTGTCCAGTAAAACTTCGAACTAAGGTGCAAAGGCGTCTTAATTCGAATGGAATTACTTCCGGGTTGCAACTGCAGGGGAGCCCCCTCGCTTTCTTAGTGTTAAACATTCGATTTTGCTGTTGTTAAAACGGCTGAAATAAGGTATAAAGTCGCTTGTTCTCTTCTAAAGAAGGTATTCGATATTACCCTTTCTTTCTGCAAAGCCGGGAATTCGGTGTTCATCGGTATTCTGAATGCCATAGACTAACCGCCTCGACAGCTTTACCCGTCGGTTACGCTTCCAATAGGTCCAATTAGATCAGAGACGTGAATTAGAAGATCTTTTTCTGTGCAATAGGAGACATGGTCGTGCAGATCCTGCCAGAATTTATCTTTCTCTTCTTCTTCATCTTCACAACCGGGGTGAGTATACAGGGTGCGTCAAAAGTACTTGGAGATTACTTGACCAGCCTCGGCGGGCAAACTACGCATCTTGCGCGCCGGAAGACGACACCGAATTATTCATCAATCTTCTCTTTACTTATTACTTTTTCTTAAAATCAAATTTTAATATTTCAACTTTCATGGTAAGATGCGCCCTAATCCATCTCGAGCTGAAATTCTGGAATTAAGCAGTGTCGGTCACCACGCTTCTACTGGGCACTCTCGTTCAACCGTTTACAAAACTCTCAAATGTGGTACGTTCTCTGACCGTTCTCTTACAGGCCGTACAGCTTCTGTCACAACTCTTCGGATCAGGAAAACTATCCAGAAACGAATCAAACGCTACCCTGGACGCAGAATGAAAAAATTGGCTGCGGAACTCGGTGTATCTGACGCATCGATAAGGAGAGTTGTCCACGAGCGAAACGAGATGTACCCTTACAAGTAACGAAATCGCCATTGATTGTCGGACAAACAGCAAAAAGTGAGGCTCGAAAAATGCCGTGGACTCATCTCGAAGGCGGTGGCTGGAAATCACCTCACCACTCTTTTTACGGATGAAACAACTTTCAATATTGAACGAAGTTTCAATCATCAAAATGACAGGGTGCTTGCATCATCTTCTGAAGCTGCTAATTCTGTTGGGAGGATTGTGTCTCATGTGTCTCACCCCGCTTCCGTCATGGTTTTCGCCGGGGTGTCGGCTCCTGATCGCACTCCACTAGTTTTCGTTCCAAAAGAAGCCAAGGTGAACACGCCTGCTCTTTCGCTCACACCCACATGTTCAGTCTGAAAAGCTCCCTACAGTGTGAGTGGACAGGGATTCCCCAGGAGACTCTGCGGGCCGCAGTCGAAGCATATCTCAAGCGTCTGAGAGCTGTAATTCGGAAAAAAAGGGAACCATATCGAGTGATTTCAGTAATTTGTGTTGATATGACTATGAATAAACTATCTTGTTAATTTGACAAGATTCTATTCAATTTTAAAGAAAATAAGCGGTTTTTCTGTGCTCAAGTACTTTTGACGCACCCTGTACGTGGATACGTCTGCGTCTGCGTCGATGGCAACGGACAGGTCGGAGAGATATCATCTGCGTCGATGGCAACGGACAGGTTGGAGAGACGTTTGACCTCAGCAACTCTGCCTTGCAGATCTTTGATCATGACAATCGCGACTCCTTTGGCATCGTTTAGCCCGTGGTAGATTAACCTGTAACCTTTAGCCGATGTTGCATGTTTTCGCGCCTTTCCATCTCGTCTCTTGAATGTAGGCGATATCTTCCCTTCGGCTTTTAAGCCTCTCTGCCAGTTTCAAGCTGCGATCGGTTGATGTGCCGATATTCAGAATGACCACGCGGAGAGCACTGAGCTGTACTGGTTTCTTGAGCCACAGCTCTTGGGTGGGTTGCCCTTGCATATTTTTCATGCTGGTGGGGCATGGAAGCTAACGTGCGTCGCTTCCGGGGAACAACATAGCTGTCTTCGGATTCAATTTCGATTGATCCATAGTTGAGACAAAGTTTCGCCGACCGTGTTGCTACTCGGGCCTGCCGTCAGAGTCCATGATCTTTTCCAGTGGCACCAGGAAGAGGTTTGGACATCAACATTTGGTTTTTAAAGTTCGATCTGTGCCTTGCTTTGTAGATGCGTTGTTCAGTAGAAAATTTTTTCGAACGTTTCGCTTTATGAAAGCATCGTCAGCGAGAGTATCACCTACACTGCATCTCTCATCTCTTTATATTAGAAGAGTTTCAGCTGATCTCAAAATAGGCTGAAAAATCTACAACAGCCTCTCGATCATCAAGAGAGAACAAGTATTTAGAAATATATGTCCTACTCTTGCTCTCATCACTCTACCCAATCTTTGATTTGTCTTTTGAAGGCGAGAGCTATTATATATCGTCTCACAATCTCTCCAAAATAGTTTCTCTGCTCATTAAGTTCATTTGATCTGCTATTGAGTTTTTCCTGTGAATTTTGCTTGCTTCTTGTGCTTTATTCTATCTCGTTATATTTGAGGGTATTGCTTCCACGCTGATGATGCTTTAATAAAGCGAAACGTCCGTGTCTATTCCATCACAACCTACACCGCATCGTTATATCTGGCACGAAAAAGATTCTAAATATTTGCATTTTTATTTAATGTACAGAGAACACTGCTCGTTTCAATTCGTATGCGGTTAGAATTACTCGGATGTTCCACCAATTGACCAGAGATGTACTAGAGAATCCATCATTCGCAGTGTTTGGACATTACTTAGCGACTTCCTCTTTTGTAGAATCTCTTGCTAATAACATTATGAGCAATGTTATTTTTGTCTGAAAGCGTCGAATTGGTATTTTTCTTCGAATCGAGTGCTTTTTTGTGTTGTGTTTTGTATTTTCGAATCATTTTTGAGTTGTAAAATGTAGCTTTTATATATATATATCTTCTTCTTCTTCTTAGCGTTGTCCCGCGCCAGCCGAGGTCGGAGTAGGGTCCGCTGTACGGCTTCTAGCTCTCCAGAAACATCTGTCCGTTGCGTCTCCCGAGTGGAGTCTTGCAAGGCGCAGGTCTTGGTTGAGCGTATCCATATATCTTGTCTTCGGTTTGCCTCGAGGGCGTTTGCCTGGTACTTCCATGTCAAGGGCGTGTCTTGCGATGTTGGTCGCGTCTCTTCGCATCACGTGTCCATACCATCTAACTCTCCCTTCTCGCATCTTGTCTTGTATTGGGGCAACGCCGAGTCTCCCTCTCACAATCGTGTTACGCACACAATCTAGGCGAGTCAGTCCTAGTGTCCAGCGTAACATTTTCATCTCATTCGTGTGGATAATGTTCTCGGTTATACGCGTTGTAGGCCAGGTCTCCGTCGAATAGAGAAGCACGGGACGGATTGCTGTTTTATACATCTTTCCGCGTATGCCAGCTGTGATATTCCTATCACAGAGGACACCTGCAGCTTCTCTCCATTTCATCCAAGCTGCATTTACTCTTTGGCGTGCCGCTGCATTTGTTGCATATATATATATATAAACACAATGGTGAGCACATATGAAAAATCCATAAGGAAGATACTACAAAAAATAAAATTCAAATACAAAACAACGAACCCCGTGATGTTAAGAAACACGTGATTCAACAGACTACCTAACCAGAGACTATAAAAAGTTGTATCATGGATAGAATAGCAGTAATCAAAGTGAGACTCCCAGTCCACATGAAAAAAATCTTTAGTTTCTTTCAATCAGTTCTCGTGGAGTAGAAGCAAGAGTACACAAAAAATACTGCAGTCAGAATTCAACGCGAGAGAATTTTTGTGTGGTAAACCGGGAAATACCAGGCTTTGTTATAAGGCTTTTCTCGGAGGATAGGAATCAGTCTAAGCACTTGCTTATTTTAGTTGACTGGTCAAACGTACTTCAAACCATAGTAGTCAGCCATATACCGAAAAAGCTTTTCTGACCTAATGGAAGGCTGAAAAAAGTTACTATAAAAATCTTAAGCTATAACAAAATCTCAAGAAGACGTGAGATCTTCCAAGAAGATACAGGCGTCTTTTTCATCATCTGGGTAGCGTTTTACGAATACTTAAATTTGTGAATGCATTTTTATAGGCAAAGATATTCACCCGGTCTTGACATCACATTAATATCGATACTTGAATCGAATGGTGAAAGATTAAAACCAAATCTCGAAACGTTGAAAAATAGGATTTAAGAAGAATTTTGTTGATGAAATTTGAGCGTCATTTTACTGGAATAAAAAATTATGTACAGCAACGATCGGATTGAAGGCTCTCTAGCTTTGAAATCGAAAAATCTTGCGAACTGAAAATTGTATAAGGAAGTCGTATCGTCTCATAGAATGCATTCTCTATAGCACGAATAGCAATATGTTTTCGATAGTCTTGTGACAGCGCGCTAGGTATCGCTAACAGAAAGGCGGCTTACTCCATGTCCGCCCCTGCGCTAGCAATTGGTCAATCAAATGTCATATATTGATGCATCTCTCACCCAGTTCTGCGTCAAAATCGTGGACTCGATGGACCCTGGAATACCGTACGCGACTTTCAAGAGCGATTGCTACTACACAACCAGCATCCAGGTTCCTCCATCAGTCAGCAAGGAAGACGTGATAATTTTCTTGATTGCTATAGAAAAAGTTTTTGTTCTCTTCTGATTTATATGTTTTTTTTGGTCAATCGGCTTTTCGCCATAATCTAAGGAATAGCTATATAATGAAGCTGGGTTTGGTTCGTCCTAACCGTACAGTTTACCAACTGAAGGAATCAAGCTTGTTAGGGTTGCTCGACTATGACTCTTTCCACTGCAGCTATACAAACTAGCATTGATTACCGGGAATATTCAGTAGTTTTTCCAGTTGATTTCCATATCTCAAATTAGAGAAGCTCGTGTCTCGAGGCGGTTACAGGCACAAAGAAAAAGAAGAAAAAGTAATTTCAAGTTTTTCAAACGATGCGAAGAATTTATCATTGTCCCTCGAAAACTTCTGAATAGTGAATTCTCAAGAAATAACCAATTTTAATGTTCTTGAATGTCTAGAAAAATTGCTTCTATTTTAAGCTAATATTTCGTATTTTTCAGGTGAGCCCCACCAACCTGTCTACTATCCAGACTAAGGGTTGTTATCCATTTCAAGATGGATCAGCCCCTGTAAAAAGGTTTCTTTCTTTTCTATTTTTTCAACTACTGTAAGAACGAAGTCGTTGTGCTTTTCATCTTTCACTTGGTTGATCCTTAATAGCTTGGAAAAGCACCGTGTCCTAGTCGATCTAGTGCTGAGGCTCTCCTCTTTGATAGATAAGAGACGTTTGAGTTCAAATTGACACAAAGAATAATGCTAGGCCATTTTTTTGAATATAAGCGAACATACCGGAAATTAGTCTGTTTTTAATCAGCTTAGGTCCATCTTATCGAAAGGAGACAGATGGCTAGGTTCAATTTTGCCCAAAAAATGTCTTCAAGGCTTGTATTAAGGTGGTTCTACTGCTTCTGCAATGACAGGGATTACTGCAACTTCTCTGCTTCACCGAAGAATTTTTTCTTCTTTTTTTCTCTATTTTCATTGCTCTCATCAACGTTTTAATTCTAAGAACTGCGTTGAGCTTTTGAAAAATACATTTTTTGCAGTGTTTTTCTCCTTAACCCTTGTGATTATTTTTGTCTGATAGCTCTGATTGCTGCTGTTCAATTTGTCCTGAAGTATACAAATCTCTATTATGACATCTTCTAGAACTTGTTCTTCTAAATTTTTCGATTCTTCTAAAGCATCTGCTTAGGAAAATCAAGTAAAAACCATTTGGTTCATAACGGAAACCAAGTTTGATAAACACTTCATATCAGTCGATCTAATAGTTATCTCTCAAGACAGAAGCGAGGAGAGAATGAGCAGCATGAGAAAGAAAAATAGCAGAGAAGAGAGAAAAGAAAGTGGAGGCTCACAAACAAAAGAGAAAAATGAGAGAACAGAGAGTGGACTCACATTCAGAGTGAATGAAAAGTTTGAAGAGGAAGTGGGAGAGAAGGAAAGCAGCGAGAGACAATCAAAGAGGAGAGAAGGAAAGCAGCGAGAGACAATCAAAGAGGAGAGAAGGAAAGCAGCGAGAGACAATCAAAGAGGAGAGAAGGAAAGCAGCGAGAGACAATCAAAGAGGAGAGAAGGAAAGCAGCGAGAGACAATCAAAGAGGAGAGAAGGAAAGCAGCGAGAGACAATCAAAGAGGAGAGAAGGAAAGCAGCGAGAGACAATCAAAGAGCGGTGGTTAGAAAATAAGGTAGAGCCAGAAACAGTTAGAGCAAAAGATTAGACAATCAGAGAAATATCTGTCAAAAAGAAAACAATTTACACAATTATTAATGCAGATTGAAAAAAATTAGAATACGAATGAATTACTCAGTTAAAACAAGCAGCTTCTCTGATATTTCAGTATTTCGCCTTTAATAGTTTGCGATGATCCACACCTTATTTCAATTTGCTCGTTTTTTTGTTTCTTGAAAACTATAGTCATAATGTTTCACGACGTAGTAACAACTGTGATTTATCTTAACATGCCAAGAAGTTGAATATGATTAAATACAGAAGCGGTTGAAAATCGGATTTTCAAGAGCAATTGCATGAAATTTATACATCACGAACTGAAAAAAAACACCTCAGGTTGAGCTAAATCTCTGAGAACTTTGTGACAAAAAAATCAATATGGTTTAGACATCACAGCTCAAAAATATTGTTCTGGCTAGAATTAGTCGAATTGATTTGTGGACCTGAGAAAAAGAGAGCGTGTGAGTGTTTTTGAGAATTACGAATCGAAGTAAGTGGTGGTACATAATCATGTATATGCAAGGGGAATGAAACCAGCGGAGGCTAACCAGAGCTAGAAGCCAGTCTTAAATAGCATGATGGCAATGTGCTGCACATACAAATAGATAAAGTGATTCGTCTCGTGTGTGACGTAGCTACCGAAGTTTCTTCCGACGACACAATGCCAGCTCGGAAGATGTCTCCTATCAAACTCTTCTTTGATATGTGCCGCAATGTCCTGCAAGTATCGTGCTCCTGGTGAGGAGGAAACGGCAGGTTGAATTCCCTCTCTTTACTACATTTTGTCTGTGGCGAAAATTGAGTAATATCTAGGCTACTAATATTTGTTGATGCTTTTTCGAACCATAATGTCACACATATGCTTATAAAGTTTCAGCTTATTCTTAATCCTCACGCATTCATGTTTTTTTTTAAAAACTAGGACCATTTTTTTCCCTGAAAGTCGTTACATTTCTACTTGTTTTTCTACTTGTTTCACGCCTTTGGACTTATTTCTCTTTTTCATACATAAATACGTAAACGAGTCATTCAAGTTTGTTCGAAGAAACAATGAGCATTTGCATTTTTTACGAATTATTTTATCCACCAAAGGATGTCTCATTTCGATAAGGTCCGCGGATCATTTGGTCAGATTCGTCTTGTGGAGCAAGTGGTAGACGAGTATGGGTCATCCGGACGAGCTGTATGGCGCAAAGACTGATTATTATACCGGGACTGGACGTTAGTTAGAAGAAACGACCATCTTTCGAGAGTGAAAATGAGAAGAATGAATCTTCTCATTTCGCAACACTCTTTTTTTCTTGTCACGGATATCAAGCGCCTTCTCGATCGATTGCGAAACAGTCTTAAACTTCAGTTTTCATAGCCATATTTTTGCGTATCGTCGTTTCGTAAGTGAAATGTTGCGTTATTTCGGAAAAGACCAAATTAAAAAGGCAAGGCTTATATTCAAATTCTATCAGATAACTTTTTTTAGGAACTCGACTAGGAGTTATGACTCTCTCGAATTCCCCCCCCCCACCCCCTTCTCCCGCCTCATCCTAGCTCCCCCTGTACACAATTCTCCATGCGACCTTTTCCAACTTGTAGTTCTTGATGGCCTGAATTGACACGAGAACGACTTCATTCTGCATTTTTTCTGTCATATCTGTGCTTTTGATGGTGAACTGCAACGTCGAACTCTGCTTTTCCTTGGAAAGTTTCCCAGAAGGCTCGGCAGCTACAGCATCTCCCTCAACACATTCAATTTTAAAACTTTATGTAGCAAAGATAGCTTTGATTTCAACAAATTGCTGCTTATTTCTTCACTGACGCCTTTTATCACACGGTTGCAACGCGTCCTCTCGCTCGTCCTCATGAAGCTCTTAGATTAGAATCTTACCGGAAGCATGTAATGAAAAGTTAAGCTATCCATCAAAATTCTTCAGGGCAACATCATCGTAGCTTAATTCTCTGATTATATTTAATCCATTCTTTATAGATCATAGTTGCGATTACTCTGAACGAGTTATTTTTTGAAGAAAATCTAGCAATCAACTGATATTCTTGCAATAATTGAATGAAAGATTTGAGAATGGTAGGATAATTTATGTACCTCCAACTTTCTTTAAATGCTAAAAGCATCAGCCGAAAGTTTAAATAGTATTGGGTTTAACTTACAGTTTATTTACGCTTCAACGAAGATCATACACTATGCGCGAATCCTAGCGGGAAAGATAAAGATCAACAACTTAGGGCTTGAACAGGATTCGTTCTGATTACACTTCCACCATCGTGTTTACTTGTCTTTTAGTGCGGCTTCACACACATTCCGCGCGAAACATCGCTGCTCTCAGCTCGAAACCGAGAAACCCCCATTCCCGAGAAAGCCTGTGTAAGCAATTCAAACAAAAAGCATAGAAGAGAGATGAGTTATATTTGTTGTTGCCTTCTTCTTTCTTTTGTCTTCCAGTTTGCTCTTGCAAATTTTTAATGAGTCTAGTCAATATGCTGTGTAAAAATATGGACTTTCTTGAGTTTGTTACAATGGTCCAATCGCAGTGACAATGAATGGGCAAAAGCTATTCGGGGAGGGAACGGGGCGATTGAACTTGGCACTCTCTCCATCTCTCTCTCTTTTTCTCTCTCTGTCTCTGTCTCTCTCTTTTTTCTCTCTTAATCCCTCCCTCTTACTTTCCGTTTCTCTCTCGCTGTTTCTCTGGCCAACAGGGAGCACGTTACTTCTAAACTTTTGAGGAGACATTGTTAACCTACGCGACTGTCATGACAAAAAAAGAGATAACCTCTTGCCTTTTGCTGCTCATGATCGTCTCCACCTTGCAAAGGCTGCTACTTCTTCCGCGAGGACTTTCTTCTCTACTGTGTGCTCTGTAAGTGGTGTGGACGCGATCCCACGAACCAGGAACGTACTGGACACAGTAGGGAAATGGAACAAACATTTTTTTTTCGGGGCGGTCCTCGGAGTCTACAGGTTTCGGGTTATTTACGCTGTTTAGTAAGACTAATCTTTTAACGTAGCTTTTCGGAAGAAAAAGTGTGGAGCGAAGGAAGGGTGATAAGGGGTCAGTCAAAAGACATTGATGAGTGATGATCAGGGATGTATCGAGGTTATTTTACTCGCGAAAATAAGAGAGAACACCCGAACGCCTTTGTATTAGCACGAATAACTCGTCAGGGCGAAGAAGAAGTACACAACTAAGAAATTGAAAATTAAGTCGAATAGAGATTCTATCAAAGCGTGTGCAAAAAACTTGAAGTAAAGCAAATACTTAATCTCTTATCTGTGCGTCAGAACTATTTCATTGTGGATTTCTACTGTTTGATCAAGTCAAAGAGAAAGAGGATTTATCGAATTGTTCAAAAGAGATAGGAAAATGAAATTTCATCGGCTATCGAACTGCTTAAGAGTGTTCACTTTAATAGTAAGTCTTCTCATGTGTTTTTTCCAGTAAAACTTCAAGCCGAACAGTGAACGCCTTAAAATTTTCTTGCAGGAATTTTTTTTTTAAAGCTAGAAAAAAGGTGTATCACAACAGGGATTTTTTAAAATAAAAGGCATGTTAAAGAAAAAAAATATTGAGAAATGAGAGAGCTTCGCTCTAGACAACCTCGGATACGATTGAAGAGCCAGGAGAGTTCTCAGATCTAAAGAATATCAATAGTGGAGAACTTTCTGTACTTCTCTCGAGCTGAGATAGTTATCAACTTAACTTTTGTAGTTTTCTTGTTGGTAAGGATTGTTACTTTTTAGGAGTTTTTTCTCACATTTAAAAACTTTTCTTTTTAATTTCTGTCGACAAATTTTTGAATTTCAAATCATTCTATCGATGAAATTTTTTTTAGTAATCATAAACTTGAAAACCTGTTTTTCCTTATTATGTTAATCATTAAGAAATGTATCTAATTTCAATTATTCGGTCAATTGTCTAGTCTTCCTGTAACCTAAACATCCAGAGCGAAAAACCCATGTTTAGACTCAAAACCAAACATTGAGACTGTTTTGAGGTAGATATGGGGCGGGGCGGTGGATTGTAGGGTGAAAACGAAACTAAGGAGTAGACGCTGAAGAGAATAAGAAAGAAGAAAGGTGATTTAAAAAACAAAGAAGCTGAATTGTGTATTTATGCACAAGTTTTGATAGAGTTCGGTGGCGACAAGAATGCTGAGAGAGCCCCTGCTATAGATCTCGTTGGGAATTTGTCTCCATAGGATGAAAGTTATTGCGCCTTGTCAATGCAAAACAATGGATTGCTAATGGGAAGGTATGTGTGCCTTGCACATACCAACGAATATTACGGTAACTTTTTTCTTATAAATCTGTGAAAAATCTCGAAATATATTATCTTCAACTGAATGCTCAAACAGAGAAAAGTTTTTGGCCTTTAAACCTTTTTAAACTGTTTACACACAAAATACAATATCGAACTGTGAATAGCATACTGTAGCAACTGAAAATGCTGAATTACTCGCTAACATGTTCTTATCTTTTTTCGCCTGTAAATCATGTGATAGAGATAAAGATTGCAATTCATATACAGGAGCCTCCATTGATTTTATTGAGATAACTCCTTCGATTGTTCATGACTTCCTAGTGAAACACAGGAATGTCACCTCTACGAGTCATGACTATCTACCTTACTATTTTCTGAAAAGGTCCGCTCAAATCATAGCCATGCCACTTTCTTTCCTTTTCAGCATTTTCTTGCTTCATGGTGATTGTCCTGATATTTGGAGGCAAGCTCTCGTAAACCGTTGTATAAACGTAAAGGATCCGTGCATGACCCAAAAAACTATCGACTCATTTCATTCACATTTCACATACATACATCATCGTTTTTTTCGTTCTTACGCGGCCATATATTTTCCAAACAAGAATGGGAAGAGTCAAGAAAACCCAATCCTCAAAAACATCGCCTTCAGCCACAAAGAACTCATCATCTGTCAATGGGTTCGAATTGGTGACAAAAGCATTTGCTTTCTCCTCGTCAGATACTCGAAATGGGATTTCGGTCCCTTTCGGGAAGTCTATTTCCCGTATAATATCAACGCTTTCTACAACTATTGAAGCTCTTTCTTACCAGTCATGTTATTGCATTTCTCAAACAACACCTGTTTCCTCTGCATCGAATGTGAATTCTGATGGAGCATCATCTCCATCTTTTTCTTCTTCGACATTTGACAAAGAGGTGTACAGAAGGGCTCGCTCTTTGATTGTCACTGGTCTTCCTGAGAGTCCTTCTCAAACGGTCAGTGATAGAGTTACACATAATGATGCCATCGTCAAATCTCTCTTTGATGACCTCAGTATCCTAGTTCGACCAGAAACTGTGTTCAGAATTGAACAAGGGAGTCGTCTACTTCAAAAGTAATGTGCCCAGCTTGTTCCTTCATGCTAGCAGGATTTCGCGGAGCATCTGATATTCGTTCGAACCCATGTTGGAAAGGAGTCTTCATAAGAAATTCGATGACGAAAAAAGAACTCAAGACATGGAACGCTAAACACGATCAGTTGAGAGAACTTCGTCAGACAAATACTTCCCCGACATGGGTTCTCTACAAAGACGATATATGATTGAAGGAAGAGATTGGAAGTGTGCGCTGCCGTCCCCTCTAAATTTTTTTTGGAAAATTCGCAGAAAAAAATACACCTAAGTCATGCAAATTAACCGCCATTGAATAGATAAATTAGTTTATTAGAGAGAAAAGAATTTCTAAAGAAAATTCGGTCTGGAAAGCAAGATCTGCGGGAATACGAAAAGGAGGTCCGCCAAGAGACGTTAGATCTACAAGGCATACCAGGAGTAACGAAATTTCGGATCAAGACCTTGTTCTATGAGCTCGCTCCGCATTCTACTGGTTTACAGGCCTCCAAACATTAGTTCCGAACAGAATAGTTTGTTATTCGAAGTTATCGTGGAGTTACTTTGTGTCCCATATACAGCCATACTTTGTGGAGATCTGAACCTCGCAATCGATTGGTCGAATATCTCTTCGACTAGAGGTCACGCTAAGGTACTAAGCGATTTAGTCACTGATTTCTTTTTCACTCAGTTTGTTAGTGAACCTACGCATGGAAATAACATTCTTGACATAGTGATAGGTCCTATTGATTCGGTAACTGATTGTTACGTGACTACTCCCTTTTCTTCGTTATGTGATCATTCGACCGTTTGTTTCAATGTTTCCCATGAGTGTTCCGCCACGCTCTCTGAGCCTAGTCTCGATTATAGGCGCTGTGATTTTTCTTCTCTCAATGTTGCCTTATCTTGCATTCCATGGATAGATCTTTTGATAATTTTATCGATATGAATGACCTATATTCTCGTTTTCTTGAGACTCTGCTCCCTCTTGTCTCTGCTCATACCCCAGTCCAAAGGCGGAGACTACCATTCGAGTCTTACCCTTCTTATATAGTCAAGATGATTATGTATAAGTTAACACTTTTCCGTAAAATGAACTGCGCTCCAGTTGTTGTTGAGTATAAACGAATAAGTAAGCGGATAGAAACAGAAGTTAAAAAGTTCAACATGTCACGTGAAAGTAAACTTCTCGAATCTAGCAAGAACTTGTTTCGATTTGTTAGAAATAAACTGAAAGATTCTACTCGAATTGGTTGTTTAACTGTTCAAGGAAAACCTATGATTAGTGACATAGCGAAGGCTAATGCTTTGGCTTCCTATTTCTCTTCTGTGTTTAATCAGGATAATGGTGTTCCTCCCGCCATTAAATTTTGGAATAGTAACTCGATATCGGAATGTATTATCCTGCCCTCACAAGTACTCCGTCAACTCAAGAAACTAAAAGCTTCCTGCTCCTTACCATCGGACTTATTACCTTCCATCATCCTCAAAAATTGTGCCAATGTTCTAGCTGAGCCTTTATCCTATATTTTTAACTTTTCTTTGATGATAGGATCGATTCCTGATATCTGAAAAGAAGGAATAGTTGTCCCTATAAACAAGATTGCCTCTCCCAGTCTTCCCGAACACTTTCGCCCAATAACAATTACTTCAGTTGCTTCTAAGGTATTAGAACGCTGCTTTAAACCAACTTTAATCCACTGGTGCAATGTCTTTAATCTGATTCCCAATTTTCAGCATGGATTCCGCTCTCGTAAGTCAGTGGAGACAAATCTTCTAGAGTGTACTCAATTATGGCAGCGAGCTGTAGACTCTGATGATGCTGTTGATGTATTGTACTATGATCTGGCGAAAGCCTTCGATACCGTATCTCATGAAAAACTGATACTTTTGTTAGAATCCATCGGATTAAATCACAGCTTGTTGAGATGGTTCCAAACTTTCCTTATAGGTCGTTATTCGCGTGTTCGTGTAGGTAATACTCTATCGGACAGATTCGCCATTACATCTGGAGTTCCACAAGGCTCTGTTTTAGGTCCGATTCTTTTTTCTCTATATATCGCTGGCTTAACATCGAAATTCACCCATCTAAATCGTGTGTCTGTACATTTATTCGCGGATGACATCAAGATGTTTGTGACTTTCTCCCCCGATAACTCTTTTTCTGCTCACTCCCAACTCACGGCCGCTGCTCTGGCTCTAAAATCCTTCTGCGAAGAATGGCAACTGACGGTGGCGAGCAGCAAATGCAGTGTACTTCATCTGGGAAAGAGAAATCCACGTTTACCCTACCTCGTCAAAACCTGTGATGGCAGAAGTGTCCCATTCGAAGTAGCAATATCACCGGTCCGTGACCTAGGGGTTTACATTGATTGCGATATGTCTTATGAATATCATATAGAACAGATAACGAGACGTGCGCTGAGAATGATATACGCTTTGTTCCGTTCATTGTGCATTAGAAAAACTCATCCATCTATTCGGTGCTACAAGTCCTTCATTATTCCATTGCTAGAGTTTTCTTCTCCTATTTGGTCTCCTTACAAAGTCAACTTGATTAGGAAGATTGAAAATATTCAGCACATCTTCACAAGGTTGCTATACTTAAGCTGCTCCCGATTAAACTGTTCAGTGCTACGACCATCTTATAATATAAGGCTTGAGATGTTCAATCTAGCCACATTGTTGTCTCGTAGAACTATAGCTGACGTAGTGTTTTCATATAAGATTCTGAATGGTCTGATTGATATACCGGTTAGCAAAATGTACACTTTCAAAATCTGCAATGGCCGAAAGTCTAGATATGCCTTCCATATTCCACGCACCCGTAGAAAGCCACTCTTTCATTCCTTTGCTTTCCGTTCAGCTAGGTTCTATAGTAAACTTCCTGAAAATGTTGTTACCGTCCCAAATGTTAGCGTTCTGAAAAGTCGATTAAGCTCTCTTGATCTCATAAACTTGCTTGAGTTACAGGTGTGCAGTCTATGAACTATGATTACCTGAATATGTATGCGTTTATTACACTCCGAGTGTTGTCACATTTTGATAAATGTATTCAATAAATAAATAAATAAGACAATATTTCGGGTCCGCCAAGAGACGGTAGATCTACAAGGCATGCCAGGAGTAACGAAGTTTCAGATCAAGATAAGACAATATTTCGGTGCTTACCCTTTTTCTTTTTAATCGTTCCATGTTTTCTCTCTGTATCAGAATGCTTACAGGGATTTTTCTGAGTAAAAACCCGCCATTATAGAACTAAATTGAATAAAACCCGGAAGAATAATTTAAACAGCAAGCGCCGACTGTAAAAAGAATAAGGAGGAGGGCCACTAAGAGACGGATTTTCAAGCCAAGAATATTGAAGTAAGCTTTGTATGGAAACTCTCCGACCTCTAGTTTGAATCAACAGGTCTCAGTTCTTCTACTTTAACGCTCTTTGACTTCTCTTTGGCATCCATGACTATTTTTGTTTTTTGTTTATGAGTTTTCAACTCCGTCCGATAATTTTTTTAATCTATTCAATTCAATTCTTTATTTCCATGTACACAAAAACAGTTTCACTTCAACATTTAATGATCACAAATTAAACATGGATTATGATTCTACTAGAAAAGAATTGTATTACAGTGGCAGTGTGTCTACAAAAAGTGTTCTTCCTAGTTTAACTTAGTCGCAGACAATTGGCTCGGGTAAAATACAATTTATCGGTAGTTTTCTGAGTTTATTCATAAATACTTCGCTGGAATGATTACATACTACTTCGCTAGGTAAGCAATTCCAAATATTGATCGACCTAGAAGCACACGTAGAAAACCTAAAGGAGTTTAGAGCATATGGTAAGGCGATTCTTAATGGATGGGTATTTCTAATAGCTCTAGTAAGAGTAGCTATAGTAAATAAACGAGAGAAGTCGAACTCTGAGTAGTCGTGGACTCTCTTATGTATAAAAACTAAATCAGAAACAACCCTACGATATTCGAGAGATTCTAAATTTAACATTTTTAAACGTTCAGAGTAAACTAGACGGGTAAGTCCTTTCCTAGCCAAGATTCTTTTAGTGAAATTTCTCTGTACTCTTTCGAGGTCCTTAACTAAGCCAATCGCTGTAGGTGACCATACAACCGAGCTGTATTCGAGGATCGGACGTATATAAGTAACGAAAGCACGGGTTAATACAACCAGAGAATTGGTTTTGAACGCGCGCAAAAAGAGATTGGCGAGGTTTGTAGATTTCTTACAGACATGCTCGACTTGTTTATTGCAAGAAAGATTACTCGAAAAGACAACTCCTAGATCTATTATTTCGGAAGAGTTGGCCATTGTATGACGATCTAGCTGATAATTTTGCATGGGGTTAATACCAAGATGCGAAACTATACATTTTTGAGCTGATAGTTTGAGATTGGATTGTTGACACCAGTTGAATACATTGTCTATGGCAGTTTGGAGGTCAGACGAAAAAGTTGGTACTTCACTAAATAATTTAATGTCATCGGCGTAGATAGTATAATTTACATTGGGAGGAATTACATGTTTTATGTCATCAATAAACAGTAAGAACAGTTTCGGTCCAATAGCTGAACCTTGTGGTACACCGCTGGTAACAGAAGATGAGCTAGAGAATTCGTTGTCAACACATACAGTCTGAATTCTACCAGTCAAGTAGTCCGCAATCCATTGAATGAGGTTACCGCAGATTCCTAACTTTTTTAGTTTAAGAAGTAATAATATAGTATCTACTGTATCGAATGCCTTTGGTAAGTCAAGAAAAATAACATCGACGGCTTTACCATGGGAGAGTATATCAGCGAAATAGGAATGAGATTGCACCAATGAAGTCACAGTTGACCTTTTGTTTCTAAAAGCAAATTGATGGGGAGACAGTAGATCATTTTGCTTCAAGTAGGCATCTAATTGACTTATTATAACATTTTCCATCACTTTGGACATTGAACAAGTTAGGGAAATGGGGCGATAGCTAGACAATTGATCCGCTTTAGATTTAGACTTTAAGATTGGTTTAATAATAGAAGTTTTCCAAAGAGAGGGAACTTTTCCGACTAGTAAAGAGTTGTTAAATAGAATAGAGAGGGGCTTGAGAAGAACAAATCGAAGTTTTTCAATCACTTTATTAGGTATATTATCCGGAGATGTGTTGCAGTAAGTTGAGGTCTCCTACTATGACTATTGGTGTATTGGTTAGAGAGATAGACTTGATAAATGACAGTAATGAGATCATTATCGAATGAGAGCAAGAAGGTGAGCGGTATATGCACATACAACGTATATGACGTGGGAAAGCGTTGGGGTTAATTAGATCGATAACAATCACTTCTACGCCTTCATCACGGAAGGAAGTTACAAAGAAAGATGAAATACTAGAGGAGACAAAAACAGCGGTTCCGCCGCCCTTGTTGGGGTCATCTAACGAGCGATCACAACGATACAAAGCATATTTATGATTTCTTAAAATTCACGATCTGACCCAGAAGAAGTTAGCCATGTTTCCGTAATAAAAATCAACTCAAATGATTTGCTACTAGACAAGAAATCGAGATCAGTCATTTTATTACGTATGGATCTTGCATTGAATAAGCATGCTTTGACAACAGGACTATCAGAAGAACTAACACTGCCACTGACCTAGTGAGACTTTCTTTGAATCACGTATGCGTACGTTTTTGGCTGCTCTTCTCTGAATGGCCTTGCCTTCGGTAGCCGGAAGAGCTGCGTCCCTCTGACTGTCCACTCTATCTGCCCTGCCTGGAGATTCCGTTCCCTCGCGACCTGCCTGCATTGCTTCTCCAATTCCAATCCAGTTCGAGTGAGATCTTCTCTGACGAAGACGCGGGGATGGGACTGGATAACTTGGGGTCTGAAACTTCTGATCTTTTGAAGAGTGACAGAACGTAGAGCTGGAGACGGGAGGTAAACTTTCAGAATCCTTCTTTTGTTTTCGGCTCTTCCATGTCTTTTGTGCCTGACATCTCCCTTTCTGAAAGCATCAGAGAGTTCTTTGATGTCAAGCTCATCGACAAGCTTGGCAATAAGGGCTTCATCTTCAGCGGCAGTATTCGAGTCCGAGTCCTTTTCCTCCAATCCAACGATAACGATGTTTTTCGATTTTTCTTCTATGATGTCCTTGTCTTCCAACAGACACCGTCTGACCGCTTCGTAGGCAACGGCATCGGGTGAGAGGGATGTTTGGTTAGAAGAAACTGTCGAACTTTGTTCCTTGGTGAGTGAAATGATCTGTTGATTTTGAGACTCGATAGTTCTAGCCTGAGTTGCGATTGTATCCGCTTGTAGCCGAATAGTTTCGAGAAGAGATGGAATATCCACATTGTTGGGAGAGAGAGACATCTTAGGTCAAATATGCGAGTTGTTCGATATGAGACGTGGTAGATCACCGACTGCTCAGTGTGAGCAAAGATAAGGGAATGAAAATCTAAAATCTAGCCGGGAATTTTCTGAACTGGTTCCATCGTTTAAAAAATTGAATGAACCGAGAAAAGAAAATTCATTTTGAAGCAGAGATAGCCCCTCCCCCTTGAAAAAAGAAGGCCCACCGGAGCGAAAAACTAAATGTGATATTTAAAAAAAAATCAACTTTATGATCCCAATTAATCGTTTTAAAGCAACGATGGGCTGAGACTAAAATGAATGAAATCCATCGCACGGGCAAAAATTGGCACTCGGCTGGGACCGAACCTCCGCTGCCTAACCGGGGCTTGTAGAGCGTTAACCAATACGCCAACCGAGCACACATTGTCCCATGCGATTTCTTGCTATGTGTGAGGCACGATGGCCGTTCTTCATAGTCACGCATGCTCATGAAGCAATTGCGTCATGAAAGGAGTGTAACTCCACAATCCATGATAAAGACAGAAAGATGATGGTAGAGAGAAGATCAACTTTTTGTTCTTAGTTGATTAACTTATTAAAGCAGCGGAGGTTCGGTCCCAGCCGAGTGCCAATTTTCGGCTGTGCGATGGATTTCATTCATGATAAAAAAGACTTCAGAATCAAACCACTTAAGCCTTTCCGCAGTTCTTATCTGAACTTCTAGCAGTTATTATACAGCTCTTCTTACACCTCTTTTTTACCATGTGTTGCAATTTCGTTCTGATAAACGCGAGTAATTGAAGAAAACTTTGATCTATAACAAACTGCATGCAATTGACACAAAAAATGGTTGTTCTTGTCTCCGCTCGCCCGCTGAAGAAGCCGCTATACAAACGCTCAAATAGATGAGGAGTACTTTTCAGGCGGTCTGGTGCTTAGGTCGTGTGCTGGGTGTTGTCTTCTGGTTACAGGATACACCCTCTAAAACCGAGTAGATGCGAGTGACGCTGAGTGACCACAGTATACAACCTCTATGATCACTCAGTTTTTTTCAAAGGTATTGCGAGGCTTGTTAGCCTTGTTAATGCCTTGATATGTTGCCTGCCACGCGGGACTGAGATTAATAATTTATCTGAAGACAATGATGAACAACTAAAAACAACAGTAAGTGATTGACTGAGAGAGAGAGAGAGAGAGAGAGAGAGAGAGAGAGAGAGAGAGAGAGAGAGAGAGAGAGAGAGAGAGAGAGAAACCTCGTTACTTGATAACCGAGATGACGAACAAGGTGTAACCAATCAAATATGATTGGAGAAAGAGAGAGAAATGAATAAACTCAGTAACCTTTGTTACTTACCAACTTTGAAACAAACTAATAGAGACCAGTCAAATGCGCCCTAGTTGTGTAATAAGAAATTATATTTAGAATCTTTTTCGTGCCAGATATAACGATGCGGTGTAGGTTGTGATGGAATAGACACGGACGTTTCGCTTTATTAAAGCATCATCAGCGTGGAAGCAATACACTCAAATATAACGAGATACAATAAAGCACAAGAAGCAAGCAAAATTCACAGGAAAATCTCAATAGCAGATCAAATGAACTTAATGAGCAGAGAAACTATTTTGGTGAGATTGTGAGACGATATATGTCCGGGCGTGGCATAATGGTTAGTGTGTTAGACCATTGTGCGAAGAGTCCCGAGTTCGACTCCCACCCCGGACAGATCCACCCAAACCAAGGGGGTTAAGAAATGTTGGTAGTGCTCATGCACGAATCTGACTCTCCCCACTGCTGCTAATAACACTAGCAGTGATATAGCAGGCAGCCACTGGTTCTACCAGGATAGGTCTGTCCTGCATCTCAGGGGAGCGCGTACCCTGCCGCGAGGCGGGAACAAGCGCGAGGAAGATTATTATTATTATTATTATTGTGAGACGATATATAATAGCTCTCGCCTTCAAAAGACAAATCAAAGATTGGGTAGAGTGATGAGAGCAAGTTGATTCATTTCATCGGCAAGTTCATTGCGGTTGTGGAGGTCAGGGTCGTGTGCATTTATGAGTAGGGCTTCGGTTATTCGTCGGCGAACGATGTTGGGCTCAATTTGAAGTATAACACACGATAACCTCAACTTGGAGCCAAAGTGCTTAATTATTGCATGTTGAGCAATGGCATTAGATGCATAGGATGAAGCAGTTGGGTTGTTTCCTGCTCTAGAATGCTTGGAGGCCCTCATGTGAACTGGTCGACCCGTTTGTCCGATGTAAAAACTACCACAAGAACATGAAATCTTATAAATACAACCTGTAGTGTTACAGCAACCAACTTTCCCATTAGGGCAGAAAATGCAAGTTCTAGGTTTTGAACAAACATTATCGTGAGAGCGATTGCGGCTAAGTAGTTTACCTAGAGATGAGGCAATCTTCTCAACAATATTAACATCTTCAATATCAACATCATGAATGGCTCTGCGTATGTCTTTTGTGAAAGCGTCAGAATTGTATGGAATGGTGAAAACTATTCTGCCCTCATTTCGCATCTTTGGTTGCTGTGTCTTTGATATTCGGGAGTTTTGAGATTTTTCCGAAAGAATAAACCGTTTTCCGAAAGAATACAGAGAGCTTTGTCTCTTGATTCTCTGCGAAACTCAGTAGAACTTACAGAGGAAGCAGTGCGAATAGTATTTGTTACAATAGCGCGCTTAACATGAGCAGGATGAGATGAGGATGAATGAACAATGATGTTTTTGTTTGTTGGTTTTCTGTACCATTTAGTAAGAATCTTATCACCAGATAGCGTCAAGGATATATTGAGGAAGGATAGACAGCTATTTGAGGCCTGCTCTCTAGTCAAATTGATGGATCTGGTGTTTCTATCGTCGACTCTACTTGTCCTTTCCCCAAAATGTTCACATCATTCCCACCTCCTAACTCTTCAACCGATAGAAAAGTTTTGTTGTTAGCCTCCAAGATTCGCGATATTGTTTAAAATCATCGCAATATTGCCATCCCAAACAACCTAACTAGAGATCAACGTCATTGTTTGAAAGCACTTTCAACTCTAGTCGGTCGTAATGAGATTCGTATAAGCAGGAGTGACAAAGGAGGCGAGATTGTAGTCCTGAGTTCCGATCTCGATAGAAAGCTTATTGAAATGCATTTATCTGATGAATCTTTATACTTTTTGTTGTGTGCAAGAATGATCTGCCTCTCGCGCGCGATGCGTATCACGTAAGAGAGCGAGACTAAGAATTAGGATTGGCTAGATTGAACTATATTGATACTGGACTCTACACAACTTGGACTACATATATTGTATCATCTCTGGAATCGTTGGACTGCAAAGAACAAGGTACATAACAGTGGCGATCAGGATTCTGGAAGGAGGACTTCGAAGAGGATTTGGAGGAGGATTTCAAATTGGAAAGAGAGGCAAACGCGCAGAGCTAAAGTTTGCTCTGTGGTCAGTTCCTCATTGAGAGAGGCAAACACGCAAAGCTAAAAGTTGCTTTGTGGTCAGTCCCTCGTTGTAAGAGAGGCAAACGCGCAGAGCTAAAGGTTGCTCTGTGGTCAGTTCCTCATTGAAAGAGGCTAACGCGCAAAGCTAAAGTTTGCTTTGTGGTCAGTCCCTCGTTCGAAGTTCTTCTACTTGTAATCGTACAAGTCGAACTCAAGAGGCCAGAGAAAGAGCAATAAAATAAAGAAATGGAGGACAAAGGTGTCCAACATATTTTGCTGGCAATGCAAATGCAACAAGAGCAACATGCGAAGCAACAACAAGAGCAGAGCGCCCTCGTCAATGCCCTGCTAGAAAGACTTGCAATGAGAGAATTTAGCAGTCAGGCTAAACCTGCAGGACCATCGATTGATGCGCTTGAGAAACGCATCACAGACTTCGCATATGAGCCAGAAGAAGGTGCTGTATGGTTAAAGGCTAAAGTATAAAACGGTGGTTATTACCCATTTGTTTTCAGAAAAAAGCAAGCAAATCAAGTCTTCAGTACAAAAATATTTATTGCATACAGGTTTAGTAACAATTATGAAAAAATATCCGATTCGGCCTACTCTTTCTCTTACAAAATGCCTGAGAGGATGCTCGAATTGCTGGACCGTGTCTCGCAGGTATTCATCAGAAAGATTGTTCCATTCTGTGGTCATCTCATTGAATATCTCCCACCACGAGGAGAACCTTAAACGATTACCAACGAACACTGGCAGAGTTGGAGTTGGGAGTGGCGGCAGTCTTGTTCTGTTTCTAAAGTCTTGCAGTCTGTCCTGCTCTGGTACGAATACATGAGGAGCTGCATTAGCTTCAGTAGTGCCTTGATTTGAGTGAATGGGCGCGCTGCCGTTGTCGGGTGGACTTACTGTCGACGTACTTTCAACTCTCCTTGGTTCAGTACTTCCGCGAGCTGAGCTTGCTGCTGTGTCACTAGAGCTCAACATCATGTTGATTCGAAGTAGCACTTTTGCTACCCGCAGTCTAACCAACGCCGCAATTCTTTTCTTCGGCGCCTCTTGCAACCACATGTTTACCTCGTCTGTCTTGGAGCTCTTTTTGGTTGACTTTGCCAGCCAATCAGTGATCGACTTGTAGTATGCCTCCGCAACAACGGGTATTTCGTTTCGAAGAGTAGTCGTGTTGTACCAGGCTTCACTGCCAGTTTTACAAGGTGTTAAAGGCAGCTTCTCTGCTCTTTCTATCATTTGTTGGAGTTCATCGTTGATTTCGCCTGCTGCGAATTGTTCAGATGAGGTGAAGAAAAGCTCTACGGCCTTATCTTCCACCACTTCGTCGTCTGACATTATGAGCTATCAGCCTTAGGGCACCGATGCACCATATAAAGTCTTTTCGGTATTGTGTGGTAGTTCTGGATGTCAAGGGATACTCCCTCAAGGACTCCAGAATTCTTTAAGATACAATTCGGGCTTGAAAGCCGTTTCTTGTCTTGCCTGCCACGCGGAACTTCCAAAGATAGCCTTTACAGGTTTATTCACAGAACCAACGAACGATTAAATAACGAACTAACGAACCAACTAACAAGAATAAATGATAGAGAAGGAGGAGGAGTGTTTAAGAGAGAGAGAGAGAATTGTGAAGAGAGAGAGACGAGAGAAAGAACTAATCAAGAGATAATGAAGTTTATGGAGAGAATGAGAATTATGGAGAGAGAATGAAAAGAGAGGAACGAAGTTAAGAGAACCCGAAAACTAGAAGTGAATTTAAAGAAATGAGTAACTTACGTTACGTTACCCGGATCACTATCTAACTAGTCCTAGTAAGCTAACTTCGCGCCTTTCCGACGGCTTGACTGCCTTCTTCCGGAACTTGAATGAGCGTTTGAGATCGACGAGTGATTGAGATCTGCTACGTGCAACAGGACATACCTGTCTCAAACTTGGGTAATTAAACCTATGTTCTTGAAACATAGGTGAGAATAACGCGCGCGCGGAAGAAGAAAGTTGTTGAACGAAGATGAGTTTGTCACAGTGATCATAGAAATAGAGACTGTGATAAATAGCCGGCCACTCATCAGGCTGTCGAATGACATCAAAGATATTGGACGAATCCTTCACCCAATAGATTTCATAGCTCCGTTGGGAGCACCAATGGGGGCTTCCATGACTTCAAGTCAAGACTATCAAGATGAGAACTATGAACCCACTCCTAGTTCTGCATCTTCGCTGCAGAAACAATGTGAAGAAGTGGACAAGCGTCTGAAGATGTACTGGGAGCTGTACCAGTCTACCTACATAACCTCTATGAAGGCAAAACAAGAATCCAGCTATAGGAATGGGCGGGCAAAGGTTCGATAGCCTCAAGTTGGGGAGGTAGTACTCATCCAAGAGGAAAAGGTACCGAGAGGCTCATGGCCATTGGGCACAATCATTAGCCTCGGAGAGCGCAGCGTCCAGTTGAAAACGAGCAACGGAAAGTTAATCTTGAGACCTCCGAATCTACTGATACCGCTCGAAGTTCTCTCTTCCGACATGGAAGATGACAATGAAGTTCCGGATGAAGAGACAGCTGATAAAATGACAGAGGGTGAGCGCAATGAACGCCCCCGCAGAACGTGTCATTCCTTGGCTAAAATTCCCGAGTTTTGGCGCAGCGTCCGCGCGTAGGCGCCGCCGCAGCCTCACCTGCGTGACCAATTAAATGTATATAACTTATATTCGAAGGTTAAGGGGTCAGCCCTATTGTATAGACCTAGAAGCTTGGTCTAGTTTGTTTCACACAAAATTCCACCGAGAGATATGATCACGAAGGTTGGGGAGTTGGTGAACATCCACTTCATCAACAACAACAACTAAAAACCTAAAGAAGCTTTTTATTTCAAAAAGAAGCGATAATTCTTTTGATAGCTTATTTGGAAATCTGCGGTTCGCAATTCTTAGGAAAGCGTTTTTTTGGTTTTTCATAATTAAAGAGTTTTCAGATAACAAAATAGGAAGGTCGTTTTAAAAAAAAATAGGAATCATTATTTCTGGTAAAGGCTCTTTGTTTTGTTGGTGACTTGCATATCTTCCGATTTCTGAATGAACTTCAACAGAGTGGGATGAATTCTTATTCGAAAACACGGAAGAAAGTAAATTCAAAAATCGGGAAGCCTTTTTATGGCATTTCTTAGAGCATTTGAATATATTGTACAGATGACACATCAGGCTAGTGGATAGTGAGAGTAGACCAACAGAGGGAGGGTAAGGGGACCGAAAATGAGAGGAACGAGTAGCTGTCCACGACCGCCCGCAAGTAGTCAGCATCCATATTATCCCATTACTTGACGAGGGTTTTTACTTGACGAGGGTTTTCGCACGCACAGTTCAAATGTAGCTTTTGTGAGGCATTTTGTAAGCTCGTATCAAACGCAAATAGAACTCGTATCAAAAGCCTCCTTTGCGGTGCATTCAAAAAATGTTTTTTTAAAAAATACAAAAATTTTGAATTTTCTTACGCGCATAGCTCACCAAACTTTTTAAATTTCTCACGGTCATCCACCCGGTTCCCCAGAAAAATTCTTTTATGGTGAAGAAAATATAACATAAAAACGATTTTTTCCAAAAGCTAAACGTTCTTAAGTGAACAAAATGTCGAATATTGAACTTCGACCCGTGCTACGAGAAACAAAAGATCAATTGAACACAGAAAACAGTCATTAACAAATTTTTGTTGATCCTCCCCGCTTTCCGTTCGCAAGGGTCGCCCGGTCACCCGCCCAAAATTTTTTTTTTACAACACTTCCTGGTGAGCTGTGTTACGCGGTCTCGTTCGCCTAAGCCGTGCGGCCTCGTCAGCGTAAACTTTTTCCTAAGCCTAAGCGTTTTTTAATGTAAAAAAATCTTTTTAAAATAATTTTTTAAAACCCCCCACCCCAAGTGAAGCGGAGCTCCCCAAGTGAAGTGCGCCCCCCTTGAGTTGGAAAGAACCCAAATTGTTCTTCTAAAACGGCAAATTATTCAACGCTAGAATCACATTTTTAAAAACCGGCACTTTCGCACTTTAGGCCCCTCCCCTCCTAGAGGTTCGATGTGTCATACCTCTGTCTTACATATATTTACAAAAAAAAAATTTTTACATTAAAAAAGTGTTTTTACATCAAATAAATTATGTTTACTTTGAAAACGCTTAGGCTCAGGAAAAAGTTTAGGCTCGGGAAAAAAAAGAAGCTTAGGCTCAGGAAAAAAATTTTTGGGTACAAATTTTCGGGGTACGAAATTTCGCGGTACGAAGTGTCGAGTACGAAGTGTCGAGAATACAAACAAAAACAAAAATTTTAATGAAATGTTCAACAAAAAAGTGAAATGATTTTTAAGTACGGAAACAAACTAGATTGCGATTAGTTAGTATTTTAAGGTTCATTTGGAGAGCAAGACGGCATTTGAAATCTCTTCTTCTCGTACTTTTATATACTATTTCGCGTGCTCTCGCAAGATCATCTCATACCTCGCTGATCTATCTTTTTTTGCCTAAAAGGTGCGAGAGCGATGATCTCATCGTGAAATATTTCAGTTATATTAACACTGACTCGATGATCTCATCCATCGTAAACACAGTTTTGAAAGAAACCTTCAAATAGAGTAAGATTACTCCTACCTTTGCTTTCTTTCTCAAGTAAATATAGAGGAAGATCCTCTTATTCAATAAAGTGTGTTTTGGCTCAGGATTTGAAAAACAAGTTTATTATTAAACTTGGAACACAAGAAAAAATACCAAACAAACCTACAAACACGCAACTCTTCGACACCCCAAAAGAAAAGAACAACAACAAACAAAAAAAGTCACGTTGGCACGACGACATTTTAACTTCGCTAAAAGACGGCCTGAGAAAAGACGTTAAAACACACAATAATAAACAGAACTACAACGATTTTCGTTGACACTCCCGCCCCTAGAAAAATCTAGACGATGGAGTTGGTATACACATATTGGAAGATTCCAAGCATTTTTGAACCTTGCTTTCCAAACTCGCCCCGAGATGCTCATAATCTCCGCGGAACACCAGGCGACTTCCCGATGAATCCCAACGAATAACCACCAACACACCGGAAAAAGCTAAAGTTCAGAGCAAAAATAGGGTGGAACCTCCTCGAATGTGCATTTGCCGAAAACTCAGAAATAAACACAATTGTGAAGGAGATCAACACGGTCAATAAAAACACAACAAATCAACAACTCCGAAAATTTCTACAGATCAATTACTTGAAGAGTGGATTTTCTTCGCAAAGCCCGAAATGATGATGACCACGACGAGAGCAGAATTTACAGAAAAGGCTGTCCCCGACACAAGTATGTCGTTTACCTTTGAAGTACATAGGTTGAAGGCACAGGTGACACAGACTTTTCTCTTGAACTTGTCTCCTTCTCGTCGATAGATTTCCTAATCGGCAAGCGTCTGAGTGGTGGTTAGCACCACAAAGTCCGCATCTCTTCAGATGAACTTTGTGGTCCTTTCCCCTCTCTCTTCTTTCGCTCAACCAAGGATAATCCTTGTGATGAAGTGGCACAGATTCGCTGAATCTTTTTCCTTTTGTTGAAAACTCTGTCTCTTTTTCGATTTCTACTTCTTGCATCAGCGAAACATCTATTTCGTCCGCAATCTCAGTTTCCAACGCGGGTTTAGCCGATTGATGTAGAGAATTCAGAACCATTTCCATCTCGCCTATTTTGGACTGATTGTCTCTGTCGAGACTCAGATAAGGTTCTACCGCTTCCAACTTTTCCATTAGAAGGTCCTGCTTTTCTTGCATTTTTTCTCTTTCCAATGCGAAATCAGCGACTTCACTCATAACCGTGTCCATTCTCTTCTCTAAACTCCTTACTTTTCTCTCCAACTCTAAGCGTAGATTTAGTTCTGCAGAAAGTTGAGTTTGTAACTGCATGAGAATGATGGTCTCCACACTCTTCCCTCTCTTCGGTTTCGTATTTGAAGCCGAGTTAGCGTTGGGCGGGGTGTGCTGCTCTGCGTCCATTACCAGCTGCTTGATAGAGTTTCTGGTGAAGTATTGCACATTGTATCTTCCGCTTCCAAACGTAATACTTTCTGAGAAATGTTTGTCGATCTCTTTTTCCTCCTTTTCTTTAAGGTCATTCTCTGATCCTCCACCTCGACCGATCTTTTCTAGCCCAAGAAAACTCTCCAGTTTCTTTTCCAAACTTTTCGGAAACATATTCAGTAGCAGGACGGTTTCGGTATTCACCCTGGTTCGCTTTGTCTGCTCAATCACGATATAACCGAAAGTCGTGTTTATAAGCTTCAAGCCACTTGGTAGCGTCTCAAGCTTCTCTCCAAGCTTCAGAACTTGCCAGAGAATGTCAGTACCAATGATCAAATCGGGGTGGAATGAGCTCCCTTCATTGTAGTTGTCTGCCAGCTTCCAAGACCTTTTCCTTATGAATTGAAGGTCTTGTTTTGGAATTCTTTCCGTCCTGATGGTGCCTGTTATGGGTTCGTCATGTCCCAGAGCTTTCGTTGTTATCACCTTTCCGTTGATACAGACGAGATATATCTCGTATTCGGTGTACAATTTTGTGCCTTCATTCTTTCCTCCAAGTCCCGTCATTCGACAACTTTTCCGCCCTGATATTCTCAGTCCGTGCCTTTTTGCGAACTGTTCTGATATTACAGAAACCGATGCTCCCGTATCGATTAAAAAATTTATGGCGGTTTTATCGTTTGAGTTGAGACAGATATTTGTTTTGCCTGTCAGAAGACGTGCAGTTCCATTCGTAGCTGAGCTGATTATTTCCTCGCCATTTGACTCTTTCATTCGATCATTCTCGTCATCAGACGTTTCCACTTTCTCGTTTTCTGACAGTTCCTCGTCGGAGATGTGATCTTGCTCCTGACTGATTCTTACATCCATCACTGTGTTGACTTGATTCTGACGACTAGTCATAGCTTTTGGATTGAGTGCAAAACAGAGCGAGATGTGATGAGCTTTACGGCATATGCTGCAAAACATCTTGCAGTCATTAGCTGAATGTCCCTTCTCTAAGCACCTTAGACATCTTCCTTGACGAGTTGCGAGTTGCGTTCTCTCTTTACCGGTTTTAAGCGTGAAACACAACGTTGAGTTCTTATGCTTTCCGCAGAAGACACATTTCTCGACGTCCGCCCAAGCTTTGCTCTCTTTCGTGCTTATTTTAGCCCTTGCATCAGAGATTTTTGGACGATCCACTGGCGTATACTTCTCATGAGTGGTGATGTTGACATTTTGTCTCATATACTTGGTGGGTGAAGCTGTCGCTGGAAAAGCGCAAGATTTGAATTCTTCAGCTGATAAGAAATCTTTAATGACTTCCAGTATCATCGGCATGGTAATGGTTGTTGCGTCTTTCTGTTTTCTTACGTTGAACTGCCACGTTGCGACGTGCTCTCTGGTAGCTCTAGGGAATTTGCTGACAACCGTTCTGATGAACGAGATGTTTTCATCCACCTTGGTATGTTGTTGTAGTTTGATTAAGATGCAGCGTAATTCGTTCAGAGATTTTGTCTGCTGTTTCACAGTTTCTCCTGACATGGGAAAATTTTCCAAATTCTCCAGTAGCATAGGAAGGTCGGATTGCTGCCTGTTGTATGCGGTATCCAACAGATTTCTTGCTGCTTCGTAATACTCTCCGAGAATGGGCAAGTTTTGAATGGTCACCGCTGCTTCTTCTTTGAGACACCCCTTCAGGTGTAAAAGTTTTTCCAGATTGGAAATATCCTGCCTTCTATCAACCAGCAGGCCGAAGTGCTCCACGAAAGAAGGATATTGGGTTGGATCTCCTCTGAACTCCGGGAGCCGAATATCGATCTTGGGCAGCTGATATTGAGGTTGTAGTGTACACATGGGAAAGCTTTGACCGTATCCTACGTTTTGTTCCGGAACGTTAAGGTTTCTCATGTTGTGACCCATGTCTAGTTCGATATGCTGTGGTCCTCTTAATTCTTGTTGTTGAATTTCCACATTACTTCGTTGCAAACTGTTTCTTTTTGACATTGAGGCTATTTGATTGTCTAAAAGATTAAGAGTTTTCGAAATTTCTCTTGTTAACCTCAATTGAATTCTACCTCCTTTTTGCTGATCGATCCATTGATCCTTTAATTGCAAAATTTCTAACTGAAGGCTTTTGTCTTTTAATTGACTAAATTTATAGTCGAGGTTGTTGGCGATACACTCCGTTGGGTTACTCCCTTCGGATAGTGTAATCAGATCTATCGGGATACTCCCTTTATGTCACAGATATTTGCGAGGGAAAGTTCCCTTGAGATTGCTTGTGCTGCCACGCGGGACTCGTTGAGGAATTTATTCTCAATCAATTAATTAGCAAAACAACTGAATAAAACAACAACGAACCAACTACAGAGTAATGAGGATTATGGGAAGGAGAGAAATGAAGAGAGGTAAAAGAGAGAAATAGAGAGGAGAAAAGGAAAGATAGAGAGAAGACCAAGTTGCCACTACAGCCAACCCTTAAAGAAGTACCGGACGCAGGTCACTGGTCCAAAATTAGTAAGGCAATTTTTATGTGACCTGCGTAACCTGTACGAGACGACAAGTTGCTCTTTCGATCGTCCCGGGTTCTGCGTGACAACAGACGAGATTGAGCAGAGGTGAGGAGGAAGAGAGCTTGACCGGCGGGGCACGCAACACGCGCCCTCTCAAACTTGGGTAATTAAACCCTCTGTGGGGAAGCAACCATTATTGCAACAATGAAAGGCCACGCACCGCTTATTACACAGCCTAAATGACTAATCAAATAAGGTGTCAGAATTCCTAGACACAATAAGTTAACTTAAACAATAGTTAACTACTTATGGAAATACACTAGATAGATAAAACATCATTATAATGAGCATTATCTAGAAGTAAATTATAGGCAATTCTAGGAGAGAAAGCATGAAATTTCTATGCAAGAAACTTATTAGCATCCTAGGAATCTCCTAGAAAATTTATAATTACTAAAGGAAAAAAGTTAAACAAATGTCGACGACTAGATGACTAAGAAAGATAAATGACGAGTCGACATTGAAAAACAATAATCAATCCTAGGAAAGTTCCAGAGCTAAGATACTTATTGACTACGTCTAGGACAAATTCCAAACATAATTATAATTCTTAGTATGAACTTCACTAAGGGAAACACTAAAATAGGTAATCAAGCATCAACTTGATTATACTGGGGCCCCGCGAACTCTAGACCTTACTGAAGAAGGGATTTTCTCGGCACATCGCTCCATGGTGCGCTCTTTCTCCAGTAGCTGGGCAAAACGGACACGCGATTGGGGGGCAGCGGTGTCCTCTCTGATACGTCTGCAGGCAGTTGATGCATCTATCCTTTCGCAACAGAATGCTTCTCCGATCTTCCAAGTTCGTGATTGCCCGACATGCGACGGCCTTGTGCCCAGAGGTTCCACAGATCAGGCAGTCTTCCTTCTGCGCGGAAGACTGAGACGAGCTGGGAAATTTCTCAGACTTTCTGTCTTGCCAATCTCTCTCATCGACTCCCTTCCATTTCTTCGCGACAGTTGGTCGAGAACTTTCTCGGTACGGTCGCTTGGTTCCTGAGCGTTGACTTCCCGTATCACGCTCCATCACCTTGAGACGGTTAGCGATAGACTCCAGGAGGGCTTCAATAGCTGAGACTTTGTCGGATATCGCAACTAACTCGTCGAGAGTAGACAACTTTTGCTCCATCGTTTGCTTGAGGTTCTCGAAACGAATTGCAAGCGAGTCTATTCGTTTCTCGATATTAATTTTGTTGCTGATGGTCAGCTTCTCGAAGTTGGCGATGAGAAGTTGGCTATTTGGATCGATTGTATAGTTGTTGTTGTCTTCTGGTTCCATGGACTCTTCTCTCGGGATGCCTTCGGAATCGATGTTGTCTGCCATCTGCAGTGAGACAGAATTTAAAACAATTTAGGAGAAAGAGAATTCTCTTTTTCAATTCATCAAGGAGTGCGGTGAGGAGATAGAGAGAGATGTATACAATGCCAATATGTACAGCTCATACACATTCAACCATGCGTTATACATATATGTACATATAAATGATGGGGCGGAGAGGTGGCGTTGATGAAGTCGCTTTAAGGCGAGGCTGGGCGCCCGGCGAACTCAGCACGACGCTGCCCAGAAGGCTGGGTCTCGACCTAAGGATTTACATCCTCTCTTCGGCCTACCTTCAGGTTGGGATTTAGGATCTCTCAGTACGAGTGAGACGTCGTCTGGATTGAAGTCCTGTTGCTGTATCATTCCATCGTCACTGCTTCTTAGCTCTAGTGGTATGAGCAGGTTGAGCGGTCTTATTATTATGCGACCTGAAGAGCTTTTCACAGTTGCTTGTCTCTCCGTGAATTCTAAGATGCGACCGATTGGCCAGGAACCTTGAGGAGTGCATTCCTCCTTGATGAGGACTATGTCTCCGGTCTCTGGAGAGCGTGGACTGGTTTTTCCTTGTTTGACGCTAGCATCCTGCCTACCGCTGAGCGATCCGATGTACGATGACAGAAACAATTCCCAATACTTTTGTAATTGAGCTTGAGCAGTTATGTGCTGCTTCGTTAACGCGTTCCTTGTACTGTCGGGTGATTTGTAGTCGCCCTCGACGGCATTGATGAGCGGTAAAATACCGAGGGAGGCTCCTGGGGTAAGAAAATCTGCAGGGCGGAGAACCCTACACCGATCCATTGGATCGTCAGAAAGTCTGGTCAACGGTCGAGTATTAATGATAGCTTCGATTTCCGTCGTTGCAGTGGTGAATTCATCTTCATCCAACACTCGTCGTCCAAAACCTCTGACCATACACATTTTGACGATTCCTACCAGCCTCTCATAAACTCCTCCCTGCCACGGAGCGTGAGGTGCCGTGAAGTGCCAGTCTATGCCTCTTGGCGCGCAATAGGATTGGAACAGGTGATTTTCATCTGGGTCCTGGCTGAGTAGTGCGTTCGCGTTTTTGAATGAGGGCGCATTGTCAGAAAGAACCCTCTCCGGTACTCCTCTTCTAGCTATGAATCTTTTGAATGCGGACAGGAACGACGTTGAAGATAGCGACTTGGTTACCTCCAGATGAGCTGCTCTTGTAGCGAGGCATGTGAACAGGAGTATGTAGACTTTGTTTCTCTCTCCGTTTGCTCTGATGGTGAAGGGGCCAGCAAAGTCGACTCCCGTAGCCTTGAACGGTCTACTCGGCTGCACTCTTTCCGGGGGTAACTCGGGGGCGGCGGGATATTTGAACGGCTGTGCTATCGTTTTCCGACAAGTGACGCAACGTCTGAGGGTGAATTGAACCGCTCTTCTTGCTCTAACAATCCAGAATGTTGATCTTATGAGATCCATAGTATGGTTTTCTCCCGCGTGTCTGGCTGAGAGATGGACATGTCTGACGATCATAGAGATGAGGGGCTCATCCTTATTGCCAGGGATGAAGATGGGATACTTTTCGTTCGAGGACAGAGGGGAGTTCTTCAGTCTACGATCCCCACATCTATAAATTCCTTCGGAGTCCACAAATAAGGCGAGTTTACGATTTCCCGGCGAGTTGATAGAGGTTAGATGAGCTTGTTGATACATCTTGATGATGCACAACTCTGCTTCTTCTATCTCGAGAAATGTAAGTGGTCCTGCTGTAGGTGCTGTTCCGATGATCTTCTTCAATTTTGGTGATGTATCGAGAGACGCTTTCAAGAAGAATTTTCGGATAAAACGCCGAACATATGCTACGGTGTTACGTAGTCTGGAATACTTCGAGAATCTTGAAGGCTGAACCAGCATTGTAGGCGTCATTTGATCACCGATGACGAGGATCGGTCGGGGTAAGCTAAGCGTTTTAGCTTGAGTCTTCACTTCTTCGGAAGCTTGTTCGGGATCCCAGGCTTGTAGATTACTCACTCCGTCAGCTTTCAGCCAGGATGGTCCCTTCCACCAGATGTGACTGATGTTTTGCAGCTTATTACTTGAGCAGCCTCTTGTTGCAAAATCAGCGGGGTTCTCTTCCGTTCTCACGTGTCCCAACTTGACACAAGCAATAGGCTCAGAGCATGAGGAGTCGACTGTTTCACAGATGAGTCGACGAGTGGCAGTAACTTCTCTACTCATGTTCTGTACTGCTCGACTACTGCTGCTGTCCTTGATACGATCTGTCGCCCAATATAATGCGATGATGCTATCCGTGAACAGCGCACATGTCACCTTCAAATGAGGTTGAGTGCGAAGAATACTTTTTACAACGAACAGAAGAAGCCGTGACGCGAGTAGAAGAGCCTTTAATTCGAGACGTGGGATGGTCTGTGCATTTTTTACTGGTGCTAGTTGAGACCTAGCAATCAATAACGACCCTTCTTCCTTGCCAACTAGGTAAACCGCTGCTCCCATGGCCTTGGCTGAAGCGTCAGCGAATGCTACTAGAGTGCACGAGTTTTTCATTATATCCAATTTCCGCGGAATCTCAAAAGCGAACTTGACGATTTCTTCTTCAACTCGCTGCCACGCTTCAGTGTCTTCTTCAGATAAATTTGAGTCCCATCCATAATCCTTCGTCCATAGCTTTTGCACAAATAATTTTGCTGGGAGAAGCACGACCGTAAGTAGGCCGAGAGGATCGAAAGAAGAAGCAAGTTTTTTCAAAACTTTTCTTTTCGTCAGTGGTCCTTTCACTTGTGGAACTGTCGCCTTGAGCAAGAACTTGTCTGTCGTAGACGACCATGGAAATCCAAGTATCTTCTGTGATCCAATCTTCCCTTGGTCTTGCTGCGGGATAGAGTTGATGAACTCCGTTGAATCAGACGCGAATTCACGCAAATTCATGCTTATGCCGGCGAAGAATTTTTTAGCTGTGAGGTATAATGCTGCCTTGTCCAGAGTTTCGTCGCATTGGAAGATTACATTATCAACATAAAGATTGTGTCTCAGCTGTTCCAAGACGAAGGCTTCTTGAGTATCCGTTTTCTGTAGCTTTGACTCTTCCTTTTCGACGTAGTATCGAATCGACGACTCTAGGAGAAACGGGCTTTGTGCTACCCCGAACGGAGCGACGGTGAATCTGTAGTGCACAAGATTCGAGTCTCGCACAGGTTTCCCCGGATCTTTGAGCCACATGAATCTCATCCAGTCTCTTTGGTCTCTTTCGATTCCGATCTGTAGAAAGGCTGCTTCGACATCACATAGAAGAATGCTTTGAGACAGACGAGTTCTGATGAGAAGAGCGGGTATGCGTTCCAGATTCACTTCTCCCGTGTACATACATTCATTAAGAGAGAGTTTTCCTCTTTCCTTAGCTGATGCGTCGAACACAATCCGAATCGGTTTCGTTTCCTTGTCCTCTCTTAATACTGGGTGATGTGGCAAGTAAGCCACTGATGAGGCAGTAGATGAATCCGACACTTCCTCGATTTTATTCTTCTTGAGGTGATCCATAATTATTCCATGGTAGTGGTCGAGCATTCCTTTGGTCTGCAGGTTAGTGACAACATTTCTTAGTCTTGCGACCGACGATTTGCGGTTCTCCGAGAGCTTGGGTAGTAGATCTTCTTTCATACAGTATCGCGTGAATATTCTGTTTTCCTTCAAGGAGACATTATTCCGGAAGTATTCGTCTACAAAGGAGCCTTCTTGCGCTGAAGCCTTCTCTTCTCCAGATTCGCCTTTGACTACTTCGTCGACTGCCAAGAATTTTTCGACAGCCTTGGTCACCTCCCTCTCGAACTGTTTTCTTTCCGACAAGTGATAAATCGCGTGCCGTTTGTTCGACTTCAAGGTGCTGAACTCCGGTTCACCGGCTGCGATCCATCCGAAGATTGATGACATCAAAATGTATCCACTTGGGAGCTTGATTGGCTTCTTTGCTAAGTGTAGCACTTTGAAGCATTCCTTTATCCCCAGTAAGATAACTGGGTTTGTAGTAGATGAGCTGAAGTACTCGTCCGCCAATCGGTAATTCTTTCCTTTGATGAACGATATGTCTTGTTGAGGAAGAGCGTTGTACTTGAATGTGGTAGTTATTGGTTCCGAGTGACCCATCGCTTCCACATTAATGATGGATCCGTCGGTGCTTTCCAATGGAACTTCGTAGATGGTGTACTCTTTGCGGCCTGCCGAAACCCCTCCTAGACCACACAGGTTACTGAAAGTTCTTCTGACCCTTTTCAGCTTCATGTTTTTTGCTACCTCTTCTGATACTAGGCTCATTGAAGCTCCCGTGTCAAGGATGAAGTCCACTTTCTTGCGAAAACATCCAGCTACTATCAGCTTTCCCGTCTGTAGTCGAGTTTCCAGAAATATTTCTTCCTGTGGCAAGATGGAATGCATTTGTCCTATGTGCTGTGACTGTGGAGATCTTGTCGAGTTCGGAAAATTTCCACCATTCGGTTCGGAGCTTCTGACGATTTTCCGATTCTCTGGCCTTCGCTCATGATTCCTGGCATCGCTTCGATTTCCTTCGTTGTGCTCGCGTCTCTTTGATAGGTTTCGATTTCTCTTGGAGCCGCTTTTTTCTATCACAAGTTTGAAACACAACGCGAGATCATGGGGACCGTCACAGAAGGGACAACTTTTATGGCACTGGTGTACCGTTCCGCCAGGTCGCAGACAGGCTATACACCATCCTTTGCTTCTGATGAAGTCGACTCTCTCTTTGACCAACGGTATCTTCCGACATTCCCAAGACAGCTTGTGTTTCGAGCAGAAAACACATCGAGTTTCACTTTCCAGTTGAGATTCCGTTCGCACGGTAGTCGATTGCCTTTTAAACTTGTTGTCAGGGATCTCTGGATTGGCAATGTGGCAGGTGTATTTGCTGACTCTTTGTTGAAGTTGCCCTGTCTTCATTTGGGCAATGAATATCTCTTCTTTAATCAGTACCTCCGCCTGATCTAGTAATGACGAAACATTAACATCATCGGTCTTGTAGATGAACTTCAGAAGGTTGTCTTGAGTTTCGCTGGGGAACTTTCTCAGCAACATTTGCTGAAGTGTCAAATCTTTTTGAACTTCCGGTCTGCTCCTCGACAAGTTTGCGACTGCACCTTTCAAGGAAAGCACCATCGTCAGTTGGCTGCTCCAAGAATCGTTTGCCGTTTTAATACCTTCGAGTTGTGTCAGAACTAGTCGCTCCTCTGCTTTATTTGCTCCGAAGCTCTGTTTGAGAAGTTTGATTGCGTCTGCGTACGCGTCGCCGCTAGCTGGTATTTGTGAGATCGCTATCTTCGCTGTGTCCGTAACACTCGCCCGTAGATACGCCATTTTCTTGGCCGAAGAAATATCTCGCCTTGCGTCAATCATCTCTCTGAAACATTCCCACCAAGCTGAGAAGTCTAGATGAATGCCGTTGAAAATTGGTAGTGTTGGGCTGGGAAGTGGTGGCAGTCTGGTTGCTCCACCGGATCTTTCACTTGCTTCGTGCACTGCGGGCCGCTCTGTCGATGTCGATGCTTCATTCGCCTCTATCGATAATTGTAGTTAAGCTGTTACCCTATCGACGGTAACTTTCAGCAGAGCAGTTTGTCTCCGCTTCGGCGCTTGACTTATCCATTGCTGTACGCTACTTTCGTCCTCTCCTTGCTTTTTCAGAGCCTTCGACCAATCTGTTAAACTTTTGTAGTAACCGTCCGCGACGATTTCCAGGTCGCTCTTTATACTCTGCGTGTGTAAACGCGTTTCTCTGCTCTCCGGATTGACGCTGATTCGGCTTTCGGCCTTTTGCAGAAGTTCGTGTAGCTCTTCATTCAGCGTGACTGCTGTTATCTGCTCTGGAGAAAGAAAGTTGTACTCATTCTGAGTTGCTGCTGCGGCCGTAGTTTTCTCAGTCATTCTGCTCGACACTTAGGGCTCGATGCACCATATAGTCGAGGTTGTTGGCGATACACTCCGTTGGGTTACTCCCTTCGGATAGTGTAATCAGATCTATCGGGATACTCCCTTTATGTCACAGATATTTGCGAGGGAAAGTTCCCTTGAGATTGCTTGTGCTGCCACGCGGGACTCGTTGAGGAATTTATTCTCAATCAATTAATTAGCAAAACAACTGAATAAAACAACAACGAACCAACTACAGAGTAATGAGGATTATGGGAAGGAGAGAAATGAAGAGAGGTAAAAGAGAGAAATAGAGAGGAGAAAAGGAAAGATAGAGAGAAGACCAAGTTGCCACTACAGCCAACCCTTAAAGAAGTACCGGACGTAGGTCACTGGTCAAAAAAAAAAAATGTCCCATGCGATTTCTTGCTATGTGTGAGGCACGATGGCCGTTCTTCATAGTCACGCATGCTCATGAAGCAATTGCGTCATGAAAGGAGTGTAACTCCACAATCCATGATAAAGACAGAAAGATGATGGTAGAGAGAAGATCAACTTTTTGTTCTTAGTTGATTAACTTATTAAAGCAGCGGAGGTTCGGTCCCAGCCGAGTGCCAATTTTCGGCTGTGCGATGGATTTCATTCATGATAAAAAAGACTTCAGAATCAAACCACTTAAGCCTTTCCGCAGTTCTTATCTGAACTTCTAGCAGTTATTATACAGCTCTTCTTACACCTCTTTTTTACCATGTGTTGCAATTTCGTTCTGATAAACGCGAGTAATTGAAGAAAACTTTGATCTATAACAAACTGCATGCAATTGACACAAAAAATGGTTGTTCTTGTCTCCGCTCGCCCGCTGAAGAAGCCGCTATACAAACGCTCAAATAGATGAGGAGTACTTTTCAGGCGGTCTGGTGCTTAGGTCGTGTGCTGGGTGTTGTCTTCTGGTTACAGGATACACCCTCTAAAACCGAGTAGATGCGAGTGACGCTGAGTGACCACAGTATACAACCTCTATGATCACTCAGTTTTTTTCAAAGGTATTGCGAGGCTTGTTAGCCTTGTTAATGCCTTGATATGTTGCCTGCCACGCGGGACTGAGATTAATAATTTATCTGAAGACAATGATGAACAACTAAAAACAACAGTAAGTGATTGACTGAGAGAGAGAGAGAGAGAGAGAGAGAGAGAGAGAGAGAGAGAGAGAGAGAGAGAGAGAGAGAGAGAGAGAGAGAGAGAGAGAGAGAGAGATAAACCTCGTTACTTGATAACCGAGATGACGAACAAGGTGTAACCAATCAAATATGATTGGAGAAAGAGAGAGAAATGAATAAACTCAGTAACCTTTGTTACTTACCAACTTTGAAACAAACTAATAGAGACCAGTCAAATGCGCCCTAGTTGTGTAATAAGAAATTATATTTAGAATCTTTTTCGTGCCAGATATAACGATGCGGTGTAGGTTGTGATGGAATAGACACGGACGTTTCGCTTTATTAAAGCATCATCAGCGTGGAAGCAATACACTCAAATATAACGAGATACAATAAAGCACAAGAAGCAAGCAAAATTCACAGGAAAATCTCAATAGCAGATCAAATGAACTTAATGAGCAGAGAAACTATTTTGGTGAGATTGTGAGACGATATATGTCCGGGCGTGGCATAATGGTTAGTGTGTTAGACCATTGTGCGAAGAGTCCCGAGTTCGACTCCCACCCCGGACAGATCCACCCAAACCAAGGGGGTTAAGAAATGTTGGTAGTGCTCATGCACGAATCTGACTCTCCCCACTGCTGCTAATAACAATAGCAGTGATATAGCAGGCAGCCACTGGTTCTACCAGGATAGGTCTGTCCTGCATCTCAGGGGAGCGCGTACCCTGCCGCGAGGCGGGAACAAGCGCGAGGAAGATTATTATTATTATTATTATTATTGTGAGACGATATATAATAGCTCTCGCCTTCAAAAGACAAATCAAAGATTGGGTAGAGTGATGAGAGCAAGTTGATTCATTTCATCGGCAAGTTCATTGCGGTTGTGGAGGTCAGGGTCGTGTGCATTTATGAGTAGGGCTTCGGTTATTCGTCGGCGAACGATGTTGGGCTCAATTTGAAGTATAACACACGATAACCTCAACTTGGAGCCAAAGTGCTTAATTATTGCATGTTGAGCAATGGCATTAGATGCATAGGATGAAGCAGTTGGGTTGTTTCCTGCTCTAGAATGCTTGGAGGCTCTCATGTGAACTGGTCGACCCGTTTGTCCGATGTAAAAACTACCACAAGAACATGAAATCTTATAAATACAACCTGTAGTGTTACAGCAACCAACTTTCCCATTAGGGCAGAAAATGCAAGTTCTAGGTTTTGAACAAACATTATCGTGAGAGCGATTGCGGCTAAGTAGTTTACCTAGAGATGAGGCAATCTTCTCAACAATATTAACATCTTCAATATCAACATCATGAATGGCTCTGCGTATGTCTTTTGTGAAAGCGTCAGAATTGTATGGAATGGTGAAAACTATTCTGCCCTCATTTCGCATCTTTGGTTGCTGTGTCTTTGATATTCGGGAGTTTTGAGATTTTTCCGAAAGAATAAACCGTTTTCCGAAAGAATACAGAGAGCTTTGTCTCTTGATTCTCTGCGAAACTCAGTAGAACTTACAGAGGAAGCAGTGCGAATAGTATTTGTTACAATAGCGCGCTTAACATGAGCAGGATGAGATGAGGATGAATGAACAATGATGTTTTTGTTTGTTGGTTTTCTGTACTATTTAGTAAGAATCTTATCACCAGATAGCGTCAAGGATATATTGAGGAAGGATAGACAGCTATTTGAGGCCTGCTCTCTAGTCAATTTGATGGATCTGGTGTTTCTATCGTCGACTCTACTTGTCCTTTCCCCAAAATGTTCACATCATTCCCACCTCCTAACTCTTCAACCGATAGAAAAGTTTTGTTGTTAGCCTCCAAGATTCGCGATATTGTTTAAAATCATCGCAATATTGCCATCCCAAACAACCTAACTAGAGATCAACGTCATTGTTTGAAAGCACTTTCAACTCTAGTCGGTCGTAATGAGATTCGTATAAGCAGGAGTGACAAAGGAGGCGAGATTGTAGTCCTGAGTTCCGATCTCGATAGAAAGCTTATTGAAATGCATTTATCTGATGAATCTTTATACTTTTTGTTGTGTGCAAGAATGATCTGCCTCTCGCGCGCGATGCGTATCACGTAAGAGAGCGAGACTAAGAATTAGGATTGGCTAGATTGAACTATATTGATACTGGACTCTACACAACTTGGACTACATATATTGTATCATCTCTGGAATCGTTGGACTGCAAAGAACAAGGTACATAACAGTGGCGATCAGGATTCTGGAAGGAGGACTTCGAAGAGGATTTGGAGGAGGATTTCAAATTGGAAAGAGAGGCAAACGCGCAGAGCTAAAGTTTGCTCTGTGGTCAGTTCCTCATTGAGAGAGGCAAACACGCAAAGCTAAAAGTTGCTTTGTGGTCAGTCCCTCGTTGTAAGAGAGGCAAACGCGCAGAGCTAAAGGTTGCTCTGTGGTCAGTTCCTCATTGAAAGAGGCTAACGCGCAAAGCTAAAGTTTGCTTTGTGGTCAGTCCCTCGTTCGAAGTTCTTCTACTTGTAATCGTACAAGTCGAACTCAAGAGGCCAGAGAAAGAGCAATAAAATAAAGAAATGGAGGACAAAGGTGTCCAACATATTTTGCTGGCAATGCAAATGCAACAAGAGCAACATGCGAAGCAACAACAAGAGCAGAGCGCCCTCGTCAATGCCCTGCTAGAAAGACTTGCAATGAGAGAATTTAGCAGTCAGGCTAAACCTGCAGGACCATCGATTGATGCGCTTGAGAAACGCATCACAGACTTCGCATATGAGCCAGAAGAAGGTGCTGTATGGTTAAAGGCTAAAGTATAAAACGGTGGTTATTACCCATTTGTTTTCAGAAAAAAGCAAGCAAATCAAGTCTTCAGTACAAAAATATTTATTGCATACAGGTTTAGTAACAATTATGAAAAAATATCCGATTCGGCCTACTCTTTCTCTTACAAAATGCCTGAGAGGATGCTCGAATTGCTGGACCGTGTCTCGCAGGTATTCATCAGAAAGATTGTTCCATTCTGTGGTCATCTCATTGAATATCTCCCACCACGAGGAGAACCTTAAACGATTACCATCGAACACTGGCAGAGTTGGAGTTGGGAGTGGCGGCAGTCTTGTTCTGTTTCTAAAGTCTTGCAGTCTGTCCTGCTCTGGTACGACTACATGAGGAGCTGCATTAGCTTCAGTAGTGCCTTGATTTGAGTGAATGGGCGCGCTGCCGTTGTCGGGTGGACTTACTGTCGACGTACTTTCAACTCTCCTTGGTTCAGTACTTCCGCGAGCTGAGCTTGCTGCTGTGTCACTAGAGCTCAACATCATGTTGATTCGAAGTAGCACTTTTGCTACCCGCAGTCTAACCAACGCCGCAATTCTTTTCTTCGGCGCCTCTTGCAACCACATGTTTACCTCGTCTGTCTTGGAGCTCTTTTTGGTTGACTTTGCCAGCCAATCAGTGATCGACTTGTAGTATGCCTCCGCAACAACGGGTATTTCGTTTCGAAGAGTAGTCGTGTTGTACCAGGCTTCACTGCCAGTTTTACAAGGTGTTAAAGGCAGCTTCTCTGCTCTTTCTATCATTTGTTGGAGTTCATCGTTGATTTCGCCTGCTGCGAATTGTTCAGATGAGGTGAAGAAAAGCTCTACGGCCTTATCTTCCACCACTTCGTCGTCTGACATTATGAGCTATCAGCCTTAGGGCACCGATGCACCATATAAAGTCTTTTCGGTATTGTGTGGTAGTTCTGGATGTCAAGGGATACTCCCTCAAGGACTCCAGAATTCTTTAAGATACAATTCGGGCTTGAAAGCCGTTTCTTGTCTTGCCTGCCACGCGGAACTTCCAAAGATAGCCTTTACAGGTTTATTCACAGAACCAACGAACGATTAAATAACGAACTAACGAACCAACTAACAAGAATAAATGATAGAGAAGGAGGAGGAGTGTTTAAGAGAGAGAGAGAGAATTGTGAAGAGAGAGAGACGAGAGAAAGAACTAATCAAGAGATAATGAAGTTTATGGAGAGAATGAGAATTATGGAGAGAGAATGAAAAGAGAGGAACGAAGTTAAGAGAACCCGAAAACTAGAAGTGAATTTAAAGAAATGAGTAACTTACGTTACGTTACCCGGATCACTATCTAACTAGTCCTAGTAAGCTAACTTCGCGCCTTTCCGACGGCTTGACTGCCTTCTTCCGGAACTTGAATGAGCGTTTGAGATCGACGAGTGATTGAGATCTGCTACGTGCAACAGGACATACCTGTCTCAAACTTGGGTAATTAAACCTATGTTCTTGAAACATAGGTGAGAATAACGCGCGCGCGGAAGAAGAAAGTTGTTGAACGAAGATGAGTTTGTCACAGTGATCATAGAAATAGAGACTGTGATAAATAGCCGGCCACTCATCAGGCTGTCGAATGACATCAAAGATATTGGACGAATCCTTCACCCAATAGATTTCATAGCTCCGTTGGGAGCACCAATGGGGGCTTCCATGACTTCAAGTCAAGACTATCAAGATGAGAACTATGAACCCACTCCTAGTTCTGCATCTTCGCTGCAGAAACAATGTGAAGAAGTGGACAAGCGTCTGAAGATGTACTGGGAGCTGTACCAGTCTACCTACATAACCTCTATGAAGGCAAAACAAGAATCCAGCTATAGGAATGGGCGGGCAAAGGTTCGATAGCCTCAAGTTGGGGAGGTAGTACTCATCCAAGAGGAAAAGGTACCGAGAGGCTCATGGCCATTGGGCACAATCATTAGCCTCGGAGAGCGCAGCGTCCAGTTGAAAACGAGCAACGGAAAGTTAATCTTGAGACCTCCGAATCTACTGATACCGCTCGAAGTTCTCTCTTCCGACATGGAAGATGACAATGAAGTTCCGGATGAAGAGACAGCTGATAAAATGACAGAGGGTGAGCGCAATGAACGCCCCCGCAGAACGTGTCATTCCTTGGCTAAAATTCCCGAGTTTTGGCGCAGCGTCCGCGCGTAGGCGCCGCCGCAGCCTCACCTGCGTGACCAATTAAATGTATATAACTTATATTCGAAGGTTAAGGGGTCAGCCCTATTGTATAGACCTAGAAGCTTGGTCTAGTTTGTTTCACACAAAATTCCACCGAGAGATATGATCACGAAGGTTGGGGAGTTGGTGAACATCCACTTCATCAACAACAACAACTAAAAACCTAAAGAAGCTTTTTATTTCAAAAAGAAGCGATAATTCTTTTGATAGCTTATTTGGAAATCTGCGGTTCGCAATTCTTAGGAAAGCGTTTTTTTGGTTTTTCATAATTAAAGAGTTTTCAGATAACAAAATAGGAAGGTCGTTTTAAAAAAAAATAGGAATCATTATTTCTGGTAAAGGCTCTTTGTTTTGTTGGTGACTTGCATATCTTCCGATTTCTGAATGAACTTCAACAGAGTGGGATGAATTCTTATTCGAAAACACGGAAGAAAGTAAATTCAAAAATCGGGAAGCCTTTTTATGGCATTTCTTAGAGCATTTGAATATATTGTACAGATGACACATCAGGCTAGTGGATAGTGAGAGTAGACCAACAGAGGGAGGGTAAGGGGACCGAAAATGAGAGGAACGAGTAGCTGTCCACGACCGCCCGCAAGTAGTCAGCATCCATATTATCCCATTACTTGACGAGGGTTTTTACTTGACGAGGGTTTTCGCACGCACAGTTCAAATGTAGCTTTTGTGAGGCATTTTGTAAGCTCGTATCAAACGCAAATAGAACTCGTATCAAAAGCCTCCTTTGCGGTGCATTCAAAAAATGTTTTTTTAAAAAATACAAAAATTTTGAATTTTCTTACGCGCATAGCTCACCAAACTTTTTAAATTTCTCACGGTCATCCACCCGGTTCCCCAGAAAAATTCTTTTATGGTGAAGAAAATATAACATAAAAACGATTTTTTCCAAAAGCTAAACGTTCTTAAGTGAACAAAATGTCGAATATTGAACTTCGACCCGTGCTACGAGAAACAAAAGATCAATTGAACACAGAAAACAGTCATTAACAAATTTTTGTTGATCCTCCCCGCTTTCCGTTCGAAAGGGTCGCCCGGTCACCCGCCCAAAATTTTTTTTTTACAACACTTCCTGGTGAGCTGTGTTACGCGGTCTCGTTCGCCTAAGCCGTGCGGCCTCGTCAGCGTAAACTTTTTCCTAAGCCTAAGCGTTTTTTAATGTAAAAAAATCTTTTTAAAATAATTTTTTAAAACCCCCCACCCCAAGTGAAGCGGAGCTCCCCAAGTGAAGTGCGCCCCCCTTGAGTTGGAAAGAACCCAAATTGTTCTTCTAAAACGGCAAATTATTCAACGCTAGAATCACATTTTTAAAAACCGGCACTTTCGCACTTTAGGCCCCTCCCCTCCTAGAGGTTCGATGTGTCATACCTCTGTCTTACATATATTTACAAAAAAAAAATTTTTACATTAAAAAAGTGTTTTTACATCAAATAAATTATGTTTACTTTGAAAACGCTTAGGCTCAGGAAAAAGTTTAGGCTCGGGAAAAAAAAGAAGCTTAGGCTCAGGAAAAAAATTTTTGGGTACAAATTTTCGGGGTACGAAATTTCGCGGTACGAAGTGTCGAGTACGAAGTGTCGAGAATACAAACAAAAACAAAAATTTTAATGAAATGTTCAACAAAAAAGTGAAATGATTTTTAAGTACGGAAACAAACTAGATTGCGATTAGTTAGTATTTTAAGGTTCATTTGGAGAGCAAGACGGCATTTGAAATCTCTTCTTCTCGTACTTTTATATACTATTTCGCGTGCTCTCGCAAGATCATCTCATACCTCGCTGATCTATCTTTTTTTGCCTAAAAGGTGCGAGAGCGATGATCTCATCGTGAAATATTTCAGTTATATTAACACTGACTCGATGATCTCATCCATCGTAAACACAGTTTTGAAAGAAACCTTCAAATAGAGTAAGATTACTCCTACCTTTGCTTTCTTTCTCAAGTAAATATAGAGGAAGATCCTCTTATTCAATAAAGTGTGTTTTGGCTCAGGATTTGAAAAACAAGTTTATTATTAAACTTGGAACACAAGAAAAAATACCAAACAAACCTACAAACACGCAACTCTTCGACACCCCAAAAGAAAAGAACAACAACAAACAAAAAAAGTCACGTTGGCACGACGACATTTTAACTTCGCTAAAAGACGGCCTGAGAAAAGACGTTAAAACACACAATAATAAACAGAACTACAACGATTTTCGTTGACACTCCCGCCCCTAGAAAAATCTAGACGATGGAGTTGGTATACACATATTGGAAGATTCCAAGCATTTTTGAACCTTGCTTTCCAAACTCGCCCCGAGATGCTCATAATCTCCGCGGAACACCAGGCGACTTCCCGATGAATCCCAACGAATAACCACCAACACACCGGAAAAAGCTAAAGTTCAGAGCAAAAATAGGGTGGAACCTCCTCGAATGTGCATTTGCCGAAAACTCAGAAATAAACACAATTGTGAAGGAGATCAACACGGTCAATAAAAACACAACAAATCAACAACTCCGAAAATTTCTACAGATCAATTACTTGAAGAGTGGATTTTCTTCGCAAAGCCCGAAATGATGATGACCACGACGAGAGCAGAATTTACAGAAAAGGCTGTCCCCGACACAAGTATGTCGTTTACCTTTGAAGTACATAGGTTGAAGGCACAGGTGACACAGACTTTTCTCTTGAACTTGTCTCCTTCTCGTCGATAGATTTCCTAATCGGCAAGCGTCTGAGTGGTGGTTAGCACCACAAAGTCCGCATCTCTTCAGATGAACTTTGTGGTCCTTTCCCCTCTCTCTTCTTTCGCTCAACCAAGGATAATCCTTGTGATGAAGTGGCACAGATTCGCTGAATCTTTTTCCTTTTGTTGAAAACTCTGTCTCTTTTTCGATTTCTACTTCTTGCATCAGCGAAACATCTATTTCGTCCGCAATCTCAGTTTCCAACGCGGGTTTAGCCGATTGATGTAGAGAATTCAGAACCATTTCCATCTCGCCTATTTTGGACTGATTGTCTCTGTCGAGACTCAGATAAGGTTCTACCGCTTCCAACTTTTCCATTAGAAGGTCCTGCTTTTCTTGCATTTTTTCTCTTTCCAATGCGAAATCAGCGACTTCACTCATAACCGTGTCCATTCTCTTCTCTAAACTCCTTACTTTTCTCTCCAAATCTAAGCGTAGATTTAGTTCTGCAGAAAGTTGAGTTTGTAACTGCATGAGAATGATGGTCTCCACACTCTTCCCTCTCTTCGGTTTCGTATTTGAAGCCGAGTTAGCGTTGGGCGGGGTGTGCTGCTCTGCGTCCATTACCAGCTGCTTGATAGAGTTTCTGGTGAAGTATTGCACATTGTATCTTCCGCTTCCAAACGTAATACTTTCTGAGAAATGTTTGTCGATCTCTTTTTCCTCCTTTTCTTTAAGGTCATTCTCTGATCCTCCACCTCGACCGATCTTTTCTAGCCCAAGAAAACTCTCCAGTTTCTTTTCCAAACTTTTCGGAAACATATTCAGTAGCAGGACGGTTTCGGTATTCACCCTGGTTCGCTTTGTCTGCTCAATCACGATATAACCGAAAGTCGTGTTTATAAGCTTCAAGCCACTTGGTAGCGTCTCAAGCTTCTCTCCAAGCTTCAGAACTTGCCAGAGAATGTCAGTACCAATGATCAAATCGGGGTGGAATGAGCTCCCTTCATTGTAGTTGTCTGCCAGCTTCCAAGACCTTTTCCTTATGAATTGAAGGTCTTGTTTTGGAATTCTTTCCGTCCTGATGGTGCCTGTTATGGGTTCGTCATGTCCCAGAGCTTTCGTTGTTATCACCTTTCCGTTGATATAGACGAGATATATCTCGTATTCGGTGTACAATTTTGTGCCTTCATTCTTTCCTCCAAGTCCCGTCATTCGACAACTTTTCCGCTCTGATATTCTCAGTCCGTGCCTTTTTGCGAACTGTTCTGATATTACAGAAACCGATGCTCCCGTATCGATTAAAAAATTTATGGCGGTTTTATCGTTTGAGTTGAGACAGATATTTGTTTTGCCTGTCAGAAGACGTGCAGTTCCATTCGTAGCTGAGCTGATTATTTCCTCGCCATTTGACTCTTTCATTCGATCATTCTCGTCATCAGACGTTTCCACTTTCTCGTTTTCTGACAGTTCCTCGTCGGAGATGTGATCTTGCTCCTGACTGATTCTTACATCCATCACTGTGTTGACTTGATTCTGACGACTAGTCATAGCTTTTGGATTGAGTGCAAAACAGAGCGAGATGTGATGAGCTTTACGGCATATGCTGCAAAACATCTTGCAGTCATTAGCTGAATGTCCCTTCTCTAAGCACCTTAGACATCTTCCTTGACGAGTTGCGAGTTGCGTTCTCTCTTTACCGGTTTTAAGCGTGAAACACAACGTTGAGTTCTTATGCTTTCCGCAGAAGACACATTTCTCGACGTCCGCCCAAGCTTTGCTCTCTTTCGTGCTTATTTTAGCCCTTGCATCAGAGATTTTTGGACGATCCACTGGCGTATACTTCTCATGAGTGGTGATGTTGACATTTTGTCTCATATACTTGGTGGGTGAAGCTGTCGCTGGAAAAGCGCAAGATTTGAATTCTTCAGCTGATAAGAAATCTTTAATGACTTCCAGTATCATCGGCATGGTAATGGTTGTTGCGTCTTTCTGTTTTCTTACGTTGAACTGCCACGTTGCGACGTGCTCTCTGGTAGCTCTAGGGAATTTGCTGACAACCGTTCTGATGAACGAGATGTTTTCATCCACCTTGGTATGTTGTTGTAGTTTGATTAAGATGCAGCGTAATTCGTTCAGAGATTTTGTCTGCTGTTTCACAGTTTCTCCTGACATGGGAAAATTTTCCAAATTCTCCAGTAGCATAGGAAGGTCGGATTGCTGCCTGTTGTATGCGGTATCCAACAGATTTCTTGCTGCTTCGTAATACTCTCCGAGAATGGGCAAGTTTTGAATGGTCACCGCTGCTTCTTCTTTGAGACACCCCTTCAGGTGTAAAAGTTTTTCCAGATTGGAAATATCCTGCCTTCTATCAACCAGCAGGCCGAAGTGCTCCACGAAAGAAGGATATTGGGTTGGATCTCCTCTGAACTCCGGGAGCCGAATATCGATCTTGGGCAGCTGATATTGAGGTTGTAGTGTACACATGGGAAAGCTTTGACCGTATCCTACGTTTTGTTCCGGAACGTTAAGGTTTCTCATGTTGTGACCCATGTCTAGTTCGATATGCTGTGGTCCTCTTAATTCTTGTTGTTGAATTTCCACATTACTTCGTTGCAAACTGTTTCTTTTTGACATTGAGGCTATTTGATTGTCTAAAAGATTAAGAGTTTTCGAAATTTCTCTTGTTAACCTCAATTGAATTCTACCTCCTTTTTGCTGATCGATCCATTGATCTTTTAATTGCAAAATTTCTAACTGAAGGCTTTTGTCTTTTAATTGACTAAATTTATAGTCGAGGTTGTTGGCGATACACTCCGTTGGGTTACTCCCTTCGGATAGTGTAATCAGATCTATCGGGATACTCCCTTTATGTCACAGATATTTGCGAGGGAAAGTTCCCTTGAGATTGCTTGTGCTGCCACGCGGGACTCGTTGAGGAATTTATTCTCAATCAATTAATTAGCAAAACAACTGAATAAAACAACAACGAACCAACTACAGAGTAATGAGGATTATGGGAAGGAGAGAAATGAAGAGAGGTAAAAGAGAGAAATAGAGAGGAGAAAAGGAAAGATAGAGAGAAGACCAAGTTGCCACTACAGCCAACCCTTAAAGAAGTACCGGACGCAGGTCACTGGTCCAAAATTAGTAAGGCAATTTTTATGCGACCTGCGTAACCTGTACGAGACGACAAGCTGCTCTTTCGATCGTCCCGGGTTCTGCGTGACAACAGACGAGATTGAGCAGAGGTGAGGAGGAAGAGAGCTTGACCGGCGGGGCACGCAACACGCGCCCTCTCAAACTTGGGTAATTAAACCCTCTGTGGGGAAGCAACCATTATTGCAACAATGAAAGGCCACGCACCGCTTATTACACAGCCTAAATCACTAATCAAATAAGGTGTCAGAATTCCTAGACACAATAAGTTAACTTAAACAATAGTTAACTACTTATGGAAATACACTAGATAGATAAAACATCATTATAATGAGCATTATCTAGAAGTAAATTATAGGCAATTCTAGGAGATAAAGCATGAAATTTCTATGCAAGAAACTTATTAGCATCCTAGGAATCTCCTAGAAAATTTATAATTACTAAAGGAAAAAAGTTAAACAAATGTCGACGACTAGATGACTAAGAAAGATAAATGACGAGTCGACATTGAAAAACAATAATCAATCCTAGGAAAGTTCCAGAGCTAAGATACTTATTGACTACGTCTAGGACAAATTCCAAACATAATTATAATTCTTAGTATGAACTTCACTAAGGGAAACACTAAAATAGGTAATCAAGCATCAACTTGATTATACTGGGGCCCCGCGAACTCTAGACCTTACTGAAGAAGGGATTTTCTCGGCACATCGCTCCATGGTGCGCTCTTTCTCCAGTAGCTGGGCAAAACGGACACGCGATTGGGGGGCAGCGGTGTCCTCTCTGATACGTCTGCAGGCAGTTGATGCATCTATCCTTTCGCAACAGAATGCTTCTCCGATCTTCCAAGTTCGTGATTGCCCGACATGCGACGGCCTTGTGCCCAGAGGTTCCACAGATCAGGCAGTCTTCCTTCTGCGCGGAAGACTGAGACGAGCTGGGAAATTTCTCAGACTTTCTGTCTTGCCAATCTCTCTCATCGACTCCCTTCCATTTCTTCGCGACAGTTGGTCGAGAACTTTCTCGGTACGGTCGCTTGGTTCCTGAGCGTTGACTTCCCGTATCACGCTCCATCACCTTGAGACGGTTAGCGATAGACTCCAGGAGGGCTTCAATAGCTGAGACTTTGTCGGATATCGCAACTAACTCGTCGAGAGTAGACAACTTTTGCTCCATCGTTTGCTTGAGGTTCTCGAAACGAATTGCAAGCGAGTCTATTCGTTTCTCGATATTAATTTTGTTGCTGATGGTCAGCTTCTCGAAGTTGGCGATGAGAAGTTGGCTATTCGGATCGATTGTATAGTTGTTGTTGTCTTCTGGTTCCATGGACTCTTCTCTCGGGATGCCTTCGGAATCGATGTTGTCTGCCATCTGCAGTGAGACAGAATTTAAAACAATTTAGGAGAAAGAGAATTCTCTTTTTCAATTCATCAAGGAGTGCGGTGAGGAGATAGAGAGAGATGTATACAATGCCAATATGTACAGCTCATACACATTCAACCATGCGTTATACATATATGTACATATAAATGATGGGGCGGAGAGGTGGCGTTGATGAAGTCGCTTTAAGGCGAGGCTGGGCGCCCGGCGAACTCAGCACGACGCTGCCCAGAAGGCTGGGTCTCGACCTAAGGATTTACATCCTCTCTTCGGCCTACCTTCAGGTTGGGATTTAGGATCTCTCAGTACGAGTGAGACGTCGTCTGGATTGAAGTCCTGTTGCTGTATCATTCCATCGTCACTGCTTCTTAGCTCTAGTGGTATGAGCAGGTTGAGCGGTCTTATTATTATGCGACCTGAAGAGCTTTTCACAGTTGCTTGTCTCTCCGTGAATTCTAAGATGCGACCGATTGGCCAGGAACCTTGAGGAGTGCATTCCTCCTTGATGAGGACTATGTCTCCGGTCTCTGGAGAGCGTGGACTGGTTTTTCCTTGTTTGACGCTAGCATCCTGCCTACCGCTGAGCGATCCGATGTACGATGACAGAAACAATTCCCAATACTTTTGTAATTGAGCTTGAGCAGTTATGTGCTGCTTCGTTGACGCGTTCCTTGTACTGTCGGGTGATTTGTAGTCGCCCTCGACGGCATTGATGAGCGGTAAAATACCGAGGGAGGCTCCTGGGGTAAGAAAATCTGCAGGGCGGAGAACCCTACACCGATCCATTGGATCGTCAGAAAGTCTGGTCAACGGTCGAGTATTAATGATAGCTTCGATTTCCGTCGTTGCAGTGGTGAATTCATCTTCATCCAACACTCGTCGTCCAAAACCTCTGACCATACACATTTTGACGATTCCTACCAGCCTCTCATAAACTCCTCCCTGCCACGGAGCGTGAGGTGCCGTGAAGTGCCAGTCTATGCCTCTTGGCGCGCAATAGGATTGGAACAGGTGATTTTCATCTGGGTCCTGGCTGAGTAGTGCGTTCGCGTTTTTGAATGAGGGCGCATTGTCAGAAAGAACCCTCTCCGGTACTCCTCTTCTAGCTATGAATCTTTTGAATGCGGACAGGAACGACGTTGAAGATAGCGACTTGGTTACCTCCAGATGAGCTGCTCTTGTAGCGAGGCATGTGAACAGGAGTATGTAGACTTTGTTTCTCTCTCCGTTTGCTCTGATGGTGAAGGGGCCAGCAAAGTCGACTCCCGTAGCCTTGAACGGTCTACTCGGCTGCACTCTTTCCGGGGGTAACTCGGGGGCGGCGGGATATTTGAACGGCTGTGCTATCGTTTTCCGACAAGTGACGCAACGTCTGAGGGTGAATTGAACCGCTCTTCTTGCTCTAACAATCCAGAATGTTGATCTTATGAGATCCATAGTATGGTTTTCTCCCGCGTGTCTGGCTGAGAGATGGACATGTCTGACGATCATAGAGATGAGGGGCTCATCCTTATTGCCAGGGATGAAGATGGGATACTTTTCGTTCGAGGACAGAGGGGAGTTCTTCAGTCTACGATCCCCACATCTATAAATTCCTTCGGAGTCCACAAATAAGGCGAGTTTACGATTTCCCGGCGAGTTGATAGAGGTTAGATGAGCTTGTTGATACATCTTGATGATGCACAACTCTGCTTCTTCTATCTCGAGAAATGTAAGTGGTCCTGCTGTAGGTGCTGTTCCGATGATCTTCTTCAATTTTGGTGATGTATCGAGAGACGCTTTCAAGAAGAATTTTCGGATAAAACGCCGAACATATGCTACGGTGTTACGTAGTCTGGAATACTTCGAGAATCTTGAAGGCTGAACCAGCATTGTAGGCGTCATTTGATCACCGATGACGAGGATCGGTCGGGGTAAGCTAAGCGTTTTAGCTTGAGTCTTCACTTCTTCGGAAGCTTGTTCGGGATCCCAGGCTTGTAGATTACTCACTCCGTCAGCTTTCAGCCAGGATGGTCCCTTCCACCAGATGTGACTGATGTTTTGCAGCTTATTACTTGAGCAGCCTCTTGTTGCAAAATCAGCGGGGTTCTCTTCCGTTCTCACGTGTCCCAACTTGACACAAGCAATAGGCTCAGAGCATGAGGAGTCGACTGTTTCACAGATGAGTCGACGAGTGGCAGTAACTTCTCTACTCATGTTCTGTACTGCTCGACTACTGCTGCTGTCCTTGATACGATCTGTCGCCCAATATAATGCGATGATGCTATCCGTGAACAGCGCACATGTCACCTTCAAATGAGGTTGAGTGCGAAGAATACTTTTTACAACGAACAGAAGAAGCCGTGACGCGAGTAGAAGAGCCTTTAATTCGAGACGTGGGATGGTCTGTGCATTTTTTACTGGTGCTAGTTGAGACCTAGCAATCAATAACGACCCTTCTTCCTTGCCAACTAGGTAAACCGCTGCTCCCATGGCCTTGGCTGAAGCGTCAGCGAATGCTACTAGAGTGCACGAGTTTTTCATTATATCCAATTTCCGCGGAATCTCGAAAGCGAACTTGACGATTTCTTCTTCAACTCGCTGCCACGCTTCAGTGTCTTCTTCAGATAAATTTGAGTCCCATCCATAATCCTTCGTCCATAGCTTTTGCACAAATAATTTTGCTGGGAGAAGCACGACCGTAAGTAGGCCGAGAGGATCGAAAGAAGAAGCAAGTTTTTTCAAAACTTTTCTTTTCGTCAGTGGTCCTTTCACTTGTGGAACTGTCGCCTTGAGCAAGAACTTGTCTGTCGTAGACGACCATGGAAATCCAAGTATCTTCTGTGATCCAATCTTCCCTTGGTCTTGCTGCGGGATAGAGTTGATGAACTCCGTTGAATCAGACGCGAATTCACGCAAATTCATGCTTATGCCGGCGAAGAATTTTTTAGCTGTGAGGTATAATGCTGCCTTGTCCAGAGTTTCGTCGCATTGGAAGATTACATTATCAACATAAAGATTGTGTCTCAGCTGTTCCAAGACGAAGGCTTCTTGAGTATCCGTTTTCTGTAGCTTTGACTCTTCCTTTTCGACGTAGTATCGAATCGACGACTCTAGGAGAAACGGGCTTTGTGCTACCCCGAACGGAGCGACGGTGAATCTGTAGTGCACAAGATTCGAGTCTCGCACAGGTTTCCCCGGATCTTTGAGCCACATGAATCTCATCCAGTCTCTTTGGTCTCTTTCGATTCCGATCTGTAGAAAGGCTGCTTCGACATCACATAGAAGAATGCTTTGAGACAGACGAGTTCTGATGAGAAGAGCGGGTATGCGTTCCAGATTCACTTCTCCCGTGTACATACATTCATTAAGAGAGAGTTTTCCTCTTTCCTTAGCTGATGCGTCGAACACAATCCGAATCGGTTTCGTTTCCTTGTCCTCTCTTAATACTGGGTGATGTGGCAAGTAAGCCACTGATGAGGCAGTAGATGAATCCGACACTTCCTCGATTTTATTCTTCTTGAGGTGATCCATAATTATTCCATGGTAGTGGTCGAGCATTCCTTTGGTCTGCAGGTTAGTGACAACATTTCTTAGTCTTGCGACCGACGATTTGCGGTTCTCCGAGAGCTTGGGTAGTAGATCTTCTTTCATACAGTATCGCGTGAATATTCTGTTTTCCTTCAAGGAGACATTATTCCGGAAGTATTCGTCTACAAAGGAGCCTTCTTGCGCTGAAGCCTTCTCTTCTCCAGATTCGCCTTTGACTACTTCGTCGACTGCCAAGAATTTTTCGACAGCCTTGGTCACCTCCCTCTCGAACTGTTTTCTTTCCGACAAGTGATAAATCGCGTGCCGTTTGTTCGACTTCAAGGTGCTGAACTCCGGTTCACCGGCTGCGATCCATCCGAAGATTGATGACATCAAAATGTATCCACTTGGGAGCTTGATTGGCTTCTTTGCTAAGTGTAGCACTTTGAAGCATTCCTTTATCCCCAGTAAGATAACTGGGTTTGTAGTAGATGAGCTGAAGTACTCGTCCGCCAATCGGTAATTCTTTCCTTTGATGAACGATATGTCTTGTTGAGGAAGAGCGTTGTACTTGAATGTGGTAGTTATTGGTTCCGAGTGACCCATCGCTTCCACATTAATGATGGATCCGTCGGTGCTTTCCAATGGAACTTCGTAGATGGTGTACTCTTTGCGGCCTGCCGAAACCCCTCCTAGACCACACAGGTTACTGAAAGTTCTTCTGACCCTTTTCAGCTTCATGTTTTTTGCTACCTCTTCTGATACTAGGCTCATTGAAGCTCCCGTGTCAAGGATGAAGTCCACTTTCTTGCGAAAACATCCAGCTACTATCAGCTTTCCCGTCTGTAGTCGAGTTTCCAGAAATATTTCTTCCTGTGGCAAGATGGAATGCATTTGTCCTATGTGCTGTGACTGTGGAGATCTTGTCGAGTTCGGAAAATTTCCACCATTCGGTTCGGAGCTTCTGACGATTTTCCGATTCTCTGGCCTTCGCTCATGATTCCTGGCATCGCTTCGATTTCCTTCGTTGTGCTCGCGTCTCTTTGATAGGTTTCGATTTCTCTTGGAGCCGCTTTTTTCTATCACAAGTTTGAAACACAACGCGAGATCATGGGGACCGTCACAGAAGGGACAACTTTTATGGCACTGGTGTACCGTTCCGCCAGGTCGCAGACAGGCTATACACCATCCTTTGCTTCTGATGAAGTCGACTCTCTCTTTGACCAACGGTATCTTCCGACATTCCCAAGACAGCTTGTGTTTCGAGCAGAAAACACATCGAGTTTCACTTTCCAGTTGAGATTCCGTTCGCACGGTAGTCGATTGCCTTTTAAACTTGTTGTCAGGGATCTCTGGATTGGCAATGTGGCAGGTGTATTTGCTGACTCTTTGTTGAAGTTGCCCTGTCTTCATTTGGGCAATGAATATCTCTTCTTTAATCAGTACCTCCGCCTGATCTAGTAATGACGAAACATTAACATCATCGGTCTTGTAGATGAACTTCAGAAGGTTGTCTTGAGTTTCGCTGGGGAACTTTCTCAGCAACATTTGCTGAAGTGTCAAATCTTTTTGAACTTCCGGTCTGCTCCTCGACAAGTTTGCGACTGCACCTTTCAAGGAAAGCACCATCGTCAGTTGGCTGCTCCAAGAATCGTTTGCCGTTTTAATACCTTCGAGTTGTGTCAGAACTAGTCGCTCCTCTGCTTTATTTGCTCCGAAGCTCTGTTTGAGAAGTTTGATTGCGTCTGCGTACGCGTCGCCGCTAGCTGGTATTTGTGAGATCGCTATCTTCGCTGTGTCCGTAACACTCGCCCGTAGATACGCCATTTTCTTGGCCGAAGAAATATCTCGCCTTGCGTCAATCATCTCTCTGAAACATTCCCACCAAGCTGAGAAGTCTAGATGATTGCCGTTGAAAATTGGTAGTGTTGGGCTGGGAAGTGGTGGTAGTCTGGTTGCTCCACCGGATCTTTCACTTGTTTCGTGCACTGCGGGCCGCTCTGTCGATGTCGATTCATTTGCCTCCATCGAAAATTGTAGTTTAGCTGTTACCCTATCGACGGTAACTTTCAGCAGAGCAGTTTGTCTCCGCTTCGGCGCCTGACTTATCCATTGCTGTACGCTACTTTCGTCCTCTCCTTGCTTTTTCAGAGCCTTCGACCAATCTGTTAAACTTTTGTAGTAACCGTCCGCGACGATTTCCAGGTCGCTCTTTATACTCTGCGTGTGTAAACGCGTTTCTCTGCTCTCCGGATTGACGCTGAGGCGGCTTTCGGCCTTTTGCAGAAGGTCGTGTAGCTCTTCATTCAGCGTGACTGCTGTTATCTGCTCTGGCGAAAGAAAGGTGTACTCATTCTGAGTTGCTGCTGCGGCCGTAGTTTTCTCAGTCATTCTGCTCGACACTTAGGGCCGATGCACCATATAGTCGAGGTTGTTGGCGATACACTCCGTTGGGTTACTCCCTTCGGATAGTGTAATCAGATCTATCAGGATACTCCCTTTATTTCACAGATATTTGCGAGGGAAAGTTCCCTTGAGATTGCTTGTGCTGCCACGCGGGACTCGTTGAGGAATTTATTCTCAATCAATTAATTAGCAAAACAACTGAACAAAACAACAACGAACCAACTACAGAGTAATGAGGATTATGGGAAGGAGAGAAATGAAGATAGGTAAAAGAGAGAAATAGAGAGGAGAAAAGGAAAGA
>OZ057408.1:43332296-43555844 GCA_964056735.1 Allodiplogaster pararmata | reverse complement strand
TATTCTCTTCACCGAGAAGTTGTTAAATATTGAGCTGTCCTTCAACCAGCAGAACGATAGGAATTGGTACAAATTGGTCAACGAGGTCAATAAGAGTGACCGCTACGTCTCGAGAAGAGGCCATCCCGCTTCTGTCATGGTCTGGGACGGGGTGACCTTGACCGGCAAGACTCCACTCGTTTTCTTCGAGCTGAGAGTGAATGCCCATAACTACCTGAACGATATTCTCGTGAAAAAATTACTTCCCTGGAGCCAGGTTCACTTCGCGGGACGGAACTGGGTGTTTCAACAGGACTCTGCGCCCGCAAACAAAGCTAAAGTCGTGCAGACTGGTGCGAGGCCAATTTCCCCTCGATGATCACCTCCGACAAAATGCCTCTGTACTCGCCTGATTTGAATCTCCTGGACTTCTCTGTGTGGTCGGTTGTTCAAAGCAAGGTCTGCGCTTCTCACTAGACTTTGGACAGTCTGAAGCGCGCTCTCCCAAAGGCGTGGGATGATCTTGATGTCGCTTACCTGTTCACCACGGTAAGCGCCTTCCACAACTGACTCCACGCCTGTATCAAGGAGAAAAGAGTTCAAAATTTGAGAGTACAGTTATATCCCAAAAAAAATTGAAAAAAACTTTGGTGAAAATTTTGTGTGATTTGCTCAATCAAGTTTTTATCGGGAAAAATACTGTCCACGTGAGCTTTTGGCGCACCCTGTATTATGAGATCTCACTGATGCCCATTAACATGTTAAATTACTTACCCGACATCATTGCTTTTTTCCAGGCGGCAAGTATGTTCCAAGAGCCTGTTTGGTTGATTTGGAACCGGGTACAATGGACTCTGTGAGGGCAGGACCTTTCGGGCAGTTATTTAGACCGGATAACTTTATATTTGGTTAGCTTTCCAAAATGATTCCGCTGAAAACAAGGCAACCAAGTAAAAAGAAGTTCATTCATTAAAAAACTGTATGCTTTTCAACTTGATTTTTAACTTTAATAATTTTTATGGCTTAATAAACTCTTCTACAAATGTAGACTTAGACTCCATCGGATAGAAATGTAGGATTTTTTACAAATGTAGACTTAGACTTCATCGGATAGAAACGGAATTTGTTGTTGAACGTATAATGTTGGACGTCCAACGATTGGACGAACTCATTGGACGTTTAAATGCGATTGTGGATACGGCCCCTGGTTAAAGATGTACGATTCTAAAATGATACACGTTTTTGATCAAATGCGTTTAATTATTCACAAGTAATAGTATAAATATATTCATGAACATCCATAATATGACGCTGACAACTAGGTTTTTCGTCCTTTTTGGAAATCGCAACGAATTTTGTTGTATTTGTGGCTGAATTTGTAACATTTGTAGCAAAACCACAAAAAGACTGATTTATTGTACAAGATAATGGCACAGCCAGAAATTAGATGGTTTTTCATGGCATATTTACAACTTGCCAAAAAAAACATCATGCAATAATGGCGAACACACAAATATTACAGGACATCATGCAAATTTGGCTTTTATCCTTGATCTACCATAAAAAGACTCAATTTGTGGCGGATCTGTGGGCAAACAAATCGGACATGAGAAGCGGCCTTTTTCACGTCATAGTTCCTTCGAATCAATTTCGTAACCAAAAAGTTTTTTTTTGGCTTATTCATAAATCGCCACAAAAAATCTTTTTCAATGGCATTTTCAGTACTTGCCTTTTATATTGTTGATTTGGTACTAGCTGCAAAAATCTTTATTATTTCAAGATCAAAAATTCAAACACCTAAAAATTCTGAGAGCCGATTCGTTTAAAGCAGAGCCATGAACTGCTTACCTGAGGAAAAAAGGTGCAATAAGTGGAAAGCGAATTTGAAAACTAAGTGACGTGTTATTCTCTTTTCCGATATCAAAGAGGAAAAATGTTTTTAAAAAACCTTCCGTTTAAAAAAAATATTTGAATATTTTGTTTCATCAAAACGAATGCTATCTACATCCACTCAAAAAACATTAATTACCATTCACAAACTAAATTGGAGAATTCACAACTTTACAACAAAAAAGAAATAAGCTCGAAAAATAGGCTTCATCGATTCCTTCCGACCTGACGCACCAATCTCGTCATAACAGATCAAGAGATTGGAGAGTGTAAGCCAATAGGAAGCAGAAGTACGTAAAGCCAACGGGAGATATTGATAGGGATTACTGAATTTGATGGAATAATAATGAGTGAAGCAGTAAAATGTTAAATCTTCCGCCCGGCGGACTAGCTTTTTTCTGTGCGATAGTTAAATCATTTGTCTGTAAAATGTTGAAATACATTGACCGTAACGTTGAGAAGATCGCTGCGAGAATAAAGTCTTCTTTTAGATGTGATCATTGCTTATGAGAGAAAAAACAATATTCAAAAATAATATAATAATCAGTGCTAAGCCTCAACATGAGGACACAAAGCTCATCAATGAAAATGGGCACTTTGCAGTCAGAGAGAGAGAGACCGCGACGCAAACGCGACGCGTTCTCTCATCATGAGCTCTCTCTTTTTTGGCAGCCTAATCCCGCTTCATGTGATCCTGCGCTAAATTTTTAACACAATTATTTTCTTCCCAGCAGCTATCTTTTTAACCCTATCTATCACATTCTCTAACTCCTTACCCTATTTCTTCATCATGCTCTCTCTTTTTGTCTTTTTCTTTCTTTGGCTCCTCTCACTCAAACAGTCCTTTCGTCACCTCACGCTCTTTTCTTGATTATCACTCTCAATTATGCTTCACCCTCTCATCATGCTCTCTATTTTTCTTGTTGTTTACTAAATTTTTCCCAGTGGTTGTCTCGCCTGCTCTCTCTGTCTCGCTTCTCTCTCTGGTCAGTGAGTTCTATCGCCTTTGTTGTCTGTCTCTGTTTGGGATGCGAAAAAAGAGAGAGCTCATGATGAGAGAACGCGTCGCGTTTGCGTTGCGGTCTTTCTCTCTGAATGCAAAGTGCCCATTTTCATTGATGAGCTTTGTGCCCTCAAGTTCAGGCTTAGCACTGATTTGGTTCAATATTTTTGTTTTATTTTTCAGAAGCAATGATCACATCTAAAAGAAAACGGCCTTATTCTCGCAGCGATCTTCTCAATAGTACGATTAAAGTATTTAAACATTTTTCTGCTTCACTAATTGTTTTTCATCCATTTCAGTAACCCCAATCAATATCTACCGTTTGCTTTACATACTCATGCTTCATATTGGTTTACACTCTCCAATCTCTTGATCTATTGTGTACAGTACACGAGATTGGGGTGTCATGTCGTAAGGAATCGATGAAGCCTATTTTGCGAGCCTACTTTTTTTGTTGTTGTAAAGTTGTGAATTCTCTCCTTGACTACGTAATTGGTAATGTTTTTAAGTAGATGTAGATAGCGATGAAATAAAATATTCAACTATTTAGCCTATACTATAACAAGAAAAAATGAAAAAAAATTTCTTTTTGATATCGAAAATTGAGAATAACACTTCACTTAGTTTTTGAATTTACTTTCCACTTACTGCACTTTTTTCATGTCCGATTTTTTTGCCCACAGATCCGCCACAAATTGATTCTTTTTTTAATGGTAGATCAAGGAAAAAAGCCAAATTTTCATCATGTCCTGTTGTGCTTACTCGAAAGTAAATTCAGAAATTTAGTGGTTCAATAACCAGAATTGCTCGCCTGCCAAAGTTCTTTAACACTCGGCCAATTAACTTCTTTATACTCAACAGTTAAAGAGCATTAATGGAACACACAAATCAAAAACGAACCGTCCTTGTGAGTCGTATAGGACAAAAAACAGCAGAAGGTCACAATAATGGATGGAGATGAAGAGAGGTCCTCCAATTGACAATTTAGGACGAGAGTAGAGAAGTAAGATCACAATAAGTGATGGAGATGAGAGAGGTCCTCCAATTGACAAATTAGGACGACAGTAGAGAAGCAAAGCAAGATCCTCTTTCGATGTGAGGCGAGGATATATGATAAAGGAGCGAGAGGAGAGAGAGGAGAGAGGTAGATCAAATTTATTGGATAAGTGGACAAAGATAAAAGGTAGTGAGAGACTTCACTACACTGGCCGGGGCCCAAAGAAAAATAAAACAACAGACAACATAGCCGAGGCCTGGAGAAAAGTTATAAGAATAATAACGATACTGGCCGGGGCCAAATAATTATGTGCTATAGTATTAGAATAGCAATGTTGGCCGAGGCCAAGAAAATATAATACTATTAAATACCAAGCAAAATAACGGTAATACCACAATTATAATAATTATCAGATCGAATTCATATTAAAACGACATAGAATTCCTCAGTGGAGACGTTATTTCTCCGTTATGCTTCATAACAATATACTTAGATCGGAGTTGGATGCCGAGACGATCGAGATGTCGCCGAGCTCTGCCATCAGTGATTGTAGAAGGCGGGGTTGTTGGGACACATGACGGCGTGGTGACGTTTTGTGCAGAAGATGCATGGTCCTATCCGGCAACCTCCAGGATGATTGAAGGCGGCGCAAGAAGCACATCTACCAATCCGAGTCAGATGATTTCGTCGGTCCAGTCGAGAGGGCATCATAGTGCAAGCCGCTGCCAAGTGATTGCTGCTATCGCAAACCACACATGTTTGCTTGAAACGCTTGTTGGCAGATTCTGCCCGAAATCCAGGATCTGCACCTCGACGGATAGGTTCTGCTCTGGGACGCTTACCAGCATGAACGTATTCGTTGGAAGTCTGTCTTCTCGAAAACTCTTGAGACCCGCTTAGAGTTTTCTGCTGCTTGGCCTCTGTCAGCGAATGCAGCTCGTTCCGAAGGTCGTCCAAACTACTTTCGAATTCCCTTCTAAGAGAGCGAACATCTCGTTTGATCTCACGAAGAACTTCCGATTGTTCTTGGTTGTGAGCGATCATCTTCTCTTTCAGGTCAATAAGCGCAGCCTTCAGCGTATCCGTTCCCTTCTTGGAATGTTCTTCCAAAATCCGCGATAAATCAGATGGGAGTCCCTGGACCGATTCCCCACAGATTGCATCGATCTCCGGATCATTCATATTAGAGATCCTGAATTATTCACTTTGGTTTCAACAATCTTCGTGTGAAACAAACTAGACCAAGCTTCTAGGTCTAAACAATAGGGCTGACCCCTTACCATTCGAAAATAAGTTATATACATTTAATTGGTCACGCAGGTGAGGCTGCGGCGGCGCCTACGCGTGGACGCTGCGCCAAAACTCGGGAATTTTAGCCAAAGAATGACACGTTCTGCGGGGGCGTTCATTGCGCTCACCCTTTGTCATTTTATCAGCTGTCTCTTCATCCGGAACTTCATTGTCATCTTCCATGTCGGAAGAGAGAACTTCGAGCGGTATCAGTAGATTCGGAGGTCTCAAGATTAACTTTCCGTTGCTCGTTTTCAACTGGACGCTGCGCTCTCCGAGGCTAATGATTGTGCCCAATGGCCATGAGCCTCTCGGTACCTTTTCCTCTTGGATGAGTACTACCTCCCCAACTTGAGGCTGTCGAACCTTTGCCCGCCCATTCCTATAGCTGGATTCTTGTTTTGCCTTCATAGAGGTTATGTAGGTAGACTGGTACAGCTCCCAGTACATCTTCAGACGCTTGTCCACTTCTTCGCATTGTTTCTGCAGCGAAGATGCAGAACTAGGAGTGGGTTCATAGTTCTCATCTTCATAGTCTTGACTTGACGTCATGGAAGCCCCCATTGGTGCTCCCAACGGAGCTATGAAATCTATTGGGTGAAGGATTCGTCCAATATCTTTGATGTCATTCGACAGCCTGATGAGTGGCCGACTATTTATCACAGTCTCTATTTCTATGATCACTGTGACAAACTCATCTTCGTTCAACAACTTTCTGCCGAAGGTCCTTGTGAGGCAACTCTTCGTTATTCCAACAAGCCGCTCGTATACTCCACCTTGCCAAGGAGCATGAGGGACTGTGAATGACCAGTTGATGCCTTTATGGGCCAAGTAGGATGAGAACATTTCATCCTTTAAAGTTTCTCCGCCGAGGATCATACTTGCAAATCTGAACGTTGGCGCGTTGTCCGACAGTATTGTTTCGGGCACTCCTCGGCGCGCTACAAATCTGCGGAACGCGTATGTGAAGGCGATCGCTGAGAGGCTCTTCACAACCTCTAGATGAGCTGCTCTCGTTGACATGCATGTTATCAACAGTACATAGTTCTTAGCCTGTCCTGCGTCAACCTTCACCGTGAACGGCCCAGCGAAATCTAGTCCAATGTGTTGGAACGGACGACCAATGTTTACCCGGCAATGTGGCAATGCGGGTGCCTTTGGGTATGCAAAGGGTAACGCGTATGCCTTTCTGCAGGCAACGCATTTCTTCAGAATCAGTTGTATCACTCGACGAGCTCGTGGAATCCAGAACTTTGCCCTGACGTGATCAAGTGTATGATTCTCTCCAGAATGCATCACTCTATGATGCGCGTCACGTACGACCATTCTCACAAAGGAGTCTTCTGCATTTCCGGGAATGAACATGGGAAAGCGGGTGTCGTATGGCAAAGTCGAGTTGCTAATTCTCAAGTGTCCGCATCTGTAGACATCTCGTTCATCACGAAAAAGCTCCAAATGCCTGTTGCCGCTATTGCTGATGGTTTTTACGTGCGTCATCTGGTGAATCTTGATACATGTGACTTCTGCACTCACTAGTTCTCGCGCGGTGAGTGAACCCTTGAGCGGGCCATGTCCTGTCAGACAGACAGTCTTTGGGCTGGAAGCTCTTCGAAGTTTTATTCTCAAGAACCTTTTTACGTAGGCCATTGTCCCTTTCAAGCGGGTCAAACTTGAGAATCTTGAGAACTGAATGGCGGTTTCACAATTTTCCAGAACTGTCAACACAGTCAGGGGTGTGTTCTCCTCGTCTGCTCTTTTCACGACTGGTAGCGGAGCTTCTTCACAGTTCCAACTTGGCTGTGCACACAGGCCTTCTTCGGTGAGCCACTCTGGCCCTTTCCACCAGAGGTCATTTTTCATCAGTTTTCGACCACCGTCTTCTCTGGTTGCAACATCTGCAGGGTTGTCTTCCGTACGAACGTGTCGCAATGGAATGCAATCTCCCTTGAGATCACAATTTCTAAGATGATATGTCCTGCATATTGTGTGCCTCTCCTGGTTGATCGCTTTCACTGTGTTCGCGATTGATCGGTTGCCACGAAAATCGCTCTGCTTTTTGCTTCCAAGAGTCCAATACAGAGCTATCATACTGTCAGAGTACACGCCAAATTCGATCTTCCTCTGCATGCATGTTTTCGTGATACTGTTCACGACGAAGTTCAACAACTTCATAGCAAGAAGAATAGCTCTTAATTCCAAACGTGGGATCGTCAGCTTGTTCTTCCGTGGTGCCAGCTGAGATCTTGCCATCACAAGAAAGGCTTCATCTTCGTTCACTACGTAAACCGAGGCAGCTGTTGCTTTGCTGGAAGCGTCTGCGAAGGCGATGATCCTCAAGATATCTTGTGTCTGAGGAACTCTTCGAGGTATTCGGCGACTGAAAGACAGAGCTTCTGTTACGAGAACGCTCCATGTCACGGAGTCCTTCTCATTGAGTTGCTGATCCCAACCATACTGTTGCGTCCAAAGTGCTTGCACGAAGAGCTTCAGGGGTAGCAGAAGAGGAGCAAGCAATCCCAAAGGATCGAAACACGACGCAAGCATACTTAGGACCGTCCTCTTTGTAGGCGTTTTTTCTGCTTGAACGAGGTTCGCTGTGAGTAGGAACATGTCTTCCATTGAAGACCAAACTATGCCCAAAACCTTCTGTTCTCCGACCTTTCCTCGGTCTGCTTCAGGTATACCATCTACAAATGATGTGAAATTCGACGTGAACTCTCTCAGGTTCATCGAAGCTTCTGCGAAAATGGACTTGGACTTTCTGTAGACAGACATCATGTCGGTGTGAGTCGCGCATTGGAAAACAACATTATCAACATAAATGTTGTTCTCGAGCTGATCCAGCACGAATCTGGACACTTCTTCTTGTCCATTCGACTGTTCCAGAGCCAATTTGCTCTGCTGAATGTGATATCTGATTGACATATCGAGGATATAAGGACTCTGGGCTAGTCCGAAAGGCGCAACCGTGAATCGGTAATGGTCGATGTTGCTGTCGTGCATGGGTTTATTGACATCTTTAAGCCACAGGAACCTCATGAAGTCTCTTTGATCATCTTCGATCTTGATCTGGTGAAAGGCTGATTCGACATCGCATAGCATCACCGAGGGAGAGCATCTGAATCGCAGCAGCAGCGCTGGAATTCTCTCCACGTGTGTTTGGCAGTCTGTCATACATTCATTGACTGACAGCTTTCCTCTCTCCTTTGCAGACCCATCGAAAACGATTCTGATAGGCTTCGATGGCTTGTCAGGTCTATACACTGGATGATGGGGAAGGTAGGTAAACAACTGCTTGTCCGGAGGCAGAAATTTCTCGATGTGACCCTTCTTCAAGAGGTCTTTGATCACTACATCGTACTTGTTTACCATCTTCTTTGCTCGTAGACTTGCAACTACATTGCGAAGTCTTGCATGTGAACTGTGCCAATTTTCCGAAAGTTGGCTCAACCGTTGCTCTTTGAAGCAGTATCGCGTGGAAATTCTGCCGTTCTCCATTGCAACGTTATCCAGGAAGAACTTGTTCACTTCTGCGTGATCTATTTTATCATCTGCTGGTTCAACAACCGTTTCTTCAAGAGCAAGAAACCTTTGCAGTGATTCATTGACCTTCTTCAAGGTCTCCTTTCTTCCGATAACAGCTGCTACGACGGAGGTCGAGTTTGGATGTTGGCGGCCTGCATGGCCTGATGCTATCCAACCGAAGACCGTTGGCAGCAGAGTCAGGCCACTCGGCAGTCGAATGCGCTTCTGCTTATGCAGTGTGGCGACCAGGTAATCATCATTTCCTAGCAGTACTTGGGGCTGAACGCTGCATGACCTGTCGCAGTCATCCGCCATACGGAGTCTTCGTTTTCGAATAACATCTCTGTCCTGCTTCGTCAACGGTGGGTACGTAAGCCTTCCCACCAAGGGGTCTGGATAACCTACAGCTTTCACGATCATTTGTTTTCCATTCATCGTTTGGAGGGGTACCTCGTACACTGGGTACAAATTTGAGCCTTCGCTTCTATCCCCCAGTCCACTGAAGGAAGACTTCACCTCGTGAAGTTTTGGCAAGGAAAGTTCTTCGGCAAGCTTTTTCGAAATCAAGCTTACGCTGGCACCTGTGTCTAGCATGAATGCCACCTTCCGTTCTGATCCGTGACCCTGTATTCGCACATTTCCCGTTTGAAGACGTGTTATGCCTGTTAGCATTTGCTCTTGTTGATTGCATAAGATGGCAGTCATCACTGGGCGTTGTTCATGCGTCGGTCTGTCTCTGATATGCTCTGACGTCTTTCTGCTTGGCCACCGGTTGGGGCGATCTCCCTTCGTTCGGGTCTCCTTTTTTCTCCTCTGATTTTGAATCATCGTCACAAATTTGAGGCAGATAGACTCATCGTGAGGCTTGTCGCATATCTTGCATTTGACGTCGCATCCATGAGAGGTTCCTCCCGGCTTCAAGCATGCCTGGCAAAGTCCCTGTCTTCCGAGAAACTCGATCCGGTCTTTCACCATTTCCATCGAGAAGCAGTCGTATGAGAATTTGTGTTTGCCACAGTAAACACATTTGATTTCTTCAGAATGAAGAGCGCTGTGGACCTGGCGGTCTATTCTTGATCGTTTGTCGGCTGTATTCTCAACAGAAAAGCCTTGGACAGCGTTTACCACTTGGCTTGAAGTCGCTGACTTCTTAATTGGGGTTTTGCCGCTCATCCCTGCTACGAAAATCTCTTCTTTGATCATGGACTCAACCTTTTCCAGTAGAGACTTGACGGTGACGCTTTCAGAGTTGTAGATGTACCGATGTAAATTTTCACGGATATGCAGAGGGAACTTTCTGACGAGAATGTCTTGGAGCAACACATCTTGCTGCATGTTTTCGCTCATTCTTCCCATCCTCGCTATCGTTGATCTCAGAGAAAGGACCAAACTCAGCTGGTCATGCCACGAAGGACCCGGTGCGACGATACCATCCAGTGTAGACGCGAGAGTTCTTTCTTCTGTCTTCCTAGACTGAAAACTCTCGATCAGTCTTGCGATCGCCAAGTCATATCCTTCAGATGTGACTGGGAACGGCTCAACAACCGTCTTCGCGAGACCATACACGCAGGACTGCAGGTACGCCATTTTGTCTAACTTCGACATTTGCGATCGGGAATGGATGAGCTCGTCGTATCGCTCAAACCAGTTTTGGAACTCTCCCTCCTGGCCTCTGAACATGGGTAGCGCCAAGGTTGGCAGCCGTAGTAGACAACTGGGACGACCTTCTGACGCAGAGTATTCTTCTTGGTTCCTCACTTCCAATGGTCTTCGAGCAGCTTCTGCTCTTACTGCTTGTGATTCAATCGATGATGAAGTCGTTTCTGAGAGAAAGCTTATCTCTGTCTCGAGTAGATAAACTCTTCTGCGCACTGCCAAGACGTGCCTCTCGCGATCATCGATCAACCATCTCTTGAACGATGCTTCGGCTTGTTGTTTCTCTGTTGCTTTCATCTTCGAAAGGACCGTCTCCATTTCTTCTACTGCAATGCAGTAATGCTTCACTTCGACCTCGATCCGCCTCAACTGGAGTTGCAACTTGTGAGGCGCTGAACTATATTCCGGTTCAAGGAGACGTTCGGCCTCAACAAGCCTACTAGCCGATTCAAGGAGACTTTCGGCCTCAACAAGCCTACTAGTCAACCTTTTGTACTGTTAAACAACAAGTACAAATGTAGGCGACGTCGCCTCCTCACCTGCTGTGCTCACCTGTGGGACCGATTTGTGTTCTAATTCCATCACTAATTACCTACGGCCGATGCACCATGTGCTTACTCGAAAGTAAATTCAGAAATTTAGTGGTTCAATAACCAGAATTGCTCGCCTGCCAAAGTTCTTTAACACTCGGCCAATTAACTTCTTTATACTCAACAGTTAAAGAGCATTAATGGAACATACAAATCAAAAACGAACCGTCCTTGTGAGTCGTATAGGACAAAAAACAGCAGAAGGTCACAATAATGGATGGAGATGAAGAGAGGTCCTCCAATTGACAATTTAGGACGAGAGTAGAGAAGTAAGATCACAATAAGTGATGGAGATGAGAGAGGTCCTCTAATTGACAAATTAGGACGACAGTAGAGAAGCAAAGCAAGATCCTCTTTCAATGTGAGGCGAGGATATATGATAAAGGAGCGAGAGGAGAGAGAGGAGAGAGGTAGATCAAATTTATTGGATAAGTGGACAAAGATAAAAGGTAGTGAGAGACTTCACTACACCTGTAATATTTATTTGTTCGCCATTAAAGTATGATGTTTTTTTGGCAAATTGTAAATAAGTCATGAAAAACCATTTAATTTCTGGCTGTTCCATTATCGTGAGCAATAAATCAGTCTTTTTGTGGTTTTGCTACAAATGTTACAAAATCAGCCACAAATACAAAAAAATTCATTGCGATTTCCGAAAATGGATAAAAACCTAGTTGCCAGCGTCATATATGTATAAATTTGTTTGAACGCGTGAGAAAGATATTTTTTCGATTGGTTATTATTTCCACTAGACGCGGTATAATATCAGTTGTTCCATAGTAACAATCACTCAATGTTTTTAGACATTTAACCATTGCGGACACGGTTAAACAAAATAACAAATTATAAATATGTACAAATCAAACGAAAATTTCTCTCTTGAGCTACCAAAAGTTTTCTGGTCAACACGTATAACACGTTCAAAAGACAAGCGTTTATAAGAACTGTGGAATTAAGGACAATCGGGCGCGGGTAACAATTGGGCGAAAGGTCACTACACAGAAGGAGCAGAGCTAGTGGATAATGTACTCGATGTTGTGAGGAAAGAGGCCGAGAGCTGCGACTGTCTGCAGGTACCTAATTTGATGAAGAATGAACAAGAAGTTTGACTCTTGGAAAGAGCGACCTTTCATAACGATGTATATTTGTCTCTAGGAACCCAGTCTTCCAACCATTCAACCTGCTTAAATTTTACTTTTGAGCATAATGATTAGTTTTGTAGAATGTTCATTATTTCCTATTGTAGCTCTTCCAAATTTTTCAAATTGGAAATAACCTCATAACTGAACCAACTATAAAAAACGCTTCAATTCGGAAAGAAACAAGTCCAAAGTGTGTCAAAAGTACTTGGATACTGAAAAAAAACCGTTTTTTTCAAAATGAACAGAAAATTAACAACAGAGTTTCATAGTATTATCAACAAAAACTAAAAATATCACCCGATATGGCTCTCTTTGTTCCGAATTACAGCTCTCAGACGCTTGGGATATGCTTCAACTGCGGCCCGAAGAGTCTCCTGGGGAATCCTTGTCTACTCACGCGTAGGGACCTTTTAAGACTGGACATGTGAGCGAAAGAGCAAGAGATCCATGAGATTCAAGTCGGCTGAGTTTGCAGGCCATTCTCCAGCAGCAATGAATGAAGGCACATTGCGAGAAAGCCACTCCTGTGTTTTCTTACTGGTGTGGGCCGGGCTACGTCTTGTTGGAACGTTCAGTTCTGATTTCCGAAATAGGCATCATCCTTCACGTTCTTCTCTTTTCCTTGCATATATGATAACACATACAGTGGAGATCTGTCGCGGGTGCGAGTTCAGTATACAACGCAGTTATAAAGAGTGAAAAAAAGAGGTTTTGTACTAACATCCTAAAAAATCGCAATCTTAATTTTGAGTTTGGCACAATTATGGAAGAAGGTAATTTTTGAGAGCTTTTTAAAAAATATCCGAAATGTACAATTCCGTGTTCACCTTGGCTTCTTTTAAAACGAAAAAGAGTGGATTGCGACCAGTAGCTGACACTCCGGCGAAAACCTTGACGGAAGCGGTGTGAGACACATGAGACACGATTTTCCTAACAGAATTGGCTGCTTCAGAAAATGACCCTGTCATTTTGATGAGTGAAACTTAGTTTAATAGTGAACGTTTTTCCGTCCGTGAAAAGATTGGTGAGGTGATTTTCAGCCGCGGTCTTCGAGAGGAGTCCGCGGCATTTTTCGAGCCTCGCTTTTGTCAGTTTGTTACGGTAATGTTAAGAATACATCTCGAATTGCTCGTGGACAACTCTCCTTATCGATGCGTCAGCCGAGTTCAGCAGCCAATTTTCTCATGCTGCGTCCAGGGTTGCGTTTGATTTGCTTCCAAATGATTTTCGTGATCCGAAGAGATATGGCAGAAGCTGTACAGCCTGTACGAAGACGATCAGAGAACGTACCACGTTTTAGATTATAATAAACGGTTGAATGAAGAACGCCCAGTAGCCAGATGATTTCTGAAGCGGGATGACTGGCACTGCTTCAATCCAGAATTGCAGCTCGAGATAGATTAGGGCGCATCTTACCCTGCGAGTAAAAATAAATAAAAATTTGATAAGAGTACTAAGTAAAGATAGACGAATAATTTGATGTCATTTTCCATCGCGCGAGATGCGTAGTTTTTACGCCAAGTATTGTCCAAGTACTTTTGACGCACTCTGTAGACGATAAAACTCGACGAGGTAAGGAATAATATGAAGATGAATATAAATGGAAAAAAATACAAAAAAAAATTAAGGAAAAATAAAGATATTGGGCGAGAAAAAGAGAGAGATAGGACTGAAGAGAACTAAGATTCGTTATTGGTGTGTGTGTGTGTATCCGGAGGAAAAGCGCAGTGGAGGGTGAGGCAAATAGTTTCCTTTTCTCGCTCACTTTGTCTGCATTCAACTATATAAATTTCTCTGTTGCTTATTTTTTTACCGAAATCTAAATTCACTTCGCTTCTTTATCTCACCTCTCTTCCCCATCCCCCTCGTCTTCTTTATCTCACCTCTCCTCCCCATCCCCCTCCTCTTCTTTATCTCACCTCTCTTCCCCATCCCCCTCCTCTTCTTTATCTCACCTCTCCTCCCCATCCCCCTCCTCTTCTTTATCTCACCTCTCCTCCCCATCCCCCTCCTCTTCTTTATCTCACCTCTCCTCCCCATCCCCCTCCTCTTCTTTATCTCACCTCTCCTCCCCATCCCCCTCCTCTTCTTTATCTCACCTCTCCTCCCCATCCCCCTCCTCTTCTTTATCTCACCTCTCCTCCCCACCCCCCTCCTCTTCTTTATCTTACCTCTCCTCCCCATCCCCCTCCTCTTCTTTATCTCACCTCTCCTCCCCATCCCCCTCCTCTTCTTTATCTCACCTCTCCTCCCCATACCCCTCCTCTTCTTTATCTCACCTCTCCTCCCCATCCCCCTCCTCTTCTTTATCTCACCTCTCCTCCCCATCCCCCTCCTCTTCTTTATCTCACCTCTCCTCCCCATCCCCCTCCTCTTCTTTATCTCACCTCTCCTCCCCATTCCCCTCCTCTTCTTTATCTCACCTCTCCTCCCCACCCCCTCCTCTTCTTTATCTACCTCTCCTCCCCATCCCCCTCCTCTTCTTTATCTCACCTCTCCTCCCCATCCCCCTCCTCTTCTTTATCTCACCTCTCCTCCCCACCCCCCTCCTCTTCTTTATCTCACCTCTCCTCCCCATCCCCCTCCTCTTCTTTATCTCACCTCTCCTCCTCATTCCCCTCTTCTTTATCTCACCTCTCCTCCCCATTCCCCTCCTCTTCTTTATCTCACCTCTCCTCCTCATTCCCCTCTTCTTTATCTCACCTCTCCTCCCCATTCCCCTCCTCTTCTTTATCTCACCTCTCCTCCTCATTCCCCTCTTCTTTATCTCACCTCTCCTCCCCATTCCCCTCCTCTTCTTTATCTCACCTCTCCTCCCCATTCCCCTCCTCTTCTTTATCTCACCTCTCCTCCCCATTCCCCTCCTCTTCTTTATCTCACCTCTCCTCCCCATTCCCCTCCTCTTCTTTATCTCACCTCTCCTCCCCATTCCCCTCCTCTTCTTTATCTCACCTCTCCTCCCCATTCCCCTCCTCTTCTTTATCTCACCTCTCCTCCCCATTCCCCTCCTCTTCTTTATCTCACCTCTCCTCCCCATTCCCCTCCTCTTCTTTATCTCACCTCTCCTCCCCATTCCCCTCCTCTTCTTTATCTCACCTCTCCTCCCCATTCCCCTCCTCTTCTTTATCTCACCTCTCCTCCCCATTCCCCTCCTCTTCTTTATCTCACCTCTCCTCCCCAATCCCCTCCTCTTCTTTATCCCACCTCTCCTCCCCATTCCCCTCCTCTTCTTTATCTCACCTCTCCTCCCCATTCCCCTCCTCTTCTTTATCTCACCTCTCCTCCCCATTCCCCTCCTCTTCTTTATCTCACCTCTCCTCCCTATTCCCCTCCTCTTCTTTATCTCACCTCTCCTCCCCATTCCCCTCCTCTTCTTTATCTCACCTCTCCTCCCCATTCCCCTCCTCTTCTTTATCTCACCTCTCCTCCCCATTCCCCTCCTCTTCTTTATCTCACCTCTCCTCCCCTTTCCCCTCCTCTTCTTTATCTCACCTCTCCTCCCCATTCCCCTCCTCTTCTTTATCTCACCTCTCCTCCCCATTCCCCTCCTCTTCTTTATCTCTCCTCTCCTCCCCATTCCCCTCCTCTTCTTTATCTCACCTCTCCTCCCCATTCCCCTCCTCTTCTTTATCTCACCTCTCCTCCCCATTCCCCTCCTCTTCTTTATCTCACCTCTCCTCCCCATTCCCCTCCTCTTCTTTATCTCACCTCTCCTCCCCATTCCCCTCCTCTTCTTTATCTCACCTCTCCTCCCCATTCCCCTCCTCTTCTTTATCTCACCTCTCCTCCTCATTCCCCTCCTCTTCTTTATCTCACCTCTCCTCCCCATTCCCCTCCTCTTCTTTATCTCACCTCTCCTCCCCATTCCCCTCCTCTTCTTTATCTCACCTCTCCTCCCCATTCCCCTCCTCTTCTTTATCTCACCTCTCCTCCCCATTCCCCTCCTCTTCTTCATCTCACCTCTCCTCCCCATTCCCCTCCTCTTCTTTATCTCACCTCTCCTCCCCATTCCCCTCCTCTTCTTTATCTCACCTCTCCTCCCCATTCCCCTCCTCTTCTTCATCTCACCTCTCCTCCCCATTCCCCTCCTCTTCTTTATCTCACCTCTCCTCCCCATTCCCCTCCTCTTCTTTATCTCACCTCTCCTCCCCATTCCCCTCCTCTTCTTTATCTCACCTCTCCTCCCCATTCCCCTCCTCTTCTTTATCTCACCTCTCCTCCCCATTCCCCTCCTCTTCTTTATCTCACCTCTCCTCCCCATTCCCCTCCTCTTCTTTATCTCACCTCTCCTCCCCATTCCCCTCCTCTTCTTTATCTCACCTCTCCTCCCCATTCCCCTCCTCTTCTTTATCTCACCTCTCCTCCCCATTCCCCTCCTCTTCTTTATCTCACCTCTCCTCCCCATTCCCCTCCTCTTCTTTATCTCACCTCTCCTCCCCATTCCCCTCCTCTTCTTTATCTCACCTCTCCTCCCCATTCCCCTCCTCTTCTTTATCTCACCTCTCCTCCCCATTCCCCTCCTCTTCTTTATCTCACCCCTCCTCCCCATTCCCCTCCTCTTCTTTATCTCTTCTCTCCTCCCCATTTCCCTCCTCTTCTTTATCTCACCTCTCCTCCCCATTCCCCTCCTCTTCTTTATCTCACCTCTCCTCCCCATTCCCCTCCTCTTCTTTATCTCACCTCTCCTCCCCATTCCCCTCCTCTTCTTTATCTCACCTCTCCTCCCCATTCCCCTCCTCTTCTTTATCTCACCTCTCCTCCCCATTCCCCTCCTCTTCTTTATCTCACCTCTCCTCCCCATTCCCCTCCTCTTCTTTATCTCACCTCTCCTCCCCATTCCCCTCCTCTTCTTTATCTCACCCCTCCTCCCCATTCCCCTCCTCTTCTTTATCTCTTCTCTCCTCCCCATTTCCCTCCTCTTCTTTATCTCACCTCTCCTCCCCATTCCCCTCCTCTTCTTTATCTCACCTCTCCTCCCCATTCCCCTCCTCTTCTTTATCTCACCTCTCCTCCCCATTCCCCTCCTCTTCTTTATCTCACCTCTCCTCCCCATTCCCCTCCTCTTCTTTATCTCACCTCTCCTCCCCATTCCCCTCCTCTTCTTTATCTCACCTCTCCTCCCCATTCCCCTCCTCTTCTTTATCTCACCTCTCCTCCCCATTCCCCTCCTCTTCTTTATCTCACCTCTCCTCCCCATTCCCCTCCTCTTCTTTATCTCACCTCTCCTCCCCATTCCCCTCCTCTTCTTTATCTCACCTCTCCTCCCCATTCCCCTCCTCTTCTCTATCTCACCTCTCCTCCCCATTCCCCTCCTCTTCTTTATCTCACCTCTCCTCCCCATTCCCCTCCTCTTCTTTATCTCACCTCTCCTCCCCACCCCCCTCCTCTTCTTTATCTCACCTCTCCTCCCCATCCCCCTCCTCTTCTTTATCTCACCTCTCCTCCCCATCCCCCTCCTCTTCTTTATCTCACCTCTCCTCCCCATCCCCCTCCTCTTCTTTATCTCACCTCTCCTCCCCATCCCCCTCCTCTTCTTTATCTCACCTCTCCTCCCCACCCCCCTCCTCTTCTTTATCTTACCTCTCCTCCCCATCCCCCTCCTCTTCTTTATCTCACCTCTCCTCCCCATCCCCCTCCTCTTCTTTATCTCACCTCTCCTCCCCACCCCCCTCCTCTTCTTTATCTCACCTCTCCTCCCCATCCCTCTCCTCTTCTTTATCTCACCTCTCCTCCCCATTCCCCTCCTCTTCTTTATCTCACCTCTCCTCCCCATTCCCCTCCTCTTCTTTATCTCACCTCTCCTCCCCATTCCCCTCCTCTTCTTTATCTCACCTCTCCTCCCCATTCCCCTCCTCTTCTTTATCTCACCTCTCCTCCCCATTCCCCTCCTCTTCTTTATCTCACCTGATTTTTGCTCGTTCCTCACTGTAGCTAGAGCCAGTGTGGCAATAAACAGAAACTACGCTAGTGTCTAACTCGCCGTTAGAATTAGCTTCTGTGTCGACATTCTCTTGCTGTCGACACAGAAGCCAGAGAGAAGTCTACGAGAGCCGTGCTGATTGGAATGGCAGAAGGTGCCACAGAAGAAGAAGAAACGAAAGAGAACGACCAACTCCTAGTCGCAGACATACGATTGGCTGATGATACGGAATTGAAGTTGGGAGGCTGAAAGGTCCTTTCGGGACTCTTCAGCACAACGCCACAGTTGCTTATATCTCTTCGCAAGTTTATTCAAACCCCTTTCTTTCTACCAGTTAACGATAACACTGAACACGTTATCCTTCGACAGAGGCAGAGACTCGCCTCCAGGGAAGTACTTCCTTTATGAGAATGTCGTTCAGGTAGTTATTGGCATTGATTTTGACTCCCTGCTCGACGAAAACGTGTGTAGTCTTGCCAGTCGCGCAAATCCCGGCCGAGACCATTACAGAAGCGGGATGGCCCTTTCTCTCTGTGTGCTCGGTCCTTGAGAGCAAGGCCTTTGCTTCCCCACACAAGAATTTGGAAAGTTTGAAGCGCGCCCTACAGAAGGCGTGGGATGATCTTGACGTCGCTTACCTGTCCACCACGGTGGGTGCCTTCCACAAGCGACTCCGTGCCTGTGTCAAGGAGAAAGGAGGGCTGTTCTAAATTCGAAAACACAGTTATATCCCTAACTATTTTGAAAAAAATTTGGTGAAAATTTTGTTTGATTTGCTCAATCCGTTAAGTTTTTATCGGAAAAAATACTGTCCACCTGGACTTTCTGTACACCCTGTATGCACCTCATCTAGAATTTGCCTCTTGTCTATGGAATTCAATATACCGGAAGGATTCTTATCTCTTAGAGATGGTTTTGAGGTCTTTTTCTAGAACTCTTTTTTATCGATGTTTCCCACAGCTGGATTACCCTCTCAGCCTACCTTGTTATAGAGATAGTCTGAATCTAGTTGGCCTGAGTACTTTAGCTGGAAGAAGGGGGATTGCAGACCTTAAAATGGATTGGAAGATCTTCAATGATGAGTCTATTATTATTCGCATTTTCAACGTGCTCACATCTTCTGTGTAATATGTTAATTATGGAGTAATGCTGCATTCAAGACAGTTTTGCTTCAAAAGCATGCGTAGCTAAGAGAGCAAACCAATCGAGTCTATAATATGACACTATTGCACGGAACAACAAATTTATCACCGTGGCCTAATGGTAAGGCACTCGCTCCCGCTCAGAGAAGAGATGACTGGCTCAATCCCGCCCGATAGATCAGCTTCTTACCGTGTGACGATGTAACCACTTGTCATCTTTAGCGGGTGTAACTGTCTTAAAACTGAACAACTAAGAATTTTAAAATTTTCTTATCCAACTCTTTTATCACTTTTCTGCTTCAATTGTGAATTCAAAACTTATGTTCCTTTCACGACGCTTCCGCTTCGTGAGCAGGCGTGAAGTTGTCTGTAAACTATAATAATAATAATAATTTTATTGTCATCGTTACATGATTATACTACAATTGAGTGCACAGTAAAAATTGTAAACAAATATAATTAACAATGGAAAAATAAGAAGTAACAACTGGGCTACTAATAATCAAACAAATGACGAGAAAAAAATCAAAAATTCAATAATAATAATAATAATTTTATTGTCATCGTTACATGATTATACAATTGATTGCACAGTAAAAATCAATGCATTTAAGAACTTCCTGGCCTTGGGAAGTGATAAACTAAAAAAACAAAAAACAGAAAGATCATTCCACTCTCTAATTATCCTATAAGGAAAGAATGATTGAAATCGATTTAAACTGCAAATAGGCATACGAAGTTAGTCATAAAATTGAGTCATAAAGTCATAAATGTTACTGTTAAGTAACAAATGTTACTGAGTCATACAATTCAGCCCCTTGCACTATGAAATAAGAAGTTGCACCACAATGAATCAAAGAGTCAAAACCCACTGTTTCATGATATCGAACGTATTCACTTGTGTCAAAACAGACACGCATAACCTCGAGTCGGAAAACCGACAACAAAGACTCACATCATACCCTCCCCCAATTCCTTTCAGTTGTGTGTATTAATGTTAATTAACCATGCCAGCAAAAACAATTGACTTGGTGAAACTCATAAACCTATCTATCGTTAGCGGTCAGTCGGGAATTTCGAAAAAGAATCCTATGTAGCTCATAGCGGACTTCTTTGATCACTTAAATTCTTGAAAATATTCATTCTAAACCTTCAGTGTGGTGAACACCTACTTTTTTGCTGACCGAGTATTCAAGCAAAAGTGAGCGTGGTCGGAGTCTGAATCCGCGATTGCACTAGTCTAGTCTTCGTTAAGCTACTCTTTTAGGGATAAACTAGCCAATAAGTATAAACAGCTTTCGGATTCATACCTGTGCATCAAGAAATATTACTGAATGAAATTTTAAGTTCATTGAATGGTATACAATACTATTGATGCAAATTTTCAAACAAAAACAAAAAATACAAAATAGAAAAAGCTTAATAAAAAAGTTTTTCACCTAACTTTTTTCTCTAACTCAAATGTCTCACACATAAGGTTACCTCGTTTTTTGTGTAGCAAATACAACTTCTTTTTTCTCTGTTGATTTTTTGATCATTGGATTCCACGTTGAACCTATGAACATTGAAAAAGCACTAATGAATGAATTAGAAGTTCTGAGTTTACAGGGATTTCAAATGACGCACTCTCTTGGCGGTGGAACAGGGTCTGGAATGGGAACCCTGCTCATCTCGAAAATTAGAGAGGAGTATCCTGACAGGATCATGAACACATTCTCCGTCGTGCCCTCTCCCAAGGTAAACAGATTCATATTCAGATTAACATCTTTATCGCCGAAGGATAACGTGTTCAGTGTTATCGTTAACTGGTAGACAGAAAGGGGTTTGAATAAACTTGCGAAGAGAAATAAGCAACTGTGGCGTTGTGCTGAAGAGTCCCGAAAGGAACGTTCAGCCTCCCAACTTCATATTACCAAAGAGTTCTCCAAATCGTAGTATAAGTTAAAGACCAGTAGCTATGTCAGTAGACGAGAATAGACGAGTCAAGAAGAAAAAAGTTGTAGGCGTGACAGACTTTTTTGCTAGGAAAAGTGAATAAAATCTCCAGATTGATTTTTCGTTGATTGAATCTTTGGAAAATATCTCTTCTCGGATTAACTTGAACCCAGCCTTCTCTATCCCATTGACAATGGAAACTCAACATTAATACTCACGAATATACAAACATGTGTTTCGCTCGCATTAGTGAATTCTTACTTTTATCGAATGAACGCTTCGGATGCTCTATTTGTTATCTGCTTTTTTGACCGATTTCCTCATGAAACGATGTAGATATTATTTACCTTATGATGCCGTAAAAACATGCGAGTTTCGAATGAGAAGATGCAATGATCTTTGTTCTTTTAGTCAATGAAGTTTCTGGTGAAATGTGTTTTGCAAAATTCATAGTTGCTCAAACTTCAATCAGTACAGTGTCCGCCTACTATTTTTCCAGCTTATATATATGTGTTACATGAGATAATGCAATTCAATTTACTCGAAGCATAAATTGAAATTCTGTTTTTGTAATGAAAATAGAAATAGAGAAGAAAACAGTTTGTTAGAGATTGAGATGAATTAGAAAGATAGTTGAAATCACAAGTACCTAAAAGCTTCAAACATACATAGCTTTAGAAATTTCACCGGTACAAACTCTTTTAATTTTTGTTTTCAAATCTACGACGAATACCTGTCAATCAATGATGTAAGGTATCGGACACGGTTGTGGAGCCCTACAATGCGACCCTCTCTGTGCATCAATTGGTAGAGAACACGGACGAGACTTTCTGCATTGACAACGAGGCCTTATATGACATCTGCTTCCGCACCCTCAAACTGACAACTCCCACATACGGAGACCTCAATCATCTCGTCTCGATGACAATGTCTGGAGTAACAACGTGCCTCCGGTTTCCTGGACAGGTTGTTTTTTGAGTATTTTTGTACCATGTAAAAATAATCGTTGTACATAGAGTCAGATATGTTTTTTTTATATATTGATAGATTCATCGCTTCAATTTCTTTGTATGATGAGCGTTTCTCCAATAAGTTCAGCTGGAATTGGCTTAGCTTGCAAATTAAAGTGACATCACAGGTGACGGTAGAAGAAACAATCTACCTTTTAGTCTGAAATGTGCTCAATTGAGCTTTCAGGTCATAATACTATTCTCAAGCGGAATTTTTGATGGGAGCAGCGCTTGATTCGTGATGTAACTAACTTGAATAATAGAATAATTCAAACACACAACAATAATAGAAAATAAACTCTATGAACCTCTTGTGAGCTATCTGCTTGAGACAATGCTTACGAAGGGCGATGCTCTTTGCCAGGAGGGGGGAGGGGGGGGAGGGGATGGTCGATTGGGTTTCCTTCTCTAACCTGGTTAATTGAAGAGATGTTACGTATCAGCCTCTTGAATTCTGAATTACTTTTAAGTCGCCCTCGCGTTCCTTCTGCTTCTCACACATAATTATTCTGTAACTCACATTCGGATATTTTCTTTTACGAAGACCGTTTAATGCTTCTAATAGTTTAAAATTTAATGAACTAACTCTGCTTTTTCTTAAATGTTTTTCTTCGTCAGCTAAGTCGGGGGTAAGCCATGGATTTTAATCAGAAGTTTTTTTTACTGGCATTAAAGTTGTTCATGTATTCCCGTCTTGTGATTACGGAAGTTAATCGTTTCAATTAATCACTAATAATCAGTCTCTTTACGCATTCTCAATTATTCTGTAGAGAGTTATGAATTTCTCAACAGACCTTCGAACTCGATATACTGGAGACACGATTTTGACCTATAAACATCTTTTAATACTATCGTTTCATCAGTATTTTCATTCCTTCGATAGTACTTTTCGAGTTCTTCAATCTTCTTTTTTGTTCATATCATAAAGTTGATAACTCATAGAGATAGATTGGACTCTGAGACAAATGAAAAAGTGATTCCAGATCGTTACAAAAAGGCAAAAGTCGAAATTCTGAAAAAAATCAAACGAAAAAAAAGACGTAGTTAAATTAAATATTGTCAATAAAAAACAAGATTGGAATATTCTCTTGAAATTTATAATAATAATAATACTTCATCGCATTCGGGTTGTGTAATAACGAAAAAAACAAATATATAGCACAATTACAGCTAAAATGAGAGCGTGACTCTTTTTCTAAACTGAGAAAAGTTGAAATAATGAATGAATTCATTAGGTAATGAACAAAAAAAAGTCTGATATTAATATCTGAAGGCTTTCACACTGTTCGACGAGAACAGGGTTTCTGGAAAATTGTTCCATATCTCTGTTACTCGAACCGGTAATATGTTCGAAAACTTGACAGAATTGAACTTTGTCTTCGTTTTTGAATGCTTGTGAGATCTAGTATGGTAATTATGCCTGCTTGAGCAGAAGATACTCGAGGGCGAAATCGGTGTTTTTCAGCTAATATATACAGGGTAGCCCGTGTATTCGGCAACGCTTTTACAATTGTGTATCTCAGTGCATAAGTGAGCAAGATTGTTCGAATTTGTGCACTTATCAGCTCACGTTAATAAAAAACATTGGGTCAAAACATCATTAGATTCTTCCTCCTTTGGCACGAAAGACAGTCTCTCCGGAGTCTCTTTCGGAACGGACGAAGGAACTTGTCGTCGATCTTCGACCAATCCTCCTACAGGGATTTTTTTAGAGACTCCAGATTCAAGTGGGAATGAGCATTGACTTCCCTCTCAAGGTTGGACGACACGGAACAGTCCAGCAGATCGAGGTCGGAAGAAGAGGATGGCCATTCTGTGCGGGAGATGGAGTCGGGAAAATGAGCCTTGCATCATACCTGTGTTCCGATAGCCTTGTGAGCAGGCGCAGAATTTTGCTGGAATACCCAAGGTGTACTACGGTAGTGGGAAGCAGACCAAGGAGGCAATTTTTTTGAAGAATATGCTGGCGGTAGTATTCCCGGTCAATTTTGACTCCTGGTTCGACAAAAACAAGGGGAGTTTTGCCGTTGGCGGACACTCCAGCCCAAACCATGACTTGTACAGGATGGTCCCGAGCAAGCACTCGCACATTTTGAGGGTTGTAGGCCTCTTCCACACTCACAAGTTTCTCATTTGAGAAGACTGTCCTAAGGTGAGAAATGTGAAAAAAACTAACGTGAAGAGAATAGACACAACCCTTGCTTCCCGTATACAGCAGACAAGATTGTGAAAGAAGTTGAGATCCTTAGCGATGCGCGTATTGGATCGAGCAAGTTTGTGCAATTCATCAATCTTTTGAGAATTTATCAAATAACATTAAAAAAAATCTCAACCATGTAATAAAAACACATGTGAGAAGAACTTATGTGAAAATTGGGGCTCAGTGTGTAGTACAAATTGAATTATAAACGCCGAAAGATTGGTTGCCGATTACATGGGCCACCCTTTACACGAATTTTCTTCACTCACCAAACTACCCGAGTTTTTTTTAAAAAATGATAATACTAACGAATTAAAAACTAAATGAAACCTAGAATGAGAATTGTATAACAAAAACTGCATAATCTCTTTAGTGGCTGCATTCTATCTCCTGCCCCGGAACTATGGAACGCTTAGATCGTCACTTCTTTGTGTAAAAATGATCTACTTCCTAGTAATCAACACGAATTCCGAGAGTGTGCATCTACCAGTAACTAAGTTTGTAATGACCATCGAATTGTTCTTCTTAGCGTTGTCCCGTGCCGGCCGAGGTCGGAGTGTGGCTACTAGCTCTCCAGAATTATCTATCGTCTCTACAGCGGAGTATTGTAAGGCGCAGATCTTGGTTGAGCGTGTCCATATACCTTTGAGCGTACGTCTTCGGTTCGCCTCTCGGGCATTTGTCCGACATTTCCTTGTCAAGAGCATGTCTTGCGATGTCGGTTGCGTCTTTTCGCATCACGTGTCCACACCATCAAACTTTCCTTTCTCGCGTTTTGTCATGTGTAGGAGCCACGCCAAATTTTACTCTCACTATCGTGTAACGCACACAATCTAGGCGACTCAGCCCTGGCGTCCAGCGTAGTATTTTCATCTCAATTACGTCAAAAATGTTCTTGGTTGTAGACGTTGTAGGCCAGGTCTCTAGAGGAGAACGGGACGGATCGCTGTTCCATAAATCTCTCCACGTATACATTTTTCGATCACATGAGACTCATGTACCATTTCTCCGTTTATTCCAAGTTGCGTTGACTCTTTGGCGCGCTGCTGAAACCGTTTATGTGTCCCAGGAGATGAAATTTCCGAGGTACTTGAAGTCGGTGGGCTTCGGAAGCGGTTCATAGTTGATGAATACCGTTCTGTCCGTTTATTCTCCGAGTTCTTAGTACTCGGTTTTCTTGAGGTTAAGGCGTAGCCCATCCCTACTGAGGGAGTCAATCCATTCTTGGGAGCGTTTCTCGATTTCTGCACATGAAGGAGCAGCGAGTAGAATGTCGTCCGCGTACGCATTGGTTGTTGAGGATTCAGTAGTGGGCGCGTGACGGTATACATAAACATAATAATGATAAGAATAGACAAAGCACTTCCCTGATGTACTCTCACCTTCAGTGCAAAAAGCTCCGTGACGCCAACCGCAGTTCTGATCGAACTTTTCGAGCCTTCGTACATCACCATTTTCATTGGTTATACTCTCCAGATACGAGATGTTTACGCAGTTCATCGATATTGAGATCGAAAAGGACTATGAAGAACCCTTTTTTATATGATCGACGTAGTTCGGATGGAGGGGCGATCTCTTTTCTGCGTGCTTTCCGACGAGTGCCCGGAGGGCTAATATTGCATATGTTTTGCCTTTTCCACAAAGCCGCATTGCTGAGCAGGGAGTTTGACAATATCCCGCATGAGTTTATCCAATACTCTCTCAAACATTTTCATGATGTAGTTGAAGAGGAGTATTGGGCGGTAGTTGCTGCATACTCTAGCATCGCCTTCTTCTTTGAAGACTAGGTGGTGGAGTCGCGCCAGCTTTGCGGGATTTCGCCTTTCATTTCATTTCATTTCATTCTTTATTCCTTTCAAAGATATTTATACATACATTTACAATGGATGACTGTCGCGGGTGCGAGTTCAGTGGATAAAACAATGAAGCGGAGAAGGTATATTCAATTGAGGCGTAGTTTGGAAGCGGTTATGATCATAGATACCGGAAGTTTAAATAGAGAGTTTTTGAACGATTTAGGGGAAGCATATGATACAATTTGGTAAGGAAGAGAATTCCATGTGTCAATAGTTCTGGAGACACATGTGCTATGAAAATGAGGAAGATTAAAAGGAAGGACAATCCTCAAATGGTGGGTTAAACGGTGGTTATATGGGAAAGGAAGAATCCTCAATAAAGATGTATGCTCGAGTTTAATTTGATTATGAACAGCTTTGTGAACAAAACATAGATCAGTAATGGCTCGTCGATACTCGAGTGTTTTCATTGATAGAAAACTCAAGCGTGACAAGTAATGAAGCTTGGGAACACCGGCTCGAGCAAGAAGTCGCCTGATGAATGACCTTTGAACTCGTTCTAAATCATTAGTGAGTCCTATTGAAGTAGGAGACCAGACTTCTGATCTATATTCAAGCAAGGGAAGAACATATGTTTTGTAAGCATGGAGAAGCACAGAGATTGACGAGGTTTTAAGAGAGCGGAAAATTATCTTCATACATTTGGAAGCTTGAGAGACAGTTTTGGTTATATGGTTAGTGAATAAAAGGGAAGTATCGAAATGGATGCCAAGGTCTCGGGCGCTAGATTGCGTGGGTAGTATGTGGTTGCTGATGTGGTACTGTTTACCCGCATTGTTCTTGCCACAATTGAGGGTGAGGCATTTTGAAAAAGAAATTGAAAGTGACCATTTGAAAGCGAAGTCTGCTATCAGATCGAGAGCTATCTGAAGAGTAACAGGGTCACTAGAAATTTTTTTTACATCATCTGCATAGAGAAAACAATGCACGTTGTCGGGAATAAAGTCTACAATATCGCTAATGAAGATTGAAAATGAAAGAGGGCCTAGACAACTTCCTTGCGGAACACCGGTAGCGACAGTTCTCTCTGTAGAAAAATTGTCATTAACATTCACTCGAAAAGATCTTTGTGTTAGGAATGATGATACAAGAGAAAGAAGGAACGAATGAATGTCAGATGATTCTAACTTATACATATATGAGGAATCGATGATCAACCACATCGAAGGCCTTCGAGAAATCATTCAAGCAAATATCAAACGGAATTTTGCTGGATAAAAAGAAAAGGTGGATAGAGTGGGAGTGAACAAGGGAAGATACAGTTGAACGGTTCCGACGGAATCCGGACTGATTCGACTGATATTGTTTAATTCGAGATGAGTGTAAATGTTATTGTAAATTTACTTCTCGAAAAGCTTGGACAATGAACAAACTAGAGTTATTGGACGAAAATTGTTAACATAAGATTTGTTACCCTTTTTGTGAATAGGTTTGATTTTAGCTACTTTCCATGCAGCTGGATAATAACCAAGAGTTAGACAATTATAAAAAAAAATCGATAGGGGAATAGAGAGTGTTTCCTTGCACTCCTTCACAAGCAGATTAGGTATGCCATCGGGAGATTTATTAATCTTAGGAACAATGGATTTCACAAGAGTGTAAACATCGAGAGGACTAACATTAGTATCAGATACAATAGGGACCGAGGCGGTGCATGATGTAGAGGACCCTACATGGGACTTGAGGTAATGCATGCAAAGAAGCTAGAAAATGTGTTAGAAATTTCAAGCGGAGATGTTATCGGTACATTGTTAACAACTAAATATGAAAACGTGTTGTTAGGCTTAGTTCTGTTGGCAATAGTACGGTAAAACAGTTTGAAATTCTTCGGCATTCTAAAAGAATTTTCTCGTTGACATTCGAATCTGAATATTGCCCTATGCATTTTCCTGCATACTGCCATAGTTAATTTTCGCAAAGGTTGTTGCTTATTTGATCTCTTTAAAAAGCTGAACATTCTTCTAATTTTGGTGGGATATTTCAAATGAGGTTTACGGGGCTTCGTATGGGGAACATGTTGAGATATAAGTGAAGACAACATATTTGTCAGATAAAGTACACATTGATCGATGGTCAGGGTAGAAAAGAGAATTGTCCAGTTCACTGAACAGATAGATTGGTTGATGGCATTCCAATCAGTTTTTCTCCATTGTGGAATTAATTTAGTGGATGTTATGACTGATCGGAGAGAGCATTTCGAGATTGAGAAGGTTATGGACATATGATCACTTGTTGAAAAAGGGTGAGAGGTTGTATATTCCGTAATGAGGTCATGGTTACAGAAAACATAATCCAAAATGTTGGTAGAGCGTGTTGGAGTAGTAACAAACTGAGGAAGGTGATAGTCACTTGCAAATTGTAAAAAAAGGTTAGAAGTACGACAGGGAGAAGTAGTTATGGCATTGCACCAATCAATACTTGGAAAATTAATGTCACCACAAAAAATAACAGGATAAGGCAGAGAACAGTGAGGAATTAGGTAATCAATAAAATCAGTAATAGCATTAACAGGAGAGTTAGGTGAGCGATAACAAGAAACGAGGCGTAGAGAAGGAAAAGGTAGATAGCATGAGTCATTGGGAAAAATGTCAACAGCTATGCACTCAATAGATTCTTGAGAAAAGGAAGATACATTTACAGGGGAAAGACTATTTCAAATAAGTATCGCGGTTCCACCACCACGGTTACTATCAATGCGATCTGATCGAAATACATGGTACGGAATATTATCACAAAGTAGGGAGTCGGGATCAGAAGAGCAAATCCAAGTTTCACATATGAAAACTATGTCTGGAAAGCTTGATCGTAGTAAGTGATGAACATCATACAATTTGTTTTTTTACAGATCGAGCATTAAAAGAAGAACAATTCAGTTTAAGAGAACTCACACCCAATATGTCCTATTTAGAATTCTTCCTTTGATCGGCGACCTTCTTCTGGATGCGAGAACTTCTTCGAGGAGCATCGGGCGATTCAGCAGCGACAGCGTGAGAAGAGGCCGTTGATGTCAGGTTCACGGTATTCGAGGTCAAAGGAAGGAAATCTTTGGATGTGAACTGATGGGAGCTTGACGAGGGAAGAGAAGAGGATAAATAAGGCTTCGGCCTCCGCTGGAAAGAGGACACAGGCTCTAGATGAGAGTCGATCACTCTGAAGGGAGTGTCTGACGAACCAGAGGCAATGTTCTTGCATTCTCTTTCGGCGAGAAGCTCGGCAGGGGAGAGATCCGCCCGTACATAGCAGCCTCTTGGAACACTATTCTTCGTAGTTCTGATCGACTTCAGAAAACTTCTCGTTTTGAAGCGTCCGCAAACTGTATCTTGATTGGGCGTCCAGCATTGGAATGTGATCGGGGAGCATCTTTCGGATGGCGATGAAAAGAGATTTCTCCCTTTTGAAGAGACTGCAGTAGTTCAGCTGAAGAGAGCTTTGCGAAGATGTCAAGGATTACTTCTTTGTCAGACGACTCAGTAGCTTTGGGGCTCCTCTTCTCAGGAAGCTTCAGGAGAACTGCTCTCTTCGACTTGGAGAGAAGCATCTCACTGTCTCTCAGGGAAGTTTCAACCATATCAGAGTAGATATGCGGCCGTAATGAAGCTGGAGAAACTGATTTCTTCACTTCCGAGAGGGTTTGACGGAGAACTTGGTGAAGAGGGAACAGGGCTTCGTTCAGAAGGTTCCGAAGAAGAGACTGAACATAATACAGTGGCACCGTCGGAATGTCCATCTCAATCAGCGATGGAATAGGAATAGATTGATGACTTTCAAAAATCTTTGTCGACATAGTAGAGAGAGATTTATGGGTCACCACCTTGCTTTGTGATGCTATTGAACAGGTGCACGAGATGTGTTTGACAAACATCACGCGCAAGTTTCCAGTCTTCGGTTGCTATGTCGTCCGGTTCAGACGCTCTCCCAAATTCATATTGGAAAGTGCCTTCTGGAAATCTTCGACCGAGCTGGTTGGCACGGTTCTTTGTACGAGTGGGAAGTCGGGGCGGGATCTCTTGGCTGCTCTTTTCTTTGAAATGTTTGCGCCACCTGTCTCTGATTTTTTGAGGGTCAGTGACGAGCTTTTCCTGTTTTTTTTCCCTTATCGTGGCTACTTCCTGGATATCCAAGGTCTGGCGGTGTCGAGCCCTGGCAAGCCCATAGATCACTTCACCGCCTCATGGTCGGCCTATCTTCCCATAGAGATCGCGGAAGTAGAAGGCTTTGAAGTACTGCGACAGCTCTTTTGGCGGCTTTCTTGGCTGAACTGTAAGTATCGTGGTCCTCAGCCTCATTTAGGGCCCTTCATGTCTTGCACGCGTTCTTCCTCGTCTTGATCGCATCCTGAACTTCGGACGAGAGAAACCGGGTATATTTCTTGATTTTAGACTTTCCGGGTTTCGTCTTACTGAGAATGGTTGCTGCGGGTGCTCTGACTCTGTCGTCAAGAAGCTTCGAGCGTTCATCTATTTCCACTTTAAACTGCTTGTAGAGTGCAAACTGCGATGAGTGATGTGCATGGGAGAGAGAGAGAGATAGAGAGAGAGAGAGAGAGATATGTGTGTATTCTTGATTACGAGGAGACTTCGATACAATGTAGTCTATGAAGAGGATGGTGTTGAGATGCAACATAGTTTGATGGAATTACCTTTGTATCTTTCGCGCTCCGGATATCTGCTCGCAGAATCAACCAAAAGTCAATTCAACTCTGATTCCTTCCACTCTTGTCAGTGAGTCCGTAAGACCGCTCCTCGTCAACGAATCACGGTCTTTAGACATTGTGGATGTTTGGCTATCACGGCTGGAAGGTACTCTAGAGGAATATTGTCCCAAGCTCTCTGAAGAGACGATTTTAGGGGATTGACGCTGTGGTGTACTTTAACACATACCTTTACCTGCACTTATCACAGATCGTGTAATCGAAAAGGTTTATATCGGGAAAGCAGGCCGTTATACTCGCGGCTTGTATCCGCGGTTGTGCATTTCGAAATTGGAAGTGCTCTGCTCAATGGCTGCTACTATACATTTCTAAAAGAACAGAATTCCACCGAAATTTGGGAGATTTTTGATCATTTTGAAGACTTTTCTTCAAAATGATCCACCAATTCAAAGGTTTTTTCAGTCCAACTGTAGCGCCCATCAAGTCGAAAATTTCTATCAAGAATTGTGCTTCACTCTTTCACCGCTGACATCACATTCTCACTTCTTTACCCCGTGTGAAGTATTCAGCTTATGTCGCTTGTCAACGATCAGAAGATGCATGTATCCTAGGCTTGGAAAAATAATGTTGATAACAAAATTAAACAAAGAAATGCTTTGATTGTGTTCACAAGTGATTTACTTGCAACCAACTGATTCATTCTCCGGGCTAGTCTGCATTTCATATTCAACTATTCTCTCTTCAACGTTAACCTTCAATGAACATAGTAACACAGAGGAGAGATCTGGAAATCGAGTTTTCTAATTTATTTTAACGGATTGTCACTGCCTTCTAAACTAAAAAAGTAACTAAAGTTAGAAAAGCTATGTTCTCATTTTCTCAAATAAGTCTCTGCTTAGATCCATCTATTCTAGTGGATTGTCAAAAATGTTATGCTGTCTCCAGACTACGGTTCATCAAGTTGGAATCTTTACTGCTTGTGATATTTAACACCTGTAGAGAATTTTCCGGAAGGTTTCATGCGTATTGTACAATATGTCGCCATTTGCTAAAAACCGTATCTACATATATCCCAAGTTTAATTACCCAAGTTTGAGAAAATGTCAACCCAATACGCGACAAATCCTACGAGCTTCTTACGGAAAATCGATCGTATCTTTGGAGCTCTCGATGAAAAATTGGAGAAGTCCGTCAAAGATCATCTCTTCGCAGTCTAAAGTACCCTGACGGTCGGGCTTACGGTAGCGGGATTAGGATCCGCACTCCATCTTTTCACGGAAGTCTTCCGAGCTGGATTCCTTCTCTCTCTTGGCTCTTTCTTCTTGATGATGGCCGTCTTGACTACGCCTGCGACTAGAGAGAATGACGAGAATAGACTCGGCTACTTTTTCGGCTTCTGCCTCACTTCAGGAATCTCCCCTGGACCCCTGCTAGAGATCTCTGTGGACCCAGACATAGTGACAACCACCCTCTTCTCAACTATCATCGTGTTTGACTGCTTCTCCATGGCCGCTCTCCATGCACCCTCCACCAAGTTCCTCTATCTAAGAGGTACACTGGCCTCTCCGACCTTCTCGCTGCTGATCTTCACAATCTTCCGCTGGCTGGTTCCATTCACTCTCCTGATGTGAGCGGGGATTTCCATCTTTGGTGTATTCATCCTCTACGACACACAGCTCATTGTGGAGAAGAACCGTCGCGGTGACCATGACTACATCTGGCACTCGGTTGAGCTCTTCATCGACTCTTGTCCGGTCTTCCGCTACGTGATGATTCTGTTGACGGAGAAGCGTGACAGAGACAATCGCCGTCGTCATGACTGAGTGCATTTACACCATTCAAAACTTTTGGCGGTAACTTTTCTCCTTAAGTAAATGTTTATCATTTTCATCGCTTTGATATTCTGCCTACTCCCGCTGTATTATTTTTTTTCCGAAAAGAAGAAACGCGTCATTTTGTATCGAAATCTCTTCTGCTTACCATTCATTCTATCGTCGATTTCGAGGACATTTTGTTTATTGATTACTATTTATTTATTTATTTACTTTATTAATTTGGTTACTAATTTGCTTTTGCACAGAGTTTGATAAATGCTTTGCTATGGTTGAAAAAAAATATCCAAAATCTCTTTCACCTGAAAAGCTGGGCTAAATTACCTGTGTCTAACAAACCTAGCCAAAAGAAGATATCAAAACTTAAAAAAAGGTGGAAGATCATGCAAAAAAGGTGGAAGATCATGATAGAACCATGTATAATAATAATAATAAAAAAACCACTAGACGAAAACTATCCCTAGTGTTACTTAATCGAGAAGAATCGCAGTGCTTCTAGATTCAGTTCATTTTCCGTGAGATTATCGACAACTTTCATGATGCAAATTGACAAAACTACTGTTGATCTGAAACGGTTGCGTTTACATAAGCGTTGTTTTTTTATGTGGAAACTTTAATACTTGTCAATACTTTCAAACTGAGTTATTTGATTTATCGTGAGATTTGTTATAATGTGACGTTTTCTTGCTTCTATTGTTGTTTTGTGTTGTTTCGTCATTGAGAATACGCATTTTCAAATGCAGTTTTATTTATATAAAAAATTTTTTGATCTTCTCTCTACCATCATCTTTCTGTATTTATCATGGAATGTGGAGTTACACTCCTTTCACGACGCAATTGCTTCATAAGCATGCGTGACTAGAAAGAACGACCATCGTGCCTTAGACGTAGCAGAAAATCGCATGGGACAATGTGTACTCGGTTGGTGTATTGGTTGACTCTCTACAAGCCCCGGTTAGGCAGTGGAAGTTCGGTCCCAGCCGAGTGCCAATTTTCGCCCGTGCGATGGATTTCATTCATTGCAGTTTTAAAACAAAATGTGCTTATATCACTGAGCTACTTCTTAGCTTCGAATGCAACTCAAAATACTTGAAAGGTCCTTTTACAAGCCACTCTCTATTTCGAGGATCTTCAAGGCTCGGGTATGGTTTCTTAGGCATTCTGTTTTTTCAAACCTCTTAATGTTCAGTTTCTCTGGTAAATTTAAAGCCCTATGTCATCCTTATAATAACGAGGCATCAGAAAACTTAGTTTCACGCGTATGTAAACAAAGCGACGCACCAGTCTCAGAGTTTTGTACAAACGTCGTGATACGCTTAGCAGGCGATTTTATCCACTGCGCTTGCTATTGAATCTTTTTGTGACGAATGGCAACTGTCAGTTGCAAGCAGCAAATGTAATGTATTACACTTTGGTAAATTAAATCCTTTTCTATCATATTTCGTGAGAAAAAATGCCCAAAGAGTGATTCCGTTCAAGATCGCAGATTTACCTAAACGAGACTTAGGAGTTTTCATTGGTATGGACTTGTCCTATATATGACTTTGATATTGAACAGATAACAAGGCGTGCTCTACAATCTGTTTATGCTTTGTTTCGTGCTCTTTGCATTAGAGATCCAGTCGCATTTATCCGTTGTTACAAAACTTTCATTCTCCCTCTGTTAGAGTTTGCTTCGCCTGTTTGGTTTCTTTACAAGGATTTTGTTTGGTTTCTTTACAAGGCTACACTTATTAGGAAAATTGAGAGAATTCAAAATTTAGGCTACTGTACATTCGATGCCGTAAACAAATATCAGACTTTCTACTTCCTGCATATTCTTCTTGTTCTTTTTCTTAGCGTTGTCCCGCGCCGGCCGAGGTCGGAGTAGGGTCCGCTGTACGGCTTCTAGCTCTCCAGAAACATCTGTCCGTTGCGTCTTACGAGTGGAGTCTTGCAATGCGCAGGTCTTGGTTGAGCGTATCCATATATCTTGTCTTCGGTTTGCCTCGCGGGCGTTTGCCTGGTACTTCCATGTCAAGGGCGTGTCTTGAGATGTTGGTCGCGTCTCTTCGCATCACGTGTCCATACCATCTAACTCTCCCTTCTCGAATCATGTCTTGTTTTGGGGCCACGCCGAGTCTCCCTCTCACAATCGTGTTACGCACACAATCTAGGCGAGTCAGTCCTAGTGTCCAGCGTAACATTTTCATCTCATTCGTGTGGATAATGTTCTCGGTTACACGCGTTGTAGGCCAGGTCTCCGTCAAATAGAGAAGCACGGGACGGATCGCTGTTTAATACATCTTTCCGCGTATGCCAGCTGTGATATTCCTATCACAGAGGACACCTGTAGCTTCTCTCCATTCCATCCAAGCTGCATTTACTCTTTGGCGTGCCGCTGCATTTGTTGACGTGTCTGAGGAGATGAAAGAACCAAGGTACTTGAATTTGGATGTCTTCGGGAACGGTTCACCGCTGATGTGAAAAGTTCCCGTCGTTTGCACTCCGATTTCCTGGTACTCGGTCTTTTTGATGTTGAGGCGTAAGCCATGCCTACTAAGAGCGTCATTCCATTCTTGGGTGCGTTTCTCGATTTTGGCACGTGTAGGAACAGCAAGGAGAATGTCGTCGGCGTATGCGATGGTTGACGGAGCCGGAGTCAGTAGAGGACGCGTGACGGTATCCATAACCAAAATGAAGAGAAGGGGAGACAAAGCACTCCCTTGGTGCACTCCAACGTTTACTGCGAATGGATCTGTGATTCCGACCGGAGTTCTGACAGTACTCTTTGAATCATCGTAAATCGCCATTGTCCATCGAATGTACTCTTCAGGAACCTGATGATCGTGCAATGTATATGAAATAAGATCATGAGGGACTCTGTCGAACGCCTTTCCCAAATCGAGGTAGGTCAGATGGAGAGGTGATATTTTCTCTGCGTGCTTCTCGACGAGTAAACGGAGTGCAAGTATTGCATCTGTTGTACCTCTTCCGTTCACGAACCCGCATTGCTGAACTGGAATGTCGACGATATCTCGTATGCGTGAATCCAGTATCCTCTGAAATATCTTCATAGTGTGGTTGAGAAGACGTATTGGACGGTAGTTGCTGCACACTCTGGTATCGCCTTTTCCTTTGAAGACTGGAACGGTTGTGGAGTAGCGCCAGTTATGTGGGATTTGGCCTTGCTTTACAATGATGTTGAACAGGTGCACGAGATGTGCTAGTCCAACATCACCCGTAAGTTTCCAGGCTTCGGTGGCTATGCCGTCCGGTCCAGCCGCTTTCCCAATCTTCATCTTAGAGAGTGCCTTCGTCACTTCCTCGGCCGTGATGGTCGGCACGGGTCCTTGTACGGCGTGGGAAGTCGGGATGGGAGGGTGCTCAAACTCTTGGCCGCTCATTTCTTCGAAATGTTCGCGCCACCTGTTTCTGACTTTTAAAGGGTCAGTGACGAGCTTTCCTTGTTTGTCCCTTATCGTGGCTGCTCTCTGGATGTCTAAGGTGTTGCGGTGTCGAGCCTTGGCAAGCCGATAGATGGCTTTATCGCCTCCTGGTTGGTTCATCTTCTCATATAGATCGCGGAAGTAGGAGGCTTTTGAATCTGCGACAGCTCTTTTGGCGGCTTTCTTGGCTGAGCTGTATGCAGCGCGGTCGCCAGCCTCATTTGACGTCCTCCATCTCTTGTACGCATTCTTTTTCGCCTTGATCGCATCTTGAACTTCGGAGGTGAAAAACCAGGTGTCTTTCTCGATTCTTGGCTTTCCGGGTTTCGTCTTTCCGAGGATGCTTGCGGCGGGTGCTCTGATGCTGTCTTCAAGAAGCTTCCAGTGTTCATTTATGTCCTCTGGAAACTGCTTATAGAGTGCACGAACAGTTTGATATCGTCTGCGAATAGACTAGTTGTTACAATGAGCAAACCTCGATGTCAAACCCGCAATGTAGAGAGAGACTCCACCACCTTTTTTACTAGAACGGTCAGAACGGAAAGCAGCATAGGGCAAATGCGCTACCAATTCGGAATCAACTATCTTAGGGCTCAACCATGACTCACAAATTAAAAGCAAATCAGGTTTAAAAATAGAAAGAAAATTATGCAAATCATGAAGCTTATTTACCAGAGAACGAGCATTCAATAAAACACAATACAAACCCGAAGAGCTGCCCAGACGATCCGGTTTACCCGCACTGCAGCTGGAGAAGACGAAAGAGACTGCGAGACGGTCGGAGGATTCGAGGAGGTGTTCACAGTCATCGGTGGGGGTAGTGTGCTACGAGTCCTTGTCGCAATCTCTGCTTTCACCCAAAGTTGGTCGCGGTAGATTACCCATCCTTGGGACGGGCTAGTTCTCTTGAGATAAAGCAGTTGAGCCCGCATCTTTCTCCAATCCTCTCTTTCCGACGATGTCATGCTCTTCCTCACGTAGACTCCTTGCCACTCGGATAGGACTCGTAGCGATTTTCCAGAACTGAGAGCCCTCAAAACATGACCTCGCGTCGGGAGAACCACTTTCATTAAGCGGGGATGTTCATTAAGTCTTCCCATCCGAAATGTCGTTTGTGGATGAGCTTCAACTCCAAGGGCGGCGAGCAGAAGAGAGACTTGATTATCGTCGTGTACCATGCGTACATTGATGTCGGCACTTGCAGATTCTTGGAGGCCGCAGATCACAATTGATCTCTCCCGGATGTGTCTTTCGTAACTTGTTTCTTCATCACTTTACTTTTGATGAAGTTTTGCGGAAATCGGCGCAGGACTTGCATTCGTAGTATTAGATGAACACCGGCAAGTAGACGCGGAAATCTGCTCCACTGTGGTGGAGAGGGTGATCAAGAGGCGGGAAATCGTTTCCCACAAGCCTTTAGGAACACCAGATGGGATTCCTCCATTCGCAAAGCTGAGGGTCTCATTGATGATTGTCGAGATACCAAGTCCAGTAGAGTTGATTGAAGGGGAAGTGGGAGTTTGGCGCTTACTATTAGCTCTAGTTGTTGGCATTTCAAGAGAGAAAACTAGGTCACCGCTCTCTTTGAAGACAATGCGTGTAATGAGACAATGCGTTTAATGAGACAATGCGTGTAATAGACAATGCGTGTAATGAGACAATGCGTGTAATGAGACAATGCGTGTAATGAGACAATGCGTGTAATGAGACAATGCGTGTAATGAGACAATGCGTGTAATCAGACAATGCGTGTAATGAGACAATGCGTGTAATGAGACAATGCGTGTAATCAGACAATGCGTGTAATGAGACAATGCGTGTAATGAGACAATGCGTGTAATGAGACAATGCGTGTAATAGACAATGCGTGTAATGAGACAATGCGTTTAATGAGACAATGCGTGTAATAGACAATGCGTGTAATGAGACAATGCGTGTAATGAGACAATGCGTGTAATGAGACAATGCGTGTAATGAGACAATGCGTGTAATGAGACAATGCGTGTAATGAGACAATGCGTGTAATAGACAATGCGTGTAATGAGACAATGCGTTTAATGAGACAATGCGTGTAATAGACAATGCGTGTAATGAGACAATGCGTGTAATGAGACAATGCGTGTAATGAGACAATGCGTGTAATGAGACAATGCGTGTAATGAGACAATGCGTGTAATAAGATCTGAACCGATGTGAGCGTTAAAATCTCCGCCGATCAAGATGTCCTCATGAGACTCTCGGAGTTTGATAACTACCTCTAGAGAGTCGTAGAAGTCCTCCTTATCAGCGTCGCTACATCCTTGTTGAAGTGGCTTGCTGAGACGACAAAGAAGTGATTGTTGGACGAAGAAATGACTTCGGTTACATCATCAGCATTTTTCGAGGAGAGGATAATGCCAACACCATTTCTTGTTGTTGTTGTTGTTGCCGGCAAGCATCCCGCATCGAAGACTTGGTTATGAACACTCTCTTTAATGAGAGAAGTTCTCGTGTTCTTCGGACAAGATGCGTCCGGAGAAGGGTTTTGATGTCCTTTGCAGTCCTGAGACTGTCATGCTGCACCTTGTGAAGGCGGACATCGTTGTAGCAACCTGTTCATGCTATAGGCCTTGTGAGTGGGTGGTCAAGCCGGCCTAGCATCGTTTTGGGTGGGAGTAGAGACGTCTCGCCTGTCGTTGACCGGAGATAGGCAAGAGGCTATTTGACTGGCGCCTCGACTTGCCATTGAAAAGTATAGCGGAGTATCGGCTGATGTTTTGTCCGGTGGCATGCCCAGGCCGGTCCGGCATCACCCTCCTTTGACGAGCTATACTACCCAGTTTTGGTCCGCGGCGGGATTTCTCCCGCTACCTCCCAGCACGAATAATTCGTAGGGAGGCATCCCTCTATCCGCCACCTGAGGTCGCGCTCGATTCTGGACTGGATGATCCGGCTCCATCCGTGACAAGCTCTTAAGGCTGTAGAGTCACGAATGGCCACTGTTGCCAGTGTGTTTCGAGACCATTTCTTGTTGATGACGTGCCATGGTATAAATATAGAAATATTTTATCTACATCTTTCGATGCAAAAACAAATAAATTTAATTACAATTGAAAATGAGGAGAAAATAGATTAGCTTAACTATTGTCAAATAAGTGAAAAAAATTTATTACAAAAGCGATACAGCAATAAAACTTTTATATAGCGAATTGAACGGGAAAAAAAACAAACCTATATCTGTATCAAACAAAGTCGCTTCCGGGGGAAGCTCTAGCTTTGGTGATATAACTCGAAGAACTTGAAGCCATGGTTTCACAAGGGGATTTCATGCGATCGGCCGGTTGAGTGGATGGTCAATCCAGCCTGGCATCGCGGAACGTGTTTGTCGGGAGTTCCTGCTAATCCTTGACCATAGAAAAGCAGACGATTAATCGAAAAGACGCCTTGACTTGTGTGGCCTGGACTAACCCCTCTCCGCCTAGCCATCTGACGGATAGTGCCACTGCCGGAAGTGGACTCGTACAAGGGGGGGCCCAATTTTAGCCTCACTACTTCCTGCGTATAACATGAGAATTAGAATGTTCCAGCTAGAAACTTTGCTGTCTCGGAGAACTAAAACCGACATTTTGTTCACTTATAAGATTCTTAACGGTTTCTTGGATATTCCAATAAGTAGGATGTATACTTTTAAGCCATGTCAAGGTCGTACTGCTAGAAACGCATTCCACATTCCTCGGTCACGTAGGCTTCCACTATGTAATTCGTTTGCATTACGGTCCGCGAGATATTATTGCAAGCTACCGCCTAGTATAGTATCCGCCCCTAATGTTCTGACTGTTAAAGATAGACTAAGCTCTATTGATGTTCTTAGTTTGTTTGATATAAATGTAGCTGATCTTTGACTTTCGATTTTTTTCTCTCTCTTTACTTTAAATTCATGAATTTCTTGTGATGTTTAAATTGTATTCTATGATAGCTCGGTTTCCCTCACTCCGTTTATTTGACGGATTCTGTGACAAGTTCAAGTTTTGTGTTGTCGCATTTTGAAAATTGTATGAATAAATAAATTTGACGGATTCTGTGACAAGTTCAAGTTTTGTGTTGTCGCATTTTGAAAATTGTATGAATAAATAAAAGAATAAATGAATAATATGATACTGACCTTTTTTAATCAAAATTTATGTTTTCCAAATTTATGTATACTAACAAAAAATTATTTTTTCAAAATTGACATCTGAGAGTTACTGAATCTTTCCATCTGAGAGTCTGAGAGTTACATACTTCATTCGTTTTGAATTGACTTTCATGTGTTATTGATCAATGAATGACATTAACAGCTGAACGCGGACCTTCGCAAGTTAGCAGTCAACATGGTCCCCTTTCCTCGACTGCACTTCTTCATGCCCGGATTCGCCCCACTAACATCCAGAGGAAGTCAACAGTACAGGTACGAAATTGACTCATGAGTATGTACTACTGTGCCTTTGATTGAGTTGATTTTTTCTTCTCTGATTTTCATGTATGAGATAGTTTTCATTGATATACTAGTTTTGTCTTTGTGTTACTCAAACATCCGGCCTATTTTCTTGTTAATTTTTAAGCAAAGTTTAAAAAATATGGACCAAGATTGAAAAAAATCCACATGAGTTTTCCAAACGTGAAGAGAGAATGGTTTGTTTCGCTTTTCCCCCTCCCCACAAAAAGTAAAAAACCTAAAATTGTCTGAGGCTGCGATCATTCCGTTTTACAGATCTTTGACCGTTCCTGAACTCACGCAGCAGATGTTCGACGCTAAAAACATGATGGCCGCATGTGACCCTCGACACGGTCGTTACCTCACAGTTGCAGCCATGTTTAGAGGAAGAATGAGTATGAAGGTTGGTTCACTTGAATTGTGTTTTTGGATTTACCAATCACGCCAGCTAATGGAGGTTTTACAAAAAACAATGCAATCATTCACAAAAAAAACTTATAAAATAGTTCAATATAAAAAAAACAAAGCGTCTATAGCTTTTCAATCGTGAGCATATTTTGCCAGTTCTTATAAGGAGTTTTACCCATCTCATTTTTAGCACACTCTCTTTGTTTTTTGTGCTCTTTTTGCTGTTGATATTATACACAGGGTGGAGCCAGGCAGGGGTTAAATAGTCAGGTCAGACCTTCTGTAGGCCCAAGGGGCTTTTTAGTGTGCCAGAAAAAAGGTACAGACACCCGTTGAGAGCGGAAAAATTTTCTCACATAAGGGTCTTATGATAGAAAACAGAGGCCCGCGAATTTTTTTTGTGTTTCACATCAGGTTTTTCTCTTATGATTTAAAAAATTAGAAGCCCGTCGACAGAAGGTCTGACATGACTATTCGACCCCGGGTGGGGCGTGTATATAAGACGGTGCTGGGAATTTAGTTCGGCAATTCGTGTTGTTTCGGTGTCTGTGGCAAGTTTATCGTAAAATTCATCGGAATTTCTCGCCATTTCTTTGTGAATTCCTGGAATCAAAATTTTATTTTATTTCATCACTTCTGGCACAATAAACAATCAAATATGAAACACAAGAGTAAGCAGATAGCGAATCATGCCTGACGTAACTCGAACTGTTCGAATTTCGTCATGTACATATTGTTGCTCATCACTTGACGGATTTCGAATGGTTCGGATTTCGTCATGCTACAATACTCATCACATGGCGAAATTCGAATGGTTCGAATTTCGTCACGTTACGATGCTCTGCACTTGACGAATTTCGAACTGTTCGAATTTCGTCATGTATTATTGCTCATCACTTGACGGATTTCGAATGGTTCGGATTTCGTCATGCTACAATACTCATCACATGGCGAAATTCGAATGGTTCGAATTTCGTCATGTTACGATCGATGCTCGCTTTCTAAATCTCACATTTCTAAATTAATGTCGCGGCTGCTCTTATTTTGCTGAATAGTCCTGTACTGATCATCAACCGATGACGAAATTCGAACCGTTCTAAATTTGCCTTGTAATTATCATCAACCGGTGACGATATTCGAACCGTTCTAAATTTGCCTTGTTATGATCATCAACTGGTGACGATATTCGAACCGTTCTAAACTTGTCTTGTAATGATCATCAACCGGTGACGATATTCGAACCGTTCTAAATTCGCCAACTCTTATGTCTTTGACACTCAGTGCTTCTGTTTCTTATTTATCTTGCTAAAGCAAAAATTTGTATATTAAATATGACACGTGTTTCTTTTTCAAATCCTCTGTGCAATTTACGGATAAACCAGTTTTTTTTACCGCCATGTTTCAAAACTCGCCACAGATACCGAAACAACACGAATTGCCGAACTAAATTCCCAGCACCGTCTTATATCACGAAAAAATGGGGCACCACTGAAACAGTTATAAAATATACAGTTTTTTTGTGAGCTCTTTTTACATATGTATAACTTCTCTCTATTTTTCCTGTGAATTTTATTATGTTCTGTGAATTTTATTATGTTCTGGAGGAGGAAAATGGTGACCGCCTGTCCGATGCGCAATGTAATCATCTCATTGCACACCCAAGGTAAACCAATAGCGGACATCGCTCATCTGCTACTTCTGCACTGTTCAATCGCATATTGAGTCGCTAAGCGTTTTGAAGAAGCTCGAGGAACCTGGTAGCACCTCAACAGCAAGCCTTATCATTGACGAAAACCTCGGATATAGTCGTTAAAAGGAAAAGAAAGCGCATTCGTCGAATAGAAAAAAAGAAGCATCAGTGAAATAGCGCGTGAGATCCAAATATTGACGAGATCGTTGAGGAAAACTGTTCTCAAAATCTTAAAAATTGAGTTTCATTAATTTAGAAAGCGGGTGATGCCCGAGAAACAAAGAAAAGCGCTCGCTTTGTCCGCTCGTGCCAGACAAGCGAACTTAGTAAATGTACCGTCTTTAGTTATAAGAAGCTTTTCAATCTTCAAGCTGTATTGAATTGTTTAGTTACATGTATATCGGCTGATTCACTAACTCTGGCGGACTTTAGAGGCAGAATCGTCAACATAATTCAACATCTAACTTGTGTTATGATCTGTGGAGCTATTTGGACCAGACAGAAGATTGTGCTTGTTTTCATAGAACCTTATTTCACGGTAGACCGCCATGTACATCTCAGAACCGTGTTACAAGATGCTCTGCGGCGTTGTGTAGATGCAAGCTTCAACGGAAGGTTATATGTCTTACAGCAGGGCGGATATTTTCCTCATACGGCCAAGTCAGTTCAAGAATGTTTCACATCGTCTCTCCCGGCCATAATCTGGAGAGAAGATTGTTTGGCATCGTCGCCTGATTTAAATGTCCAGACTACGTGGTTTGGCAAGACATAAAATTCGAAAAATGTGCTCCTCTTAACTCTGACTTATAATCTATTGAATTAGACCTGAAAAAGCACTGTCTTTCACCGGACTACCTTCGTGCCGTCATCGACAACTACTCTTAAAGACTACACAGTTCTCAGCCTCTTTTCTCAGTTCGTCTTTCTCTTTTCTCTGTTCGTTGTATAGAGCGGTGACTCAGTTTTGAGCTCTGATATTGATTCATCGTTATGTGTGGAAAACGCAATCCTCTTACCCCTCCCCAGTGCACAAGTTGTCCTATTTTTGAGGAAAAAATGAAAGAGATGATGGATAATATCTCGCGACTCGAGAAGATTGTCGAGGAACTCGTTTCACGTCTTCCTCTTCTTAACGCTTTGTCTTCATCTTCTGATTCTCAGCCTCGGAAGACTACAATCCCTTCTCAACTCTCAATTCCACCACACATGCTCTTATACCAAGCCGCTTTCCGAGCCATCCGTCGACAAGAAGCTCATCGAAGTAAAAGCAAGAAATCTGGTTTGCGTCGGACTACCGGAGCAAAACTCCAATGAATCGACATTCGTGACAGACCAGGCTTTCATCACATCCCTCTCCCTCGACCTCACTTGTCCCGAGATTCAAACGATTCGGAGATCCGGTCAAAAAGCGTCGATTACTCAAGATCTTTCTCGGGTCTGCATCTCAAAGAAACGACTTACTACGGAAAATTCGAGCTCGTCATCTATCGTTTCTATCGTCTCTCCCTCACTGCTACATTAAAGAAGATTTGACACGTGACTATTTTGAATAGTTTATCGCACGGAATAGCAATGTGTCACCGTGGTGTAATGGTTAACACGCTCGCTCCCGGATAGAGGAGAGATGGTTGCATGGGTTCGAGTCCCCCCGGTGACTAGCTTTTTTCGTGCGGTGGTTTGATCAATTTGTCTTCTCTACCAGGCGTCACTGCCTTAAAACTGTGTAACTGAGCATTTGAAGATTTATCATCCATCTTCGACCTCTCTTCTGTCTTAATTGTGAAATCTGGAGTTATGCTCCATTCACGACGCTTTCGCTTCATGAGCATGCGTGACTAAGAGAACGAGGCAATTGAGCCTTTATTAAGCACTATCGCACGGAATAGCAATGTGTCACCGTGGTGTAATGGTTAACACGCTCGCTCCCGGATAGAGGAGAGATGGTTGCATGGGTTCGAGTCCCCCCGGTGACTAGCTTTTTTCGTGCGGTGGTTAGATCAATTTGTCTTCTCTACCAGGCGTCACTGCCTTAAAACTGTGTAACTGAGCATTTGAAGATTTATCATCCATCTTCGACCTCTCTTCTGTCTTAATTGTGAAATCTGGAGTTATGCTCCATTCACGACGCTTTCGCTTCATGAGCATGCGTGTCTAAGAGAACGAGGCAATTGAGCCTTTATTAAGCACTATCGCACGGAATAGCAATGTGTCACCGTGGTGTAATGGTTAACACGCTCGCTCCCGGATAGAGGAGAGATGGTTGCATGGGTTCGAGTCCCCCCGGTGACTAGCTTTTTTCGTGCGGTGGTTTGATCAATTTGTCTTCTCTACCAGGCGTCACTGCCTTAAAACTGTGTAACTGAGCATTTGAAGATTTATCATCCATCTTCGACCTCTCTTCTGTCTTAATTGTGAAATCTGGAGTTATGCTCCATTCACGACGCTTTCGCTTCATGAGCATGCGTGACTAAGAGAACGAGGCAATTGAGCCTTTATTAAGCACTATCGCACGGAATAGCAATGTGTCACCGTGGTGTAATGGTTAACACGCTCGCTCCCGGATAGAGGAGAGATGGTTGCATGGGTTCGAGTCCCCCCGGTGACTAGCTTTTTTCGTGCGGTGGTTTGATCAATTTGTCTTCTCTACCAGGCGTCACTGCCTTAAAACTGTGTAACTGAGCATTTGAAGATTATTTTGAATAGGAAAGATAAGTCAAAAAAGTAGAAAGAGAAAGGAATAGTATCTACAGAGGAAAAAGTGAAAAGTTATTGGAACTGCCTTGTTCCCTGTTCCTACTCGCCTCCCCACCGACACGAAGTACCATCGACTTCACAACGGCCTGAATCACAAATGTCTCCTAAGCACTCTACTCCTGGCTCCTCCGTAACGACTCCGATGTCTTCTACTCCTCCGGCTCCTGAGACCGCTCAACTTCCAACTATGTATTACTCCTCGGAATCCAGAGAGAAGAAACCTCTGGCCTATACAATAGGTCAGTGGCGGTGTTTCACCTCTAACACTACCCGTTCCCTCTTCACAACTTTCCTCTATCAAATGTATCTCGTTTAACGCCCGTTCTAGTTGTTGTTGTTGTCTTGCCCAACGGGTAGATCTTCCTTCGCGAGACACTGGAGGAAGTCGTCGAAGCTCTCGACCCTCCAGCGTTATAAGCCCACACTTTCTTTCCTCTCTCTCTTATTTTTTTTTTACTCTCTTTTATTTATTTATTTATTTTTTTATTTTTTTTTTATTTATTTATTTATTTTTTTTTCTCTTTCACTTTTTTTTTTTGGAGAGATTTAATTGAACAAGAAATCAACAACCGAGTGCGGCCTATTCCAAAGGTCGATAGGGCTAAGTGAAGTGGGGTTACAGCGACACGAAAAAATATGTCTCGAAGTATGCGGCTCTATCCTACACAGTGGGCAGAGGGGAGATTCATTGGCCCCTATTCGGTGGAGATAACTGTTAAGGAAACTAGAGTGGCCGCTTCGCAATTGAGACAGAGTTATCTAATTTTCTCTGGATAGTTGGGACGTGGACTTGTGTATTCTAGGAGGTTTAGTTCCCAGAACTGGGTTGGGTCGACTATTTCTAAGAAAGTCTCTGACTGTCTCCGTGTGTATTTTTCTGAGGGCCACTTTATAGTCCGTATCACCTAGTACTATGTCTATGTCTTTGGCGTGCTTTCTTATTGCCCTGGGAAGTTTTGCTTCAGTGCAGATGCGGTGAGATGGATGGTTGGGCTGAAGCCTGGCCTTGGCGGTGAATTGTTTGCTGAGCATGAGGTTGTGTTCTTTGACTGGAAGAAGTTTGCTCTCGTATGCCAGGTGCTGAGTGTCCGCAATTGCAAGGTTTCCAGTTGCGATCCGAATGGCTTTGTTTTGTGCTGCTTGCAAGGAAGTCCAATGTGATTCGGCAAGTTGGGGCGAGTAGATGGGTGCTGCGTAAGACAAGACTGCTCTAGTGGTTGCTTTGTAGGTGTTCAGCATTGTCTCGGTCTTCTGTCCCCACCTTCTTCCCGCGATTGCTCGGAGGACATTCAATCTTTTTGTTGCCCTTGTCTTTAGTCCTTCGGCGTGTTGACGGTAGGTTCCCATCTGGTCCAAGGTGACACCAAGGATCTTGGGGGCTCTACTTAGAGGGAGTGGCTCACCGTTGACCACAACTTCTGGTACTTCACGACATTCCTTTGTGTTGGTGGTGAGTCGTAATAAGTTCAATAACATTTTCTCACTTGCTAGCTTCCAATTGATCTGACAATACAGAAATTAGCGAATTGTGTGAATGACGAAGACTGTGATTCATTGAAAGTTATAGACTCGAAATATTTCGCTGTGATAGAAATACTACCTCTAAAGGTGGTGTAAGAGCATTTTTAGTAACTCTCCGTGTCCCCTGTTCCTTTGTTTCAATCTTCACAGAAGATGGAATTGAATGAGTTTCTATTAATCTTTTCCAAAGTTCAGCAAGGCCTAGTTCATTGCGTATGTCTGTATTTATCGCTCCCCCTCTTGCCCTGGCGCCTCACTGTTCAAGTTATTAGACTTTTTTTTTTAAATTCTGAGCTAAAGTGTTTCAGTAAGCCATATTTGATTCCCGTGATTATAACTGGAGATTTAAATTTTCCTTTCATTGATTGGTCGAACAAGATATCTTTTAGAAATGGCCAGCATAGTTTTTTTAATTCTACAATACATGAATGAAAATTATTTCACCCAAAATGTTTGTTCTCCCACTCGTAACGAGAATATTCTTGACTTGGTGTTTTCTAATTTTCCCATTATTTCCGAATACGATGTGAGAGGTCGCTTCTTTGATAGTGACCATAATGGTGCTCCTTTTAAACTTTCAATCACTCTCATTCTCCTAATAACGCCTTATCCCTATTAAACTATTCTACAAAACCAATTGGCACGTGATTGAATTCCAAATAGCTATACAAAATTGGTCCCACACATTCAGTGAACTCGATGTTGAATCAGCATATAGTTACCTTGTTTATTTCATGAATTCTCTTGTTCTTTATTCATTCTTTATTTTTCCATGTACATGTGTATGTTTAACGTGGAATCGAAATATAAAAACAATATAACACGGATTTTTATATATGATAAAATTAAGAAATGAAAAAGAAGGTGAGGTAATACAGTGGCAGTGTATTAAAGCCATTAGTCAGAAACAATAGGGCTAGGTAAAATAGTATGTTTAGGAAGTTCTTTCAGTTTCGTCAGAAACATCATATCAGAATGAATGCATACTATTTCAGAAGGTAGGCAGTTCCATATAGAGATAATTCTTGATGCACATGTAGAGAACCGGGAGCTGTTTATAGCGAAAGGCAATGCGATTCTCAACTTGTGAGCATTTCTAATATTCTTAAGAAGTGGTTTAACAATGAATAGTCTGGAAGAATCAAATTCAGAACACGAATGTATTCTTTTATGGATAAATACTAGGTCAGCAACAACGCGGCGGTATTCAAGTGACTCTAGATTAAGCATTTCAAGTCTTTCAGAGTAATCTAATCGAGGAAGTCCGTTCCTAGCTAGGATTCTTCTGGTGAAACTCCTTTGAACTTTTTCAATGTCTTTCACAAGGCCTATGGTTGTTGGGGACCAAACTACAGTCGCGTATTCGAGGATTGGGCGTACATAAGTGACAAAAGCTAGTGTCAGAACATCAAGAGACTTAGTCTTGAATGTACGCAAGAATAAGTTCGCAAGGTTTGTTGCTTTCTTACAGGCAATCTATATATATATACAAAAAAATATATATATATATAATCTCGAATTGTTTATTGGAGGAAAGATTATCAGAGAACACAACGCCTAAATCATTTACTTCAGAAGATTTATTCATGAACACTCCGTTAAGATAGTAATTCATCATGGCATTGTAACCGAAGTGTGAAACAACGCATTTTTTAGCAGATAGCTCAAGATTGGAATGTTGACACCAGTTAGAGATGTTATCAATGGCTATTTGGAGATCGGAAGAGAAAAGTGGTACTTCAGTAAACAGTTTCACGTCGTCGGCATATATCGAATACTGCACAGTCGAAGGAATAACTTCCTTTATGTCATCGATAAATAATAAGAATAATTTAGGGCCGATTGTTGATCCTTGGGGCACACCACTAATTACAGAGGAAGTGCTTGAAAACTCGTTGTCAACACAAATAGTCTGCATTCTTTCAGTCAAATAATCACGAATCCATCCAAGGACAGGATTACAAATTCCTATATTTTCAAGTTTGCGTACTAAAAGATTATGGTCTACTGTGTCAAAGGCCTTAGATATGTCAAGGAGAACAACATCGACAGCCTTTCCATGAGACAGTAAATCCGCAAGGTAACAATGTGATTGTACTAGTGAAGTTACTGTGGACCTTTTGCTTCTAAAACCGAATTGATGAGGAGATAGAATAGAATTGTTCTCCAAGTAAGCATCAATTTGACTAATCAAAACGTTTTCCATAACTTTAGAGATTGAACAAGTTAACGAAATAGGACGATAACTTGAAAGTTGATCTGCCGCAGATTTGGGTTTAGGGATGGGTTTAACTATCGTCATTTTCCAGAGAGAGGGTGCCTTTCCAGAAAGTAAAGAATTGTTAAAAATAATAGATAACGGTTTCAGAAGCACAAAACGCAGTTTTGATGCCCTTTTTCCCAGTGTTGATGCTGTTGATGCCCACTTCCCAGTTGTTAACTATAGAGATGAGCCATCTTGTTATCCTAGTAATCTACCCAATTCGTACCATGTAATAAAAAACATATGAGAAGAACATGTGTAAAAATTGGAGCTCAGCGTGCACTACAAATTGAATTATAAAAGCCGAAAGATTGGTTTGCGAATATTTGGGCCACCCTGTAATATCAATACGTTAAAACACTGCAACTGTAATGATAAAATTTTACTGTCTATGATTATATTTATTCACTATGACTACACTCATTTTACCAAAACCATGTTTATTGTTAATTGTGAGTTAACTCTTTGTCTTTTTTATAAATGAATACATGGATAAATAAAATGAATTGAATTGAAAGCAAGTGACATAGTTTTTTGTCATGTCCTGGTTATCCCATCCTCGTTATTAAATGCAATACGCGAAAAGAAAGGTTTTTTTTATTAAATTTTTTTTTGATTTTCATCGACTGTTAGTCTGCAATAACGAACATTGAGGGTTGTTCTATCATTATGTAGCGCAGAGTAAACATACGACTTCTCTGCTCTCTGCCTGTGTCTAATATAAATTCTTCATTGATCAGTTCAAATTATTTCGATAAATTTCTTTTGAATGATGTTTTTATTTGAAAATCAAATCTTCAACGTTTTCCATTCGTTTTCTCTTCTTACTCAGCCTCGTCTTTTCTGTTTCCGATTCAGAAATGCAACGCAGTCTTGCATGTTGATATCGAAACGAGTGCAGATGCTGTGAATACCTAACTAGAATGGACAAAAGAAGGAGAGCGGCGGCAAACCGCTGTCACGAAAAGAGAAACGAGCAAAGAGAAAGAAAAAAAAGAGAGAGAGATAGAGAGACAGAGAGAGACAGAGAGAGAGAGAGAGAGAGAGAGAGAGAGAGAGAGAGAGAGAGAGAGCTTAACTGGGCTCATATGAAGACTGAAAAAATAAAAAGTTTAATACACTTTTATGCTAATGAGTTGAGTTTAAGTTCAAAAGCTTTAGAAACGATTTCATATATTTGTTTATGATTTCATGGAACACGAAATGTACAAAGTTTAGAAAAGATTCCGCTCTCAAATTCCCGGTTCTTAATAGATCATATGAGACTGTCCAATCAAATTTTACAAGTGAAGTACAATATCAAGCTAAACAAGAAGCCTCCGACTGCATATCTAGAACATACTGCTTCTCCAAAGCTGAAAAAAATTTTTCGAATTTGTGTTTCAACTCACATCTAACACAATAATGCTGAAAGAAAGTCATACAGGTTTGCATACTTTGTGTCATCCCGCTTATTTCTCCACTTTTGCTCTTCATTCATACTCTCATTTGTATGTTCAAAAGCAAAATCTGTAGCATGATTTCTACACCTAAAAACCTACCTAACTATGCCCTACGTCTCAATATGTCTACGTTCTGATTTAAAAAAGCACCGTGAGGTATTTTCCATCAAGAATCGGCTGCAAAATTGAGTAGAAAGAAGATAGAGAGTGAATAAAAGAGTGAGAGATAAATTGAAACAAAAAAAGAAGTTGAAATGAAGTGTTGAAAACTTATGACACTATTTCAGGAAGTCGACGAGCAGATGCTTAACGTTCAGAATAAGAACTCTTCATACTTTGTGGAGTGGATTCCTAACAATGTGAAGACTGCCGTGTGCGATATCCCACCGAGAGGAGTGAAGATGGCAGCAACCTTCATCGGCAACTCGACTGCTATCCAGGAGCTTTTCAAAAGGATCTCCGAACAGTTCACAGGTCTGAGTATCAAAGCTGTAAGATCTTTTGGTGAGAAAGTGATGCTTCGAAGCAGAACTTGAAAGGTAAGAATTATTTGAGAATCAATTATAGCAGCGACAGTTCTTAGATGGCTATTGTGAAAACGTAAAAAAGGGAATGCTCATGTTTTTGGCGATACCGCCTCATAGTGTAAAATTCCCGTTAGAGACCGTAAACTTCCGTTTTCGAAGAGCAAGAACAAAGTCCATCACGACGGATAACGGAATCAGTATGATTGTTCTCTATGTGAAATTTGTTCAGATGCTTTTTTTCCTATTTTTTTTTACCATGTACCTTCTTACATAAAATTTTATTATTTCTTACGAGTCTGTCTCCGAGGAAAAGGACAGCATATTCACAATGAGTGAGAACTACAATGTAGATTCTGATTACAGGTTAGAATTATGACCCTCGAGCTAAATCACTGCCTAAAAAGAGTTAGACATCTGTTCGTTGGTCAAAGAGTATGGTTAATTTGAAATTTTATCATCATTAATTGCGGTCCTTCAACGAGCAACACTTAGTTTTCAGCTATGTTCCGCCGCAAGGCTTTCTTGCATTGGTACACGGGAGAAGGAATGGACGAGATGGAGTTCACGGAGGCTGAGAGCAACATGAACGATCTCGTCTCCGAGTACCAGCAATACCAGGTACTTACTTTGATCCTGAGTGAGGCTGACGATGCTAGTAAAAAGCTTTATATTTCAATTTAACAAAAACATTCCTCTCAAGTTTTTCAAGTTTATGATATTTTCGATAGAAAGTACAAAAAAGCAGAATGCAGTATGAAGTAACAATCACGCTTGGGACAAGTAAGAACTTTTTTCAGGAATAGCAAGCATGAACTGACCCGACATGTATTTTCACCCTCAGTAACAGCTCGTTTTGCCTCACGAAATACGCAAAAAGGCAAATGTTCAATCGAATAAGAAGAAATATAATGAGAAACCCTCCCAGGCAAAACTTTTTAAAATGAGCTCTGGGACCGCATCGCAGATATAGAATTGTAATATTAATCTACGATTAGCTTAATTAATGCTACTTTGAAGAGATTATGAGAAAAACTACAGAACTCCTCTGCAAGGGCGTTTTGAGCAATTTTTCAGCAAAAAACTTCTTTTTTTATTAATTCAGCGAATTTGTTTTTTAAGTGAGAAAGACTGTGGGAACTGAAGTGCTGATGAACTTTTCAATGTTTAAAAGTAGCTTTGTAAACAAATTGCAACTCAAGAATTTTTCTTCTGTTGACAAATTTCTTTTCGAGTTCGATCTTTTTCATTTTTCATTTATTCATCCATTTAGAATATTTTCAGAGAATTAAAACACAAATACATGTACAATGAATAATAACATGGTTTTTATGGGAATAAACGAATTCATATAATCTTTGGAAAATTAATCTCAGTGGCAGTGTTAAATCGGAATTACAGGGTTAGGTAAAATAACATCAATTGGAAGTTCTCCAATGTTTTTTTATGAAGAATTCAGAGGAAGGGTTCCTAATTAAGTTGTATGGTAAAAAATTCCAGACGGATAAGGAGGCACAAGTGGAGTACCGAAAAGACTTGATGGTATAAGGCAGTGCAATTCTTAAACTATTTGAATTACGAAGAGCAGTTGAAAGAGGAGCCATCAAATATAGTCGAGATGAATCAAATTCAGAGGATGAGTGAACTTTTTGTTGATGACTGCTGAGTCTGCAATCATGCGTCTGTATTCAAGGGTTTCTAGACCAAGCATTCTAAGCCTCTCAGAGTAGGATAAGGGAGACAAATCATTTCGGGCTAGAATTCTTCTAGTGCAATTTCTCTGAACATGTTCAATATCTCTAATTATACCTAACGCCGTCGGAGACCATACTGGTGAGGCGTATTCAAGAATAGGCCTTATGTAGATAAAAAAGGCCTCAACCAACACATCTAGCGATTTAGTCTTGAATGTTCGCAGAAATAGATTGGCTAGGTTAGAAGACTTCTTACAGACATTCTCAACTTGTTTTTTTTTTTTACAAGAAAGCAAGTTGAGAATGTCTGTATGTTGAGAATGATCTTTTCAGCAGTTTTTTAGGGGTGAAATTCGACATAAAAGGATGGAATTTTGAATTTGGCCCTGGCTCCCATTTTTGAAATATTCATAATGAGTTATAGACATTGAAAATATCTTGAACTGTGTAATGCAGAAGGCAATGTCATGGTAAAACGCTTCTCCTGAACATAAATAGGATAGGTTTGATTATTATTTTTATACATTAGTGCGGAATCTTGTCGACTACTTTAACATTGTCATTCGTACCGTGCATATACTGGCCTTTTCTGCAGGACGCCACTGCGGATGACGAGGGAGAATTTGACGAGCACGACAGAGACGTAGAATGATTAGATGAAAGAGAAGAAGAGGGAGGAATAAGTCACGATAGAGAGAGCAGATTCTCATTTGAAATCGACCCTGCAGATGAATCACTAGTTAAATTAACACATTTTTTACATGACAAAAAAATTTGGATGTACTTTGATGAATAATGGATTGAGCAGAAACCAAAAATTCCAATTCAACCTCTTACAGAAATCCTGTTTACATAGGCTCAGAGCCTGCCTTCTTTTTTAATTTCTCTTTTTTAGGAATAATCATTACAGAAATGACTTCATACCACTTAATTTCATTCATTTGAAACATTAGCGTTCCAAAAACAATACTAAAAAACCTGAACAAAAGAACTCTATTGTTAGGGTGTCAACTGAATGTTTTATGAGAGAGAACTTGCTGAAAATTGTAATTTCGTCGCCAACATCGTGAAAAGTGTTTGAGTAGGACTGATCTGAACTTTTTGAAAAAAAAATTAGTTTTAATATGCAATTTGATTTTTTTTGGTATCTTTCTAATAAAAGCGACACCATGTAAATTCCATAGAAACTCGAATCTTGAAATACTGTGTATGAACGTCGGATTTTTAAATAAATAAGAAACTCCTTTTTAGTGCTTGTATCGTGAAAAGATAGGGAAGCTCATGAATAACAGATTTTGAACGATAACATTGAAGAAGACCAAAGCCATACAGACTGAAAAACAGAATATACATAGAGCTGATGCAAGTGTTGATGCTCGGAGGATGATGGCTCTGAAAGAAGGTACATCCTACTACAAAATGCAATGATAGATTGATGAGCCTGAATACATTGCGCAGGCAAGATAAGATTAAATATAGTGTGTAAGGAGAGAATTAGAGATATGGAAAAGAGAAGAATGAACGAGAGATATAACAAGAGAAAGCTAAAAGAGAAAGAGAGTGAGATATAAGACGAGCCACGCCTTACTTCACCGCTAGGCGAGCGATCTTATCCCTAACTGAGGAAAAAAACAGTCCTAGCTCGAGAAGGAATTCTTAGCTGGTTTTGCCTTCAACCTAGTTATGCGAGAAATAGTCCACATCCAAGCTGGCCAATGCGGTAATCAAATCGGATCTAAGGTTAGTTTACACTCCTGCGAAAGTTTTTTTTCAGTTTTGTGTACATAGAGTGATAAAGTTAGACGCACTTCAAAAACGTGATAGCTCTGGATCTTGGAAAGCAAAATTGTACTTTGCTTATAGTTCGTAAATGCCGTTTTCTATAATAATAATAATAATATTAATATGATATATCAAAACTTTTCTGGTACTCTCGTCTCACTCATGTTGCCCAGTCTGTAATGCACAGAGTGCCCATTGAAGACGCTCCTCAAATAGTATAATGAATATTGAGAAAAAAACCGAGAAAAAATCAAGCTTAACAGAGATTCACACCTCACTGTTAAGCTGAAAAGTTAAAGTTGCTTATTCAAGCTTCAGGCGGGTTGCGTTTCGTAGCCTAAAGCTTCAAAACGCAACTTCTGTTTTTTTCAAGTATTCACAGTATTTTCTTGAGTTCTGGGAAGTGATATCGGATGAGCACGGCATCGACCCGACCGGAGCTTATGTCGGCGACTCTGATCTACAACTCGAACGAATCAGCGTTTATTACAATGAAGCTGGAAATAACAAATATGTACCAAGGTGATATAAACTTAGTCAATATTTTAGTAAACCTCTTTTGGAAGAAAAACATTTAAAGAGAAATGCATTCTTTATTCGTTGTATTTTATCGGATAGACAGGCTTGAGCAATTGGAATATACAGACCGCATAAATTGTCACACAAGCAAGTACTCGAACACTCTATACATATTTCCTAAAAAGACATAAGAGAACAATAGTTAGTTTTTTAGGTAAAAAAAAAACATCGACTGATATCAAAGTCAATAAAGCTTTCAGGATCATACGTTTAAACTATCAAAATTCGTGAAACATAGAGTTCGTGAAAGATATGTATCTCGAGGTTCTCGCACAGATTTACAGTTAGCTAAAATCTGGTCAAGACAATGGAGGGGGAATATGTTACTGAGTTCTACTGTGATGAAAACAAAATGAAAAGTCTATTTATATGAGGCTTTTCGTATGCACATATCAATGTGAATTGTAATCATCTTTTGAATAATACGTCGATACACCCGCTTTTGGGGCTTTAGTTACTGTAGTCTACAGAGTAAGGACATCCCAGTTGTAACAGTTCTAGTTGTGACGGCTGTGACTTCTGTTTTACTTTTAAGGGTTCAGTAAGACCTTTTGACAAACTTCTTTTCTTCCTAAATATATACAAGAATGGTACCCACGGAGAGTTTATTTGTAGTGAGAGCAAAGGCATAGAGAAAGTCTCAAACGTTCTGAGCTCTACATGTAACATGTATGGTGATCCACATATTTGGTGACACGGATATTACCGCATTTTTTCCTTTCAAGTGAGCGAAGTTCCACTTTCTCCTTAACAAGTTTTGATATCGTCATATGATAATAATCTATAACTTTCACTGTAAATAACCTCCTGTTCTGCGAATGACTGCCCCTAGACAAGGGGGTAGGCAGACACCGCGAACCACAAAACTTCATGGAGTATTCGGTCCCATGCTCACTCAAGCGAAGTATTGAGATCGGAAAACGAAGTGTAGGTTTTAGCGCAAGCTTCACTCTCCAGGATGAATCAGATAGTCCATTGGCTTCAAATATGGACTATTAGCAGGCAATTTTTTTGGCGGCAATGAAAGAGGAGAAAAAATTTTTGCGGCAATGAAAGAATTTTTTAGTCATATCCACACTTGTGTCTTCTTGCTGGTATGAGCAGGAGCGCCGTCCCGCTGGAATGTCCAGTTCCGTGTCCCGAAAGGCCCGAGGCTTTACATGCTGTTCGAGGATATCCGAGACCTAAACTTGTGTATTAATTTTGGCCAAGTTTTTTGACGAAAAAAAAGGGGAGTTCGACCGGTGGAGCAGATGCCAGTGAAAACCATGCTACTTCCAGATGGGAAGCACGTGAGACTGTTCGGCCGGCAGCATCAGCTTCTTCAGAGGACTGAGCAAGCACCCTATAATTTTTTTGTTGTAGCTCCTGTCCACGGTTAACGTCTTTGCTCGTGAACGATATCTTCAAGTAAACTTGAGGAATATTCTACTTTTTGCTGCCACGCGGGTTTCAAATCAACTCACTTTAGTTCACTTCAACGGCAATCAACAATCAGGAACGCTGATAAAACTGCAATGGAACTAAACGGAGAAAAAGTGAGTCTTGAATTCTCTTACTTTAACCCTTACCTTAACCCTTAAACGGCAATCAATAATAAAGAACGCTGATAAAACTACAATGGAACTAAACGGAGAAGTATTGAGTCTTGAACTCTCTTACTTTAACCCTTACCTCAACCCTCAAACGGCAATCAATAATCAAGAACTGTGATAAAAGTGGAGAAAGAGTGAATCTTGAACTCTCCCAATTTAGCCTTTCAAACCCCGTAACCCCACCCTCAAATTCTATACTCAGGCACTTAGAAGTCTTCACTCAACGCAGCTGTCGTAGGAGCAGCTGTCCGTTGTAGTTTTAGAAAAGGGTTGACTTGAGGTAGGGTGATCGAGAGGGGAGATGCTCGGGGTGTCTAAAAATTGTTCAATTAAACCCTTCGTTGAATTTAATTAACATAAATAAACGCGATTAATACCCGCCTAACCAAACACTAGCTATCCTGTCAAAGAGATGAAGAAAAGGCACACAAGCGAGAACATTTTAATGATGAGGATCTTCGGGAAGTTTATCAGTCAATGTTTTAGTTCTATAGACTTGATTGATAGGCTCTATGAGCAATTTAATACCCATATACAATTTTGAGTACTGAGTGACGCGCATCGTGGAGGTTAATCAGACAGTTAAAGTCTTTGTCGTGCCAGTGAAGAGATGTGGTGTGGTTTCGTGCAAAGAGTTCGGAAGTTTCGCTTTATTCAAAGCATCATCAGCGATATGCAATTACCCTAAAGCAGAACGAAATTGGTAAAAAACAAAGCGAAAAAGCATAATGTAATGTAGCTCCACCTCCTGTGGAGCCTGGTTTGCGTTCCAAACAGCAACAGAGCAACTCTTTATCCAAACAAATCTAGTCCAATCGGTTCCAAAATCTCCACACCAGAAGAAAAAAACAATATATATCACACACAAAACAATCCTAGAGGCTGATCAGGCCTCCCTAGCGCGCGAGAGTTCCTAGTCAGTTACTTCAAACCAATAACAAGAAAAGTAGATCAAAGAAAGCCAATAACAATAAACAAGAACGTGATTATAAGACAAGTACGAGATTAACAGGGTAGGACTTCCTTACATGCCCCCCCTTTTAAATCATCGTCCTCGACGATCTTTTGGGGCCCCTCTGAAGTATCCTATGGGGGCCTGTCTTTTAAGGAATCCAAATCCCGACGACGGTGATTTCCTCCTTATTGTTTCTGCGGATGACGTCGAGGCATGAGATGAGTTCTGCCACCGTCTCGCTTTGAAAGGCCCTTATCCCTCTCATCTTCTTCAGGCTCGTTGTCACTCGACCGGGTCCGACGATCGTCATTGTCTTTTGTCTGGAAAGTCCGTTCCTAGCTAAGATTCTTCTGGTGAAACTCCTTTGAACTTTTTCAATGTCTTTCACAAGGCCTATGGTTGTTGGGGACCAAACTACAGTCGCGTATTCGAGGATTGGGCGTACATAAGTGACAAAAGCTAGTGTCAGAACATCAAGAGACTTAGTCTTGAATGTAGGCAAGAATAAGTTCGCAAGGTTTGTTGCTTTCTTACAGACAACCTCGACTTGTTTATTGGAGGAAAGATTATCAGAGAACACAACGCCTAAATCATTTACTTCAGAAGATTTATTCATGACCACTCCGTTAAGATAGTAATTCATCATGGCATTGGAACCGAAGTGTGAATCAACGCATTTTTTAGCAGATAGCTCAAGATTGGAATGTTGACACCAGTTAGAGATGTTATCAATGGCTATTTGGAGATCGGAAGAGAAAAGTGGTACTTCAGTAAAGAGTTTCACGTCGTCGGCATATATCGAATATTGCACAGTCGAAGGAATAACTTCCTTTATGTCATCGATAAATAAGAAGAATAATTTAGGGCCAATTGTTGATCCTTGGGGCACACCACTAATTACAGAGGAAGTGTTCGAAAACTCGTTGTCAACACAAATAGTCTGCATTCTTTCAGTCAAATAATCACGAATCCATCCAAGGACAGGATTACAAATTCCTATATTTTCAAGTTTGCGTACTAAAAGATTATGGTCAACTGTGTCAAAGGCCTTAGATATGTCAAGGAGAACAACGTCTACAGCCTTTCCATGAGACAGTAAATCCGCAAGGTAACAATGTGATTGTACTAGTGAAGTTACTGTGGACCATTTGCTTCTAAAACCGAATTGATGAGGAGATTGGATAGAATTGTTCTCCAAGTAAGCATCAATTTGACTAATTGAAACGTTTTCCATAACTTTAGAGATTGAACAAGTTAATGAAATAGGACGATAACTTGAAAGTTGATCTGCCGCAGATTTGGGTTTAGGGATGGGTTTAACTATCGTCATTTTCCAGAGAGAGGGTGCCTTTCCAGAAAGTAAAGAATTGTAAAAAAATTATAGATAACGGTTTCAGAAGCACAAAACGCAGTTTCTTGAAAACAATATTTGGTATGGTGTCAGGAGAAGTTTTACACTTATTGCTCAACTTTCTAATACCATTCAATATCATATCATGAGTTATGAAATCAAAGTACAATTTCGAGGGAATCGTAAGATAGATCTCAGGAACAATAGAACGAGGGGTCGAGTACACCGAAGAGAAAAAAATCTGAGAAAGCTTCGGCTTTGTCTAAAAAGTTCGTACCACGTGTTGGTTGGGAGACGAATTGAAAAAAATGCTCATCGCAGCAGAAATCTAAGAACAAGGAATGATTCTCATTGTAAGAAGTGTATAGGCTATTCCAGTCAATAAATGGAAGATTGAGATCTCCTACTACCGCCATAGGTATATTGGGAAGAGTAATCGATTTAATGTAGGACAACAATCTGACCATTGTTGCTGATGTACAGGAAGGGGAACGGTAGATCACTACGCATCGCATTTGCCGTGAAAGTGCAATAGGGTTGAAGATATCGAGAGATATCACTTCTATGCCATTATCTTGGAAAGAGGAAACTAGAACAGATGGAATATTAAGGGAGACAAATGCGGCAACTCCTCCGCCTCGATTAGGATCATTTAGTGAACGATCACATCTATACAACAAATATTTATGCTCCTTCAAAAACTCATGATCGGAATCTAAGGAAGAAAGCCAAGTTTCTGTAACGGAAACAAGATCATAGTTATTGTAAATAAGCAAAAAATCAAGATCAGCTACTTTATTGCGTATAGATCTCGCATTGAATAAACATGCTTTTGTTAAAGGGCAAATAAAAGAATTCCTAACACTGCCACTGACCTAGCGAGAAGTTCTTTTGGTAACGTTAGCGAATGACCTCTTCTGTTCTTTTCGGAATGGTCTCGGCGTCGATAGCTTGGACAGCTGAGTTCCTCTGACGGTCCACTCTATCTGCCCGGCCGCCTGGTTCCGTGCTCTGGCAATATGTCTGCACTGCTTTTCTAATTCGAGTCCAGTTCTGGTCAAGTCTTCTCTGACGAAGACTCGGGGAAGAGACTGCAGGACATTAAGCCTTGAAGTTCTTATCTTTTTCAGACAAGCTGAGCGAAGAGTTGTAGACGGTAGATATATCTTCAGAACTCGTCTTTTGTGCTCCGCTTTGCCAAACCGCTTGTATTTGACTTCACCTCTATTGAAGGCCTCCGAAATACCCTGGATGTCCAGTTCTTGTATGAACTTTGAAACGAAGGTTTCATCGTTCGCGGCTGTGACTGAGTCCGATTCGTGTTCCTCCATACCAACAACCACGATATTCTTGGCCTTCTCTTCAATAACATCTTTGTCTTCGAGTAGGCAGCGTCTGACTGCCTCATATGCAACAGCGTCTGGAGACAAAGTGAAATGAGTAGATTGGGCTGCTGATGAAACGGCAAACTTTTCTTGAGTGAGAGACTCAATCTGCTTGTTTTGAGCCTCAATGGTTCGCGCTTGTGTTGCTATCGTGTCTGCTTGTAAACGGATGGTTTCCAGAAGAGAGGTGACTTCAATGTTGGCAGAAGAAGAGGACGTGTTTGGACAGGAATAGGATATAGGGCACTGGGTCAAAAAATCAATAGCAGAGCTCTCAATAAACGCACTGCTCACTGTGAGAGAAAAGTGCAAAAGTGATAGTTGATTTGGGTTTGTCTTTTTGATAACGTTGGATTGTACGCAGATGAAATTTTAGAAAACCCGATAAAGGAAAAAGTGAAGTTGCTTTCCCTAGGAAAGTCGCAATTCTACTCAACCTTACTTGGTCTCTCTCCAATATCTCTGAGGGTAATTGTTTAACCTTGATTATATTTTTTTGTGGTATCTCTACTGTTCCTTTGCAAGTATCCACAATGAATCCCATAAATTCGACTCTAGTAGACGGTATGATATTGAACAAGACTTCTTCGTGTTCACTGTCAAACCTAGGTTTTCGAATAGCCTCTGTGCTTGCTCTACTATTTATGCTAATTTTTAAACCTTGATTATATTTTTTTCTTGTCTCAGTTCTCATTCTTGTCTCAGTTCTCATTCTTGTCTCAGTTCTCTCTACCGAGCGGTGAGTTCTTGTCTCAGTTCTCATTCTTGTCTCAGTTCTCATTCTTGTCTCAGTTCTCTCTACCGAGCGGTGAGTGTCCATAGTGCTCTGTGTATCGATTTCTTCCGTGCTCTTACTGCCTTTACTGCCCAAAATGCCTCCCAAAAGACGAGCCGAAAAAACTTCCTCCAACGATTGTGATCCTACTGGAGTTGCTGCTCTGACTTCAGCACTCGACAGCTGTATTTCTGCCGAATCAGAAGCAAAGAAGCCTTCCCTGCCTCCTCACGTCTTGCTACTCCTGAAGACGTGCGCTGTTGTCATCAAGAAACTATCAGATATACATTCCACTCAGTCCCCCACCGTCGACTTAATCCAGCACGAAATTGAAGAGGACAAAAGACTCCGATCTATTGTAATCGAAAAGGCTCCAGAACATCCGGATCCTACTGCTCTCCCTTCTTCACAAACAGCTCATGACAACGCTCTGGTTCTCTCGCTACTCGACGCAGCTGGCGTAGCTGTTCACGGACTGGCCCATTTTCGGATGGGTATCAATCACAACTCTAATGGGCGACTGGCCTCCAGACCGCTGAAGGTCATTCTTCCAGCGAAGTCACTTCAGCGGCAACTTCTCGCACGTGCTTCTTCACTTCGGAATGACAACCGCTTCAGAAACATTTTCATTCGGCCAAGTCTGACCAAAGAAATGCGAGAGAAGGAGTTCTTGCTTCGGCAAGAGAAAAGAAGACTAGTTTCCGAAGGGAAAGACGTCGTTGTCTACAATGGAGAAGTGATACCAAGAGCAGAAGCCGACGCTATTCGTCGTTCGAGGCTGCAAACTGTTAGACCTTTAACTTCTTTCCCGTCAAACTAAGATCATGTCCGGGTAAGAATTCTCTCAAGTTCTTCTATTTTAACATGCGCTCTATATGTAATAAACTAGCAGCCTTCCGAATTTTTCTAGAAGCTGAGCAGCCAGATATTGTAGCGTTGTCCGAAACTTGGCTCCATGGTAGGATTAAGGATTGTGAAATTGTTGGAGATCTCCCTTATGTTGTTGTGAGAACGGACCGTGACTCTAGAGGCGGTGGTGTTTGCATTGTTATTCGTGATGTATACTCTTTTACTAAGCCAGCAATAGATTTCTCTCGTACAGAAGTCATAGCCATCGATGTTCTTATTTCAGTTTGTTTTCTACGAATTGTTGTGTGTTACCGTCCACCCAGTTATAGTTCCGATCAGACAAGAGTTTTTTGTGATTTTCTATCCGACCTTTTCTCAACATCTAATCATCCCTTCTTCCTGGTGGGCGATTTCAATTCTGATTCCCTGAGTCCTCCTGTGAGTCTTTCCGATAATATAATTCATTCTCTGATTTCCTCCTTCAACCTCTCGTTTCTGTGCCGCCTCCCAACGCGCCAAAACCGATCACTTGACTGGTTCGTTACATCTCATCCTTCTCTTTTCTCCGAGTCCCGTATTATTCCCTCATTTCCGTCTTGTGATCATTTAGGATTCGATACCAATATACATATATGCTTGGACCGTATCGACGTTGAACATGTTCCAGACTATTCTCGAACTGATTTTTCTGCTTTGAATGATTACTTGTCCTCTATAGATTGGGAAGCTGCTTTCGATATGTTCTTTTGTGTAGATGACCTTTACTCTCGCTTCCTACTATTCCTCCACCACGCTCTGTCCTTGTATGTTCCAATGAAGGCCCCTCGCTCGTCTTTCTCTGCCTATCCACCCCATATTCGTAGTTTGATCTCTTATCGAGATGCACTATTTCGCAATATTCGTTACCCACTTGTTCGAAAACTGTATGAAAAAGCTAGTTGTGATCTACTTAAACAAATCAACAAGTGGAATAAGCACTGCCTCAAGAAAAGGCTCACATCCTCTCGTAATTTGTACCGGCATATCTCTTCTCTCACACGTCCCAAACCCAATCCTCCTCGTTTTCTCATTGATCGAAATGGTTCTGTTTTGACTGACTCTCAAAGTAAATGTGACTTACTAGCAGCTGAGTTTGCCTCTTCCTTTACCCATGATGACGGTTTGTTACCCCGCCCCGCTGGAGATCCCATTCTTCCACAAACTAATCTAAGTATCTTTCTTCCGTATACTGTTTCACGTGCTTTGTCTAAATTGAAATACACGGGTAGTACCGGTGCCGATGGAATTCCTCAGCTTGTGTTCAAAATGTGTCATTCTTCGCTTTCGGTTCCTCTATCCCACATATGTATACAACTTCTGTCTTATCACATCTTCGACTCCTGCTATTTGGAAGCATTCTTTTGTGACCGCAATTCCTAAACAAGGCAAAGAACCCTCGTCTCCTTCTTCCTATAGGCCCATATCGATATTGTCCCCTGCATCGAAGACAATAGAGCGCCTACTTCGTAAGACTATTATAGAGCATCTAGAAAGATTCGATGTGTTGTCTAATTATCAGCACGGTTTTCGAGAGAAGGCTTCTGTTGTCACCAATTTATTGATGTGTGAGGAAGACTGGACGAGAGCGCTAGGGAGTGGACTTTCCACCGATGTCATATATCTCGATTTTTCTCGAGCTTTCGATACAATTAGTATTCCTAAGCTTCTCTACAAGTGTAGACATTATGGTATACCATCTCAATTGTTATTGTTTCTGGAATCCTTCTTGACAGATCGCACTTTTTCAGTTCGCATTGGTAGGACTCGTTCTCCTCAATTTAATGTGACATCAGGGGTTCCCCAGGGTTCTGTTCTTGGACCCCTGCTATTCATCTTATACATAACTGATTTGAACCATGTACTAGCTCAATTCCCTAATGTACATTTCCAAGCATTTGCCGATGATATTAAAGTGTATGTGTCTTATAACAAAGATACCTTTTTAGAGCGAAGTCAAGAACTACAACTTGCACTCGATGCTATTACTGTTTGGTGTGAATGTAATCAACTCTCCTTGTCTCCCAGTAAAACTCTTCATCTGCATATAGGGTACCAATCTCTCATCGCCTCCTATTCAATCTGCCATGTTCTGTTATCACGTGTCAACCAAGTTCGCGACCTGGGAGTACAAGTTGTCTCATCATTGCGCAGAGGCCCAGCTGTTGAAGATCGAGTGAGCAAAGCAACGGCAGCCATGTATTCACTCCTCCGTGCTGTTCCCATCAACGACCCAGTTATTCTACTCAAATGCTTTTCCACATATATACTTCCTCATCTAGAATTTGCATCTTGCTTCTGGAATCCATATTATAAAAAAGACTGCAAAATTATCGAGAAAGTACTTGAAGCTTTTACTCGTATTGTATACTACCGATGCTTTCCTAATCCTGATTATCCACGTGCACTTCCTTCTTATTCTTGTCGATTGGCTAACCTAGGTCTTTCTTCCTTGATAGACAGGCGGAAAGTCGCGGATCTTATGATGGGTTGGAAAATTTACAACAATAGTTCCATTGTCGCGAAGGAAAAGTTCTTCAAATGGGTTCCGATTACACGGACAAATGTTAACGGTTTGTATGTCGAAGCAACACAGAATACGGCCCGTTTCCATTGTTTCTCATTAAGGGTAGCACGTATGTTCACTAGATTATCGAGAGATGTGTTGAATGTTCCGAGTGAACACGTTTTTAAAAAAGCTGTCATCAATATCATTGATACACTTTAGTCTTTCCGTTTCGAATCAGCAGACATATGGATGTAATTATTAGACACTATGACGCGCTCTGTAATAAATTGTTACAATAATTGTCTTAGATTTCTTTTCTTTTTTTTTTCTTTGCTTCTTAAAGACACCATTGTTATCTGTGGTTTTTGAATGTTTGTTTTTGCACTGACAAGTGTAGATAAAATATATATATATAATTTGGTTTTGTTGTTGTCAAAGATGCTCCAGTCATCTATGTAAACCAAAAGTCGAACTCCTAGTGCTCTCAGCTCTTCAGCGACTACTTTCCTTAAGCGTGAATAAACGTAAGGAGCTGATGCTAGAGCGAAAGGAAGAACTGTGAACTTGTACTGTTTGCCATTGAACTCAAAACCCAGATATTTTTGATGGTCTTTGTGGATGGGTATTGTTTGATATTCATCTTAAAAATCAATTTTGACCATGAAATCGTTCCTACTCGCGAGACTGCGAATCATGTGAAATTGATCCATCTTGAAGTGTTTAATGTTCAAGTATGCATTTGAGAGTTTCAAGTTGATAATTGGTCTTGATCTCCCTTCTTTATTTTTGACACAGAAGTTGCTAGATAAACAAACTTTTTTCCCAGTTTGTACTTCGACAATTGCTCCTTTTGATAAGAGGTGTTAGAACTCCTTTTCAATAAGGGATTCGTTTTTCCTAGCTCTATTCACCTCACTTAGACCTCTCATAAGTGTGGGTGATCTTTTTAAAATCCATGCAGTACCCGTAGACACATCTTTTAACCCAAGGATCGCTGGATAGTTCAACCCATCCGTGAGCATGGTTCCTTATTTTCCCGGCTTTTAGTTAAGGGGTCCTTAATAATTTCCATTTCTAAATTTTCAGTGGTGCACTGCGGGTCTAACAATCTATTTACTACTTATCATATTGGCGCTGATCAGTTACCTTCTGTTACTTCTGTTAAGGACCTAGGAATTTATTTTTGATCATGCTCTCTCATTTACTCACCACATTAAGCAAACGGTTTCTAAAGCTACAAAAGCTATGAATGTATTTCTTTGCTGTTTCAAGACATCTTCTATTTTAGTACTAGTCCGCGCCTAAAAGGCTTACATTCTTCCCCTTCTCGAATATGGCTGTGAATTAAGGTCTCCATTGGTAATATTAATACATTTGAACGAGTTCAGCGATCATTTAGTAGACGCGTATTCGCGAGAGCCGGTCTTTTAACAACCAGCGGACTCTATCGCTTTCTAATTTAGATTACCGTCGTCGCATTCTAGATCTATAATTTTGCACAAGATTGTTCCCGGTAACACCGCAAATGATCAAGATCATACTCATCCACTCCTCGTCAACATAGCTCTTCTCGTTCCCTCCGTATTTTGCTTTCGTTTAAACTGGCCAATTATCGTAGCACCTGTGTTCTCAATGCATCAATGTCTTGAACACTTTACCCGCTGAAATTGTGATGCTAACCTCTTCTTTATTATTCAAGAAGGCCACCCTGGCACATCCTCAGAAGGTAATTCTTACTGAATCCAAGTTACAGTTTGTTTAACCTATCGATTCGTGTGATTATGTATAATTGAGTTTATTAATTTGTTTCTTCTTCTAAAACCGCATCTGCGTAACCATCCATATACTTGTGTATATACAGGATTAAAAAATGAATAAATATGTAAAAAAACAAAACTGGGAAGTCTTTTTTTAAGGGCCGTTCTGGTTGATTTGGAACCGGGAACAATGGACTCCGTACGTTCTGGCCCGTTCGGACAGCTGTTTCGACCTGATAATTACATCTTCGGTTACTTCTGTCATGAAAAACAGGGACCGTATTCAGAGACAGTAATTTATACTAAAGTTTATAGTAAATTTTATATTAAGTTGTAGTTTCGCCAAACTGGAATTCAGAGAGTAGACTTTAAGGTAAACTTTATACTAAAGTTTAGTAGGAAAGCTGACACGCTCTCACCCAACTTGTCTCTGAATAAGGAACCGAGTTGAACTTAGGTATACAATATACCAGGGTAAATTTCACACATGAGTTCATCTTAGATCTCTGAATATGGCCCCAGTTTTGCAATTTTTTTATCATTTTTAATTATAGGTCAATCGGGCGCGGGTAACAATTGGGCAAAAGGCCACTACACAGAAGGAGCAGAGCTAGTGGATAATGTACTCGATGTCGTGAGGAAAGAGGCCGAGAGCTGCGACTGTCTGCAGGTATCTCTTTTTCTTAAATACTAATGAACTCCTATAATCGAAACTCATTCTTTCAATTTTTTAAACAAGTCTGTAGAGCTCTGCGAAACATTTTTTAGAAGTACAGGAATATAAAAATTGGCGTTAAGGGATTCCAACTAACACACTCTCTTGGTGGTGGAACGGGTTCTGGAATGGGGACTCTGCTTATATCGAAAATCAGAGAAGAGTACCCTGACAGGATCATGAACACCTTCTCTGTCGTGCCCTCTCCTAAGGTAAATCATTTGATTGTTGATTGAATGAATCTATAATAATTAAAAATAACGATTCCAATCGGATGAAATTAGAATCAGCCGTCTTTTTTTACTGGACGTGTAGCTTAACACCACTAAAGATACATATGTATATAGTCGACACATATGATAAATCGATGAAAAAGTTTTAATGACCTTCGTTATCTCAGTCATGTACGGATACACATTAGGTGTATGCATTATGCAAGGTACATGTTGTTGTTGTTGTTGTCACGCTATGCATCGTCCGTTGACGGTGGCTCCGGTTGAGGCCGGGTCGGGAGACCCAGGAACTCCGCGGCCTCGATGGGTTTATGCCAGAGGACGGAAATATCGAGGGATGTCTGAGACCCCGAAAAATGGAACAGATTACATGTGTCGTGGCCAGGCGTTCCGCAATCTGGGCACATGTCTTGGGTAGTGGGGTCCAGGCGGTTCCGATAAGACATCAGAAGGTGACAGTGGCCTGACCTGAGCTGGCATAGGGTGCGGCGAGTGGATCGGGGTAGGGAAACATCGTCCTTCGAGATCCTCGTTGGGCCATTGTTATTGATCTTGTTGAGGGGGGCACTGCTGATGGTACGTGCGACGTGAGCTTTATGTATCGATGTCAGCAGGGACTTCTTCTGACAGGGCAGGTGGGATCTCCATGAGGTGCGTTGGGTGACATCAGCGAGGAGAGGGAGACCTGGACGGATCTTGGGTTTTTCCTCGGGTTGAGATAAGGTGTGGTTGGGGTGAGATGAATAGCAGAGGACTGACGTGAGGAACTGACATGATAGCAGCTTCTGATGGTCTTTCACGCGGAGTAGTTCCGCCTCGGTGTGTAGGTTGCGGATGAGGGAGGAGCGGGTCGCGCCCGTGGCAATATGGATGGCCGTGTTCTGGATTGTCTGTAGCTTACCCAGGCTAGAATTCGAAGCCGTGAGGGTTCATACTGGGGCGGCGTAAGAGATGATGCAGCGGGCCTTGGCCTTGTAGTAAAAAAAATAGAACCTCTTTGCTCTGGCAAAACGTTGTTACCGCAAGGGCTTTTAGGGCATCGACACGGGATGCGGCCTTCTTATTGGTTGTGGCGGCGTGGAGGTGGAAGCAAAGTGTTTGGTTTATGGTGACACCCAGGATTTTAACCGATTGCACTGTGGGGATGAGGTCGGATCCCAACTTGATGTCGAGAGTGGCCTTGAATTCAGCTGGATCATTAGTCAAGATGATGAAATTGTATTTGGCCTGGGAAAATGCTTCTCGTCTAGTGCCGTCTTCAATTGTAATAGGTACTCGTTCCCCCAAAGAGCCGCAGTGTCTGGGATTCGGTGTGATGCACAGACTGTGATGTCATCTGCATAGCAAATCACCTTCACGCCTTGAGTAGAGCTGGGTAGATCGCTGACGTATTGGGCGTAGAGGAGGGCTTGATTTAGGGCGGTAATTGAGGAATCGGCTGGGTTGGTTGCGCTGGTGGTGTCGCAGATCCTCATGAATGCCTTGAAGGGGGCCGAGATGCCGGGGATGGCCTCCTTGAATCGACCCGTTGGGATGGCGATGCGTTCTCCGGGGGCGATGGCCTTAGAAAGAACACTGGTCATTTGTTGAAAGTTGTGGAGAGGACAACGTAGGGAGGCAATGGTGGAGAAAACCTCTTTGACAGAAAAAGACCAGTCGGCTTTACTCATGTTGATGAACGATCGACCGGTGACAGAGGAACCTTTGTTGCCCGTGACTCGTACCACTATGGGTAGGGGATCTGAGGACCCGTATGTGTACACGCTTCAGTCGCAGCGTGGCGCGATGGAATAGGAGGCCAGGGAGATGTCAGGGGATGAGAGCGTACCATCTTTGGCAGCACGAGTCTGTGTGTGGTCGTACCATCACGGGGGAGGTGTTCAGCCAGTCCGACAGATCCGATCCTCTGGAGTCTTCGTCCAGCAATGAGCGCCAGAGTGGAATAGGGGCGTTGAAGTCTCCGAGGGCAATCAGCTAGGTTTCAGAGTATGATGGGGGAACAGCAGCATCGAACCATGAGAATCGAAGTTCGACACCTGGCGAAGCGTATACGTTGTTGACCAGGAAACATTCATTTCCGACCTCTGTTTGCGTAGAGAATGTTTCCAGAGAGGAACCAGATGGGCATTGAGTCGATGAAAGGCATGGTATTCCAATCTTGACCATTGTGACGATACCACCGCCCTGCAAGTTCCGATCATGCCGATGGTAAAGGTAAAAGAAAGACCCAGCTTTGTCTCCTGGAGCGCGACAACTTCAGCGTCCAGCCTCTTGGCCAGTTCGACAATCTCTCCTCTTCGGGTCTAAAGTTTGCGTTCCTCGATAAAATGGTGAGAGAGCTGTGGGAGGAGGACGTGGGAGGTGAGATGGAAGGAGGGAGAGGAGCCGCATGAACGGGTCGACGACTGGTAGGAGGTGGAGTGTGTTGAGGAGCAGGACCACAACGCGAGGCACGATAAGTCTGGGGATCGTAGTCTCCTTTAGATAGTAGGCCACTGTATCGGAGTGCCGTGTGGATCCAGTTGTAACAAGATGAGCAACGAATAGATCCTTTTGCTGCCGATCTACCGCAGGTGGTACATGACCAGCGTGGAAGTGGGGGAGGGGGCCTGGGTTTTGTACGATGTCTCCAGCAATTAGGAAAAGTAGGCTTATTAGACCACGTGGGTCACAAGCCTCAATCGAAAAACGGTTGATGCATGAGCGAGGGGGTTGGATGCTGTTGGCCCGGACAGTGTTGTTGTCCGGGGTGGCTCGGCGACTGAGACGCCGCATCCGTAGAAGCCTGCAAGGTACATAACTGCCCAAGCTTCTTGAAATATCATACGTATCGTATGTAATGTGGTTGATATTTCTTGTCAGCTTTTCTGTGAGTATTACCTCTTGAACTCACATTACCCGAAACAAAGAAATTCTGTTCTCGAAATGAAGACATATTTGAGATGGAAGTAGTCCCGAAAATTAGATGGAGCTTGAGACCTAACCTAAAAAGAGAGTAAACCTCACAAGTAACGAAAGACTTGACAAATAGCGAAGAATTTAGTAAATTGTTCAAAAAAACAATTTACTTTTTGTTTCAAAACCTACAAAAACCTGGAAATGATTGATGTAAGGTATCGGATACGGTGGTGGAGCCCTACAATGCGACCCTCTCTGTGCATCAATTGGTAGAGAACACGGACGAGACTTTCTGCATTGACAACGAGGCTCTTTATGACATCTGCTTCCGCACCCTCAAACTGACAACTCCCACATACGGAGATCTCAATCATCTCGTTTCGGCCACAATGAGCGGAGTCACAACTTGTCTTCGATTCCCGGGACAGGTATACAATCTACATATTGTATGGAATGGCGGTAATTTTGTTTTTTGTACAATCTCTAGTTCAACAAAACAATTCCTGTTGGGAGTGGCAGCGTCTGGCTACAAAGTACAAAGACTAAACTTATAAATGATACAACTCCCGCTGAACTGTTTTATTCATACAGTGCACATGAACAACTTGATAATTACGAAAGAAGCATAAAACACTCGTATACGAGAAACATTCTGGGTTCTCAATTCTTGATTCTGATCTTCAGTGTATGGACTTGTATAACTAAATTAGATTCTTTTTGAAAACTCTTCCACTTTCAATATACTGTATTACATAAGTTAATCAGATGATAATTACTCAGTCTAAAACACTCGTAGTTGGTGATATGACTTCTAATGGTAATTTTTTCAAGTTCATAGATTAATAAGAGATAATTTTGACAAATATTTTTTTCTGGGGGTGTTTTCAAGACCGCTATAGATTCAAGAACGAAAGTAAGCATTCTGGCGGGTAGAAAGAAGTAGGATGATTCTTCAAAGGAAAGAGTAAGTAGCTAGATATCCGTAAATGAGGGAAAGAAAATTTCTACTAATGGTTATCACAATTATACAATTCTGAAAAAAAAGAGATTTTTAAGCAAACTTCCAATCGGAAGAACTCTGTGGAATACTTGAAGCAAAGTTAATTTCTTGATAGAAGTTCCGGAAATAAGCTGTGATAATGAATCATTCCGTTTTTCGACAGACTTTTATGCAAGAATCGTACCTCAATAAAGGTTTGTTTCTTATGCTGGTAGTTTAGATGTAAGAATATCACTCAATATGTTTTCTTTCTCTCAAAAATAAGTATATGTTGTGAGTGATTAAAGAAATGAACTGCAGCTAATTTTTGGACTTTCTTTATCACATTCCACATCTTCCTATCCCTTTCAACATCTTCATGTGCTACTTACAGCTGAACGCGGACTTGCGCAAGCTGGCAGTAAACATGGTGCCCTTTCCACGTCTCCACTTTTTTATGCCTGGATTCGCTCCACTCACATCCCGTTCGAATCAGCAATATCGGGCAGTCACCGTACCCGAACTCACGCAGCAGGTCTAGGAATCATCAACTCAGCTTACAAACATGAAACTTCTAACAGATTTTTTCACTGCAACACGTGAGAAAGACCATCAAGAGAGAATTTTTTATGTATTTCTTCTCTTTTGAGAATGCTTAAGTTTACGTGAAATAACTAACATTTTGCACCCTCTGAGTAACTCGAGAAATGTATGCGAAAACTTTTACAGACTGGCGAGGGTCAAAATCAATCTCGGGGTAAACTTTGATCTGTGTGATAGCAGTAGATAAAAATATCATGCAGTTTATGAAGAGTTTCGAAATGAGACATTGGTATGTGGAGCATGTAGATGTTCGACGCGAAGAATATGATGGCTGCATGCGATCCTCGGCACGGCCGCTACCTCACCGCAGCTGCGATTTTCCGTGGTCGGATGAGCATGAAGGTTTTCTTTCCCAATAGGTCAAATGGGTTTGAGAAATAAAGTTTAATGATTTTTTCAGGTTTTCATCGTTTTTCTTCTCTTAAAAACACAAAAAAGCAACGTTTGAATTGAAGTTAATTAACTTTGGACAAAGTTTTCACAGTAACGGGCCGACAACACATTTAAAGGAAGAAAAATAATGGAATGAGACAAACCGAATCCGTTAGACCAAGAAGTAATTTTTTTCAAAAAACGATAACTTGAAATAACATGTATGAAAAAAATTAGAAACTACATAATAGCTACATACCTTTTATCATCACACAAAAAAGGATGAGTTTGGAAAGTATGTTGGCAAAAAAGGCATACATTTGGTATATGAATAATAACACTTTGAAAGTATTCCTGCGCGTGAGTATGAAAGTATGCTAGAGAGGCATACAATCAATGTATGAATGGGACACCTTTGAAAGTATTCCTTGGTAACTCTCTTCCTTTTTTTGCATTTATCCAATCATCAAACCCGGTTGACTTAGGTTGTTCTATATACACTTATTATCTCGATTACTTTATAAGGGTGAAGCACACATACAATCCGTATCGTATAAATCATTTTACCTAGCCTTTCTGATAGAAAAGCATCGGGGAAAAAATTGATTGTGAAGCGCTCTCCTTGAAAAAGCCCCTGGGGAACTCCTGACGGGAGAAAAGGCCTTTCGGGAACGCCTATCGGGAAGAAAAGCCCTTCCGGAAAGCCTTTCGGGTAAAAGGCCCTTCGGTTAAGTCACAAACAAAAAAAAAAATTTGAATGAAAAACCCAAGAAACAGCATAAATACTTTCTTTTTTGTAGACATCTCACTTTCAAAGTATATTTAGCATAAATCTTCAAATGCTGAGTTACACAATTTAAAGGCAGTGACGCCTGGTTGAGATGACCAATGATTGAACTATCTACTATTCATACTTTCCAAGTATGAATAGTAACAATTGTGTGCGGAACGACATGGGATACTTTTACGGTATAAATGTAGTTACATTTTCATACTTTCAAAGTATGACTGTTAACACGCTTTTTTTTTCACTGAGAATAATAACTTTTCGAAGAGCTGAATATGTTGGTAAATCATTTAAGGCGATTCTTTTATCGGAGTTAGAACGAGTTTCAGAAAAAAATATCTATGTATATCATTGCAGCTTATTTCCTACTACGTGAAAAGTCTGCACAAAATTAGAAAATACGGGAACTGCCGCGCCTTAAATTTTACTTTGTTAAAGTCACCGGTGACATAAACTCAGTTCTGAGAGAAAAAGTTCACATGAGTGCTAAATTGACCTATAAAACAGTCTCCGGCACGGTAGTCCACTTCTTTCAAGTATCAAACATCACAATAGTTGTAAAAAAGTTTTATTTTGGAATCAGTTCGGACTTTCCACTCCTCAACAATTTTAAGCATTTTTAATTTTCGATTTCTCTTCATTATGAAAAGTGAACATTCTGTACTGAGGAGGTTATTTTTTTATTTGAATGGCCTTATGTATTCACAGTATTACACGCATTAGATGCGTGTTAGTTTAATTGCCGCGTGTTAGCGTTAGTTTAGAGTTAAGAGTTTGTTGTTGAAGTTTAGACTTTTGTTGTTGTTGAAGTATGTAAATAAAATAAATGATTCGATAGTCCATCTTTTAAGAAATCTCTTCTCTTCTCGATATACATACATTTAATGCTTTTTAGCCGCTCTCTCGCGTTTTTTCACGCACTGGGTTGAGCTCAATTCACTGCTTGAATTTCATTGATGCACCTATTTTTTGCAAGTGAATAGTAATACAACAAAACCGTATCACAACCAAAACGAGTCACTGGAAGACATTTTACTTTTATGCAATTAAAAAGTATCCAAGTGAAGAAGGCTCAGAATATCTATGCGTTTTAGTCTAGTCGTCTAGGTAGTCTAGTCATCCATCTAGCAGTTCCTATTCTTGAATACTCGAGAAGATGGCGATTTCAGAAAGTAGTCTAGTCATCCATATAGCAGTTCCTATTCTTGAATACTCGAGAAGATGGCGATTTCAGAAGGTTGTCTAGTCATCCATCTAGCAGTTCTTATTCTTGAATACTCGAGAAGATGGCGATTTCAGAAGGTAGTCTAGTCATCCATCTAGCAGTCCCTATTCTTGAATACTCGAGAAGATGGCGATTTCAGAAGGTAGTCTAGTCATCCATCTAGCAGTTCCTATTCTTGAATACTCGAGAAGATGGCGATTTCAGAAGGTAGTCTATGTAGTCATTCATCTAGCAGTTCCTATTCTTGAGTACTCGAGAAGATGGCGATTTCAGAAGGTAGTCTAGTCATCCATCTAGCAGTTCCTATTCTTGAATACTCGAGAAGATGGCGATTTCAGAAGGTAGTCTAGTCATCCATCTAGCAGTTCCTATTCTTGAATACTCAAGAAGATGGCAATTTCAGAAGGTAGTCTAGTCATCCATCTAGCAGTTCCTATTCTTGAATACTCGAGAAGATGGCGATTTCAGAAGGTAGTCTAGTCATCCATCTAGCAGTTCCTATTCTTGAAAACTCGAGAAGATGGCGATTTCAGAAGGTATTCTAGTCATCCATCTAGCAGTTCCTATTCTTGGATACTCGAGAAGATGGCGATCTCAGAAGGTAGTCTAGTCATCCATCTAGCAGTTCCTATTCTTGAATACTCGAGAAGATGGCGATTTCAGAAGGTAGTCTAGTCATCCATCTAGCAGTTCCTATTCTTGAATACTCGAGAAGATGGCGATTTCAGAAGGTATTCTAGTCATCCATCTAGCAGTTCCTATTCTTGAATACTCGAGAAGATGACGATTTCAGAAGGTAGTCTAGTCATCCATCTAGCAGTTCCTATTCTTGAATACTCGAGAAGATGGCGATTTCAGAAGGTAGTCTAGTCATCCATATAGCAGTTCCTATTCTTGAATACTCGAGAAGATGGCGATTTCAGAAGGTTGTCTAGTCATCCATCTAGCAGTTCTTATTCTTGAAAACTCGAGAAGATGGCGATTTCAGAAGGTAGTCTAGTCATCCATCTAGCAGTTCCTATTCTTGAATACTCGAGAAGATGGCGATTTCAGAAGGTAGTCTAGTCATCCATCCAGCAGTTCCTATTCTTGAATACTCGAGAAGATGGCGATTTCAGAAGGTAGTCTAGTCATCCATCTAGCAGTTCCTATTCTTGAATACTCGAGAAGATGGCGATTTCAGAAGGTAGTCTATGTAGTCATCCATCTAGCAGTTCCTATTCTTGAGTACTCGAGAAGATGGCGATTTCAGAAGGTAGTCTAGTCATCCATCTAGCAGTTCCTATTCTTGAATACTCGAGAAGATGGCGATTTCAGAAGGTAGTCTAGTCATCCATCTAGCAGTTCCTATTCTTGAATACTCGAGAAGATGGCAATTTCAGAAGGTAGTCTAGTCATCCATCTAGCAGTTCCTATTCTTGAATACTCGAGAAGATGGCGATTTCAGAAGGTAGTCTAGTCATCCATCTAGCAGTTCCTACTCTTGAAAACTCGAGAAGATGGCGATTTCAGAAGGTATTCTAGTCATCCATCTAGCAGTTCCTATTCTTGAATACTCGAGAAGATGGCGATCTCAGAAGGTAGTCTAGTCATCCATCCAGCAGTTCCTATTCTTGGATACTCGAGAAGATGGAGATTTCAGAAGGTAGTAGTCTAGTCATCCATCTAGCAGTTCCTATTCTTGAATACTCGAGAAGATGGCGATTTCAGAAGGTAGTCTATGTAGTCATCCATCTAGCAGTTCCTATTCTTGAGTACTCGAGAAGATGGCGATTTCAGAAGGTAGTCTAGTCATTCATCTAGCAGTTCCTATTCTTGAATACTCGAGAAGATGGCGATTTCAGAAGGTAGTCTAGTCATCCATCTAGCAGTTCCTATTCTTGAATACTCGAGAAGATGGCAATTTCAGAAGGTAGTCTAGTCATCCATCTAGCAGTTCCTATTCTTGAATACTCGAGAAGATGGCAATTTCAGAAGGTAGTCTAGTCATACATCTAGCAGTTCCTATTCTTGAATACTCGAGAAGATGGCGATTTCAGAAGGTAGTCTAGTCATCCATCTAGCAGTTCCTATTCTTGAAAACTCGAGAAGATGGCGATTTCAGAAGGTATTCTAGTCATCCATCTAGCAGTTCCTATTCTTGAATACTCGAGAAGATGGCGATCTCAGAAGGTAGTCTAGTCATCCATCTAGCAGTTCCTATTCTTGAATATTCGAGAAGATGGCGACTTCAGAAGGTAGTCTAGTCATCCATCTAGCAGTTCCTATTCTTGAATACTCGAGAAGATGGCGATTTCAGAAGGTATTCTAGTCATCCATCTAGCAGTTCCTATTCTTGAATACTCGAGAAGATGGCGATTTCAGAAGGTAGTCTAGTCATCCATCTAGCAGTTCCTAATCTTGAATACTCGAGAAGATGGCGATTTCAGAAGGTAGTCTAGTAATCCATCCAGCAGTTCCTATTCTTGGATACTCGAGAAGATGGAGATTTCAGAAGGTAGTCTAGTCATCCATCTAGCAGTTCCTATTCTTGAATACTCGAGAAGATGGCGATTTCAGAAGGTAGTCTATGTATTCATCCATCTAGCAGTTCCTATTCTTGAGTACTCGAGAAGATGGCGATTTCAGAAGGTAGTCTAGTCATCCATCTAGCAGTTCCTATTCTTGAATACTCGAGAAGATGGCGATTTCAGAAGGTAGTCTAGTCATCCATCTAGCAGTTCCTATTATTGAATACTCGAGAAGATGGCAATTTCAGAAGGTAGTCTAGTCATCCATCTAGCAGTTCCTATTCTTGAATACTCGAGAAGATGGCGATTTCAGAAGGTATTCTAGTCATCCATCTAGCAGTTCCTATTCTTGAATACTCGAGAAGATGGCGATCTCAGAAGGTAGTCTAGTCATCCATCTAGCAGTTCCTATTCTTGAATACTCGAGAAGATGGCGATTTCAGAAGGTAGTCTAGTCATCCATCTAGAAGTTCCTATTCTTGGATACTCGAGAAGATGGCGATTTCAGGAGGTATTCTAGTCATCCATCTAGCAGTTCCTATTCTTGAATACTTGAGAAGATGGCGATTTCAGAAGGTAGTCTAGTCATCCATCTAGCAGTTCCTATTCTTGAATACTCGAGAAGATGGCGATTTCAGAAAATAGTCTAGTCATCCATCTAGCAGTTCCTTTTCTTGAATACTCGAGAAGATGGCGATTTCAGAAGGTAGTCTAGTCATCCATCTAGCAGTTCCTATTCTTGAATACTCGAGAAGATGGCGATTTCAGAAGGTAGTCTAGTCATCCATCTAGCAGTTCCTATTCTTGAATACTCGAGAAGATGGCGATTTCAGAAGGTAGTCTAGTCATCCATCTATCAGTTCCTATTCTTGAATACTCGAGAAGATGGCGATTTCAGAAGGTAGTCTAGTCATCCATCTAGCAGTTCCTATTCTTGAATACTCGAGAAGATGGCGATTTCAGAAGGTAGTCTAGTCATCCATCTAGCAGTTCCTATTCTTGAATACTCGAGAAAATGGTGATTTCAGAAGGTAGTCTAGTCATCCATCTAGCAGTTCCTATTCTTGAATACTCGAGAAGATGGCGATTTCAGAAGGTAGTCTAGTCATCCATCTAGCAGTTCCTATTCTTGAATACTCGAGAAGATGGCGATTTCAGAAGGTAGTCTAGTGATCCATCTAACAGTTCCTATTCTTGAATACTCGAGAAGATGGCGATTTCAGAAAGTAGTCTAGTCATCCATCTAGCAGTTCCTATTCTTGAATACTCGAGAAGATGGCGATTTCAGAAGGTAGTCTAGTCTTCCATCCAGCAGTTCCTATTCTTGAATACTCGAGAAGAAGGCGATTTCAGAAGGTAGTCTAGTCATCCATCTATCAGTTCCTATTCTTGAATACTCGAGAAGATGGCGATTTCAGAAGGTAGTCTAGTCATCCATCTAGCAGTTCCTATTCTTGAATACTCGAGAAGATGGCGATTTCAGAAGGTAGTCTAGTCATCCATCTAGCAGTTCCTATTCTTGAATACTCGAGAAAATGGTGATTTCAGAAGGTAGTCTAGTCATCCATCTAGCAGTTCCTATTCTTGAATACTCGAGAAGATGGCGATTTCAGAAGGTAGTCTAGTCATCCATCTAGCAGTTCCTATTCTTGAATACTCGAGAAGATGGCGATTTCAGAAGGTAGTCTAGTGATCCATCTAACAGTTCCTATTCTTGAATACTCGAGAAGATGGCGATTTCAGAAAGTAGTCTAGTCATCCATCTAGCAGTTCCTATTCTTGAATACTCGAGAAGATGGCGATTTCAGAAGGTAGTCTAGTCTTCCATCCAGCAGTTCCTATTCTTGAATACTCGAGAAGATGGCGATTTCAGAAGGTAGTCTAGTCATCCATCTAGCAGTTCCTATTCTTGAGTACTCGAGAAGATGGCGATTTCAGAAGGTAGTCTAGTCATCCATCTAGCAGTTCCTATTCTTGAATACTCGAGAAGATGGCAATTTCAGAAGGTAGTCTAGTCATCCATCTAGCAGTTCCTATTCTTGAATACTCGAGAAGATGGCGATTTCAGAAGGTTGTCTAGTCATCCATCTAGCAGTTCTTATTCTTGAATACTCGAGAAGATGGCGATTTCAGAAGGTAGTCTAGTCATCCATCTAGCAGTTCCTATTCTTGAATACTCGAGAAGATGGCGATTTCAGAAGGTAGTCTAGTCATCCATCCAGCAGTTCCTATTCTTGAATACTCGAGAAGATGGCGATTTCAGAAGGTAGTCTAGTCATCCATCTAGCAGTTCCTATTCTTGAATACTCGAGAAGATGGCGATTTCAGAAGGTAGTCTATGTAGTCATCCATCTAGCAGTTCCTATTCTTGAGTACTCGAGAAGATGGCGATTTCAGAAGGTAGTCTAGTCATCCATCTAGCAGTTCCTATTCTTGAATACTCGAGAAGATGGCGATTTCAGAAGGTAGTCTAGTCATCCATCTAGCAGTTCCTATTCTTGAATACTCGAGAAGATGGCAATTTCAGAAGGTAGTCTAGTCATCCATCTAGCAGTTCCTATTCTTGAATACTCGAGAAGATGGCGATTTCAGAAGGTAGTCTAGTCATCCATCTAGCAGTTCCTACTCTTGAATACTCGAGAAGATGGCGATTTCAGAAGGTAGTCTAGTCATCCATCTAGCAGTTCCTATTCTTGAATACTCGAGAAGATGGCGATTTCAGAAGGTAGTCTAGTCATCCATCTAGCAGTTCCTATTCTTGAATACTCGAGAAAATGGTGATTTCAGAAGGTAGTCTAGTCATCCATCTAGCAGTTCCTATTCTTGAATACTCGAGAAGATGGCGATTTCAGAAGGTAGTCTAGTCATCCATCTAGCAGTTCCTATTCTTGAATACTCGAGAAGATGGCGATTTCAGAAGGTAGTCTAGTGATCCATCTAACAGTTCCTATTCTTGAATACTCGAGAAGATGGCGATTTCAGAAAGTAGTCTAGTCATCCATCTAGCAGTTCCTATTCTTGAATACTCGAGAAGATGGCGATTTCAGAAGGTAGTCTAGTCTTCCATCCAGCAGTTCCTATTCTTGAATACTCGAGAAGAAGGCGATTTCAGAAGGTAGTCTAGTCATCCATCTATCAGTTCCTATTCTTGAATACTCGAGAAGATGGCGATTTCAGAAGGTAGTCTAGTCATCCATCTAGCAGTTCCTATTCTTGAATACTCGAGAAGATGGCGATTTCAGAAGGTAGTCTAGTCATCCATCTAGCAGTTCCTATTCTTGAATACTCGAGAAAATGGTGATTTCAGAAGGTAGTCTAGTCATCCATCTAGCAGTTCCTATTCTTGAATACTCGAGAAGATGGCGATTTCAGAAGGTAGTCTAGTCATCCATCTAGCAGTTCCTATTCTTGAATACTCGAGAAGATGGCGATTTCAGAAGGTAGTCTAGTGATCCATCTAACAGTTCCTATTCTTGAATACTCGAGAAGATGGCGATTTCAGAAAGTAGTCTAGTCATCCATCTAGCAGTTCCTATTCTTGAATACTCGAGAAGATGGCGATTTCAGAAGGTAGTCTAGTCTTCCATCCAGCAGTTCCTATTCTTGAATACTCGAGAAGATGGCGATTTCAGAAGGTAGTCTAGTCATCCATCTAGCAGTTCCTATTCTTGAGTACTCGAGAAGATGGCGATTTCAGAAGGTAGTCTAGTCATCCATCTAGCAGTTCCTATTCTTGAATACTCGAGAAGATGGCAATTTCAGAAGGTAGTCTAGTCATCCATCTAGCAGTTCCTATTCTTGAATACTCGAGAAGATGGCGATTTCAGAAGGTAGTCTAGTCTTCCATCCAGCAGTTCCTATTCTTGAATACTCGAGAAGATGGCGATTTCAGAAGGACCTCGACTGCTCTCTGGATGTCCAAGGTGTTACGGTGTCGAGCCTTGGCAAGCCGATAGATGGCTTTATCGCCTCCTGGTTGGTTCATCTTCTCATAGAGATCGCGGAAGTAGGAGGCTTTTGAAACTGCGACAGCTCTTTTGGCGGCTTTCTTGGCTGAGCTGTATGCAGCGCGGTCGTCAGCCTCATTTGACGTCCTCCATCTCTTGTAGGCATTCTTTTTCGCCTTGATCGCATCCTGAACTTCGGAGGTGAAAAACCAGGTGTCTTTCTCGTTTCTTGGCTTTCCGGGTTTCGTCTTTCCGAGGATGCTTGCGGCGGGTGCTCTGATGCTGTCTTCAAGAAGCTTCCAGTGTTCATTTATGTCCTCTGGAAACTGCTTGTAGAGTGCAGGAGGGAGTAGATTGCGATGGATGATGTGCATGAGAGAGAGAGACGTTCTGCTTTCCCAGTCTTTTTACTCTGTATATATCCGACATAAATGAGGTACTAGAGAACTTTCCTAATATTCGTCATCAAGCATACGCAGACGATCTCAAGATTTTATTAGAGTTCTCCTGTTAGATCAGTCTTAATAAACCTTTTCTCTTCTGTATATTTCAGTTACTGCATTCAGCTAATCTTGAAGATTACGCTCAATGGTTTACACTCCTCACCATGCACACGCTGAAAGGGAAGACTGGCAGAACTGGAGACTAGTGAAAGCTGAATGAGCTGAATGAACATTCCGACTCTCCTCTCCTACGGTCACCGTGCTAGTCCAGTGTTGACGGCTATGGACATGAACTCAGCCTTCGACAGAGTCCACACCTCGACTCTCTTACGCATGATGACACAAAGTGAGAAAATATATCCGCCTATCCAACAACACCATTCGTCAGATTTCTGCGTTTCTGGAGAAGAGAAAAATTCGTGTCTACCATCAAGACGCCCTTTCCAGTGCCAGGACCCTCACGGCCGGAGTTCCTCAAGGATCGGTCCTCTTACACTCTTCTCTTCGCCCACTACGTCAGCGACCTCCCCACCCCTACCCAACGCGTGAAGATGGTCTGCTACGCAGATGACATCACCATCTGGGCATCCCACCGAATGCCAGACACTGCGGCTCTATTAGTCAACGAGTATATTGTCAAATTGAAGACGGCACTGAACGAGAAGTAACTTCCCGTATCCTCGGCCAAATCCAGTTCCATCATCTTGACTAATGATCTCGCTGAATTCAAGGCCACTCTGGGCATCAAGTAGGGAACCGACCTCATCCCGACAGTCCAATCGGTTAAGATCCTGGGTGTGACCATAGACCAAACACTGAGCCGCCGCAACCAAGAAGAAGGCCGCATCCCGTGTTAATGCCCTCAAAGCCCTTGCGAGCTTTTAAATCCCCTTCCATTTCTCTGTTGACATCTGCTTTTAAAATCTATGTCCGACTCATTATCGAATACGCAAGTGAGTTGTGGAATCCATCTTCCTCGGGCCTTGTTAAGTTGGTTGAGAAAGTCCAACGCTCTTTCACGAGGAGAGTACTAGGAAGAGTCCGTCACCCTAAGCTTCCGTATTCCCACAGGCTTTCATTGCTAGGCCTTCAGAGCCTCGAGTACCGTCGCGCTATCTCTGATCTACTTTTTATTCATAAATGTTTACATAACAGCTTAGACATAGACACTGATCCTTTATACGAAATCTCGGCTGTTCAGCGTTTCACTCGGCATTCGCATCCTCTAAGACTTAATCCTCCTCACCGCATCAAAAAGACCTCTTTATCGACATGTGTTTCCCGTCAAATGTCTGTTTGGAACTGTCTTCCATTTGATGTCATCAACGAAGCTAGTAGCCTTAAATTTAGAAAGCAACTTCTTTCGTTGCCTGTGAATGTGATTGTGCCAGTTAGTCTTGTTTCTGATACTTAATTAAGACTTGTGATTTTTCATCAGTATCACAGCCCCCTTTTTTTCCCCTTTACACACCACCACTAAGCTTTATGTGTAATGTAGTCCATGCATACCTTTGTTTATATGTAATTTGCTTTTGTCTTAAATACCTACATGCTTGGAATAAAGAATGAATGAATGAATGAAGACAAGTGCCCAGACTACGGAACGCCTGGCCACGACACATGTCATCTGCTCGATTGTTCGGTGTCTCCAAAATCCCTCGATGTTTCCGCCCTCTGGCACAAACCCATCGAGGCCACGGAGTTCCTAGGTCTCCCGACTCGGCATCAACCGGAGCCACCGTCAACAGACGACACATAGCGTGTCAACAACATCAACAGTTCTCGTCTCAGTTCTCTCTAACAAGCGGTGAGTGTCCATAGTGCTCTGAGTATCGATTTCGTCCGTGCCCCAGCTTACTGCCCAAAATGCCTACCAAAAGACGAGCCGATGAAACTTCTTCCAACGATTGTGATCCTACTGGAGTTGCTGATGAAACTTCTTCCAACGATTGTGATCCTACTGGAGTTACTGAATCCTACTCTGACTTCAGCACTCGAAAGCTGCATTTCTGCCAAATCAGAAGCAAAGAAGCCTCCCCTGCCTCCTCACGTCTTGCTACTCCTGAAGACGTGCGCTGTTGTCATCAAGAAACTATCAAATAGACATTCCACTCAGTCCCCCACCGTCGACTTAATCCAGCACGAAATTGAAGAGGACAAAAGACTCCGATCTATTGTCATCGAAAAAGCTCCAGAACATCTGGATCCTACTGCTCTCCCTTCTTCACAAACAGCTCATGACAACGCTCTGGTTCTCTCGCTACTCGACGCAGCTGGCGTAGCTGTTCACGGACTGGCCCATTCTCGGATGGGTATCACAACTCTAATGAGCGACCGGCCTCCAGACCGCTGAAAGTCATTCTTCCGACGGAGTCACTCCAGTTGTAAACTAGTCCTGTAACTTCTGAGAAAAAACTGCAACTCAGAATTGTAGCTCAAGGTACAATTTATGAAGAAAATTTCTTCTCAGTAAGTGACTATGTTTTGACTCAGGATTGTGATAAAAAGAGAACTTTATCGACAATAAACTCAGTTACTCAAGAATGTAATGCAACAACTAACACAGAAGTAAAAACAAAACAGCAAAGGCCAGAAGTCCCAGTGAAATCAAAAAAAAAACAATATTCAGCACAAAAAAATCTTAAAGTGTTTTTTCTTGCGCTTCTCTTTCTGTTCACCCTTCTCCCTTCTTAAGACTGTTGTTCTCTGTTGAAACCCTTCTCCCGCAGCGAGTTTCACTGCAAAGGGACACGGTTAAGAGACACGGTCGAAAGATTCGGGACACGGTACAGAAAATATAGAAGGTGAGAAAATTTGAGTGAGGAATATTTCAAGTCTGTTTTACGACACTTTGTCGTCCGTGACTCCATCCTTCTTCCTTTCCGTATCTCTGACTCTATTCATAGAGTATTTTTACTTGTGTTACCTCTTCGGTCTATTGACCACTCCCTGTGAGTTCTACTCAATTCCTCAAAATTCTTTACACCTTTCTCCCAAAGTGAAGTTCACGGAAAGGGACACGGTTGAAAAATTCGAGGTTTGACGTGTGAAAGTACAGAACACGGTCAAGAACGACCAGGCAGCACCGAGTCTGATTTAAGACAACAAAAGTTGTCGGTTCGTCCGTAATTCTGACTCTATTCGTAGAGTATCTTTACTTGAGTTGCTTCAACGTTCTACCATTCTATATCTGTTCAAGTCACCTTCTCTGATATCTCTATACCTTTCCCCCCGAAGTGAAGTTCACTGAAAAGGGACACGGTTGAGAGACTCAAAAAAATTGGCGGGAAAGTTGAGAACACGATTCAAAACGATTAAGCAGCACCGAGTCTGAGTTCAAATTTTCAAATTTTTTGTTGTAAAAACTCTGAAAATGTTTCTTCCCGGCCGATGCACCATGTAAACTAGTCCTGTAACTTCTGAGAAAAAACTGCAACTCAGAATTGTAGCTCAAGGTACAATTTATGAAGAAAATTTCTTCTCAGTAAGTGACTATGTTTTGACTCAGGATTGTGATAAAAAGAGAACTTTATCGACAATAAACTCAGTTACTCAAGAATGTAATGCAACAACTAACACAGAAGTGAAAAACAAAACAGCAAAGGCCAGAAGTCCCAGTGAAATCAAAAAAATCAATATTTAGCACAAAAAAATCTTATAGTGTGCCACGTGCGTGGATAATTACTAAAAGCAAAAACGCGGGCTGAGGTTCAGACCTCTTTATAATAAACAACACAATTGTTCTCAACAATTTGTTGACACTCCGCCTCCTCAAAAAAAATCAACTAACAATTAAAGCACAGATTAAGAACGAAAAAAAATGCACAGAACGAAAACTTGATAGATAAGTTAAAGGAGAAGAGTGAGTCTACACCCGAATGGAGAAGTCTAAACCCTTTCAAAACCTTTCCTCCCCAACTCCCCTCCGACAACCTCTGACCCCCGTGAAGCACCAGGCAAGTCCTGATGAACTCCAACGCAACGATCATCAGTCGACCGAAGGAAGTGAAGGTCTGGTAAGAAAGGAGAACAGATATCTCCTCAAGAGTGTCTGAGACCGAAAAACCAGTAAAACGACTTGAAAATTATGTAAGAGAAGATATGACTACTTGAAAAGCGGATTATCCACACACAATCCAGAGTGATGGTGTCCTCTCCGAGAACAGTACTTACAGAAAAGCTTGTCGTCCGAGACTTCATTCTTCTTCTTTTCCGTATCAATTTTTTCTTGCGCTTCTCTTTCTGTTCACCCTTCTCCCTTCTTAAGACTGTTGTTCTCTGTTGAAACCCTTCTCCCGCAGCGAGTTTCACTGCAAAGGGACACGGTTAAGAGACACGGTCGAAAGATTCGGGACACGGTACAGAAAATATAGAAGGTGAGAAAATTTGAGTGAGGAATATTTCAAGTCTGTTTTACGACACTTTGTCGTCCGTGACTCCATCCTTCTTCCTTTCCGTATCTCTGACTCTATTCATAGAGTATTTTTACTTGTGTTACCTCTTCGGTCTATTGACCACTCCCTGTGAGTTCTACTCAATTCCTCAAAATTCTTTACACCTTTCTCCCAAAGTGAAGTTCACGGAAAGGGACACGGTTGAAAAATTCGAGGTTTGACGTGTGAAAGTACAGAACACGGTCAAGAACGACCAGGCAGCACCGAGTCTGATTTAAGACAACAAAAGTTGTCGGTTCGTCCGTAATTCTGACTCTATTCGTAGAGTATCTTTACTTGAGTTGCTTCAACGTTCTACCATTCTATATCTGTTCAAGTCACCTTCTCTGATATCTATATACCTTTCCCCCCGAAGTGAAGTTCACTGAAAAGGGACACGGTTGAGAGACTCAAAAAAATTGGCGGGAAAGTTGAGAACACGATTCAAAACGATTAAGCAGCACCGAGTCTGAGTTCAAATTTTCAAATTGTTTGTTGTAAAAACTCTGAAAATGTTTCTTCCCGGCCGATGCACCATGTAAACTAGTCCTGTAACTTCTGAGAAAAAACTGCAACTCAGAATTGTAGCTCAAGGTACAATTTATGAAGAAAATTTCTTCTCAGTAAGTGACTATGTTTTGACTCAGGATTGTGATAAAAAGAGAACTTTATCGACAATAAACTCAGTTACTCAAGAATGTAATGCAACAACTAACACAGAAGTAAAAACAAAACAGCAAAGGCCAGAAGTCCCAGTGAAATCAAAAAAAGCAATATTTAGCCCAAAAAAATCTTATAGTGTGCCACGTGCGTGGATAATTACTAAACGCAAAAACGCGGGCTGAGGTTCAGACCTCTTTATAATAAACAACACAATTGTTCTCAACAATTTGTTGACACCAGCGGCAACTCCTCGAACGTGCCTCTTTACTTCGGAATGACAACTGCTTCAAAAACATTTTCATTCGGCCAAGTCTGACCAAAGAAATGCGAGAGAAGGAGTTCTTGCTTCGGCAAGAGAGAAGAAGACTAGTGTCCGAGGGGAAAGACGTCGTTGTCTACAACGGAGAAGTGATGACAAAAGCAGAAGCCGATGCTATTCGTCGTTCGAGACTGCAAACTGTAAGACCTTCATCTTCTTTCCCGTCAAACTAAGATCATGTCCGGGTAAAAATTCTCTCAAGTTCTTCTATTTTAACATGCGCTCTATATGTAATAAACTAGCAGCCTTCCAAATTTTTATCGAAGCTGAGCAGCCAGATATTGTAGCGTTGTCCGAAACTTGGCTCCATGGTAGGATTCAGGATTGTAAAATTGTTGGAGATCTCCCTTATAATGTTGTGAGAACGGACCGTGACTCTAGAGGGGGTGGTGCTTGCATTGTTATTCGTGATGTATACTCTTTTACTAAGCCAGCAATAGATTTTTCTCGCACAGAAGTCATACCCATCGATGTTCTCGTTTCAGTTGGTTTTCTACGAGTTGTTGTGTGTTACCGTCCACCCAGTTATAGTTCCGATCAGACAAGAGTTTTCTGTGATTTTCTATCCAATCTTTTCTCAACATCTAATCATTCCTTCTTCCTGGTGGGAGATTTCAATTCTGATTCCCTGAGTCCTCCTGTTAGTCTTTCCGATAATATAATTCATTCTCTGATTTCCTCCTTCAACCTCTCGTTTCTGTGCCGCCTACCAACGCGCCAAAACCGATCACTTGACTGGTTCGTTACATCTCATCCTTCTCTTTTCTCCGATTCCCGTGTTATTCCCTCATTTCCGTCTTGTGATCATTTAGGATTCGATACCAATATACATATATCCTTGGACCGTATCGACGTTGAACATGTTCCAGACTATTCTCGAACTGATTTTCCTGCTTTGAATGATTACTTGTCCTCTATAGATTGGGAAGCTGCTTTCGATACGTTCTTTTGTGTAGATGACCTTTACTCTCGCTTCCTACTATTCCTCCACCACGCTGTGTCCTTGTATGTTTCCCTCGCTCGTTTTTCTCTGCCTATCCACCCCTTATTCGTAGCTTGATCTCTTATCGAGATGCACTATTTCGCAATATTCAATTCAATTCAATTCACTTTATTCGCCAAAGGTATGCTTGTTGTCGCATACACTTATAAGGTAGACATTAAACAACAAAATAAACGAGAAGAAAAAAAAATTAAGATTAAAATTTAAAAAAAAGGGGACACAACAGGCTCTGACTAGGAATAGAAAGAAGAAGAAAAACGCAATCTAGTGGGTATCAAAGAAAATCAAAGTATCCTAGAGTAGATATCCAGGTAAAGTCATGAACGGGACTAAAGAACAATTCTCAACAATATTAATGAATTCTTCGATCGTAACGACGTCGGGGAACCGATCGCAGAGTTTGTTCCAGAGGGTAATGGCTCGAGAAAAAAGAAGTTGCCGTTGTGATAATTTCTTTCTTGCAGCAATCGAAGAGGATTTGTTCTAGATGAAGTTCTCAGATCACTGTTCGCCCTGTATTTCACATGAGATCTGCAGACCTGGCACTCTAAAGTTCCATAAAGTAGCCTGAACAGAAATAATAGATCGTATTTAGCGCGCCTTGTTATTAAAGGCTCGATAGCAAACTTATTCAATCTGTCAGGGTAATTGCTAGAAGGTATTAAGCATCGCCTCAGTACCTTTTTCGAAAAAATTCTTTGAGGGTATTCTAGTCTTCTAGCTAGCTCGCTACACGATTTAGGTGAGAATACTACAGTGGCGTATTCTAAAAGGGGTCGGATGTAAGACAGATAGACGCGTTTGTAGCCTTCAAAATCGAGGAATCTAAAGACTTTAAAAATCTGAGAAATCTTGCTCAAAGCTCTAGCTCTTATCATCTCTATATGCCGGTCAAATTTCAGGGTTGAATCGATTAACACACCAAGATCTCTTATTACACTTTTGGAACTAAGAACCTCATCACCGATAAAGTAAAGAGAGTTCACATTGTTTCGGCCAAGGTGTAGTACGTTAATTTTATGCTTGGCAAGTGGAAGAGACCATTCTATAGACCAGTTATGTATATTGACTACACATTGCTGGAGAGATTGAGCGTTCGAACTATATACTTTGAGGTCATCTGCATAAAGAGGGAATTTGACATCAGAAAAGATGCAAATTTCGGTGTCATTAATAAAAAACAGAAATATAAGAGGTCCGATGACTTTACCTTGCGAAATAGCGAACTTCCTGACGAATCGGAACACTTTATAGGTCCGATTCGTCAGGAAGTTCGCTATCCATCTCACAATGTCTATCGGAAAATTGAGTCTTTCCAGTTTGGTTATTAGTTTACCATGAGGGACCTTATCAAAAGCACGCGAAAAATCGAAGTAAACTACGTCGACATACTTTTTGTTTCTCAAGTCGACTCCCCACTCACAAATGGTTTTAAGTAGTTGGAGCTCGCAGCTACGTCTAGAGATAAATCCATACTGAGACTTACAGAGAATGTTGCGAAAACCATTCTTTAGATGGTTACATAAGATTCCTTCGAAGATGCGGCAGAACACAGAGGTTATAGTTATGGGTCGATAATTCGCGGCTTGAGATTTGCCACCCGATCTTTTGTAAACAGGAACCACTTCACCGCGTTTCCATTCAATAGGAATTTCGCTAGTAAGCAGGGAATAGGAGAAGAGCATAGAAAGAGGTAGCGCAAGAGATGAGGCGCAATTTTTGACTAAGAAATGATAAATATGATCCCAGTCAATGTCGGGCGCATTTAAGTCACCAAGAACAATATTGTGACTGGGCAGTAAATGACAACTGATGATTGAGATCAGCGACTCGAAAGTGGAAAGAGATAGAGAAGGAGGCCGATACACAAGAAAGCATCTAACCATTCTAGACTTCCCATTGCTTATATCAAGAGCTAATATGTAGTTCGATGCCGTCATCTATAGAAATATCGAGTTCTACACGGGAGATTCTCAATGAATTTCGATAGATGACTAATAACCCGCCACCACGCTGATTACTTCTTCTGTCGAGACGAATAATCGAATACTTGGAGTTTTGAAAAAAAGAATCAGGCGTGTTGTCATTTAGCCAGCTTTCTGTTAAAAAGCAAACATCTACATTTTCCAGTTCGATCAAATCAAAAACTTCGGCGATTTTCGCTAAGCTGTTAATGCTTCGAATATTACTTAAGAAGCATTTCAAAGATCGTTGAGGTATTGAATTAGAAAAATATTTTGTTTCGCGAAAGGGAATTACCTATGGAGTAGTCTGAAATAAAACTCGCTGTCCTCTGTCAAGAGAGGAAATTCTTCGATACCTCTGTCGACTTGTGCTACGTCTCCTACGCTCACGATCGACGCTTCGGAAATGGGAAGAGGAGAGGGTAATGGGATCTGAGCATTTGTTTCAGGAATAGATTCACAATTAGAGCTAGTAGGAGCAGTCTCAGCCATCGTAGTTTACGCGTTACTGAGTCTCCTATTCAGCTCACGAGGGTTACGAAGTTGAAACACTTCCGGCCCGTTTCCGATATCTCTCACGATAATAGCTTACCTTCTAATTCATTTCTCCGTCCGCATTCTCTGCGAAGTTCAGCGTCGAACCGAAGCTCATGCTTCATGTAATCTGGACGCGCGTATGCGTGAACGTTATTGCTACACCTAGGAACGCATCTAGAGCTACGCGTATGAAATAAAAACTAGTCACGGGTCTTTTTGTCTATAAACTGAACTTTAGCCGGTCTAGGTCGAGAGTTCACTCTATCGGCAACGTAGCTACGACCCGAATGTCTATGTATAGTGACTAGATTTTTATTGAGTTTTCCATCGGAATTCACAAGAAGCCGAAGGTGAGGATTAGTAGCTAACTTGATTATGTATGCGAGAAGAGTGTCGTCTTCGGCTGCGGTTATCTGTTCGGAGTCACCTTCGCTGATGTTGATGATAAATGCTCGAGTAGCTTTCTCTTGTGCTTCGCTGTCACTCGCAAGAGAACGAGTGACTGCGGAAGCGACTGCAGCGTATGACATAGGGCCTAAAGACGAACTGGAGACAGGAATGGGATGGTTTGAGTGAGCAGACATCAGTTTGTTTACCGAAGAAACAAGGCTCGAGACTGTGGCGATCAGATTGTTCGAGATCGTTGCTTGCTGATTGACAACTTCTCTTAATGAACTGATCGCATTGAGATTCGCCTCCTGCATCTTTTCAATCATAGAAGTAAGTCTATTCATAATGATGAGACTTTCTCCGGAAAGATCTACAGAGGTAGACATGCTACAAAGAATAGACAGTGCGTATTGAAGAGAGAGTAGTTAATAGAATGTTGTAAATCGAGCAAGCGAGCGAGAGCTTGCGTAGAGCGCAGCAAAAGGCCTCACGCGAGAGTTGAGTTTCTGATCAAACTCGATGTATTACAATGAGACGCAGAGTATTAATTAGAGAGTGTCTCGGAATGAGAGACAGAAAAGATGAAAGAGACAGGAAAGATAATACACTGACTCAGCTTTGATTGTACAATACTCTCCTTCCTTACTGCAAATTTAGTTGTTTAAAGCGTTCGTTTCAATAGTTACTATTGTCACTCCTGTATTTTAGTAAACGACAGATGCCTCACACTGGACAAGGATCGTCCTCTGAAGTGAGACAAGAATCCCCCTTATCCAAAATGAAAGTGTTAAGACAGCAACCAAAGAAGAAAACGCGAAATGAGTAAATTGCAAGAGAGACATAGTACCGAGTCACCACACTCTGGCAAGTAAGGAAGAGCAATGACAAGTAAGGGAGAGCAATGCAAGTAAGGGAGAGCAATGCAAGTAAGGGAGAGCAATGCAAGTAAGGGAGATCAATGCAAGTAAGGGAGAGCAATGCAAGTAAGGGAGAGGAATGAGTAAGGGAGAGCAATGATATATATATATATATAGGCATTTTCGTGTTGAGGTAATGAAACTCAATATCAGAGCAAATTGTCCAGTCACCACTCACAGTGAGGGAAAGACAATTGAGTGAAGGGAAAGACAATTGAGTAAGGGAAAGACAATTGAGTGAGGGAAAGACAATTGAGTGATATCTCGAACGAAAAAAGAGATAGATCACTCAAATTTTAACTGAAAAAAAGTTAAAATAGTGCGCAATCATGGGTCCGTTTTCTTTGGGCCTGTGAAAAAAGTTTTGACGTGTTTTATGACTGATTTCACACAAACAGAAACCTCGAAATTCTCACGAGAATCTAAACTTCTCGAAAATATGGAAAAACTAAGTTTCACATTCCACATGGAATAGTAGCGCAGAAATTGCTCTACAATTCAGTATGTTTCACTTTCTGACCAACTTTCCTGTAATGGGTCAAATAACTCCTCGAACGTTGCAAGTACGCGTTTAAGCGCGCAACTAATTCGGTTGTTTGGCCTTCTATGGTGATCCAGACGTAGCAGATCGAAGCGAATATTATGAAAAATGGTTTATTTTTTCAATTTTCAATTTAAACGCTTTATCAAGATCAGCAAGCCACGTCGGTAATATAACATCATCGATTATGGGATCTGTTGCGACATGTGACGACTCCACTCCTCAGCGTTCCCTGCCTTCCTTAGGAATCGGGGACTAACGGCTTTGACATAGTAGTCCCTCCATCTCATTCTTCTGTCGCGCATGATGGCGCTACGATCCCGGAGCGCCAAATCTTCTCGGGAAAGGACTCTCCCAGACGAGGGAAGAGACGGTTCGAGGAGCAACCGTGCACGGAGGGAGACGAATGAGAGAATGGTTTATATGGTGGTTTATATGGTTTATATGGTCGATGGGTTTATATGGTCGATTATTTTTCATTTTACTTGCATAAAGTAACATGTACACTCTGATGTATTTGAGAATCTTTTTTTTTCGAAAAACATAAGATTTTAAAATTATTGTTGTGATGCGGTGTTTGTGGTAATGTAATTCTGTTTTTCTTACGAAGAGATGCTTCTTTTTTATTTAATTTTTTTTCTTTCACAAGTTGTTATGATTCATCGTTGAAGATTTTCTTTTCATAGCGTTTTTTCACCAGTATTTCTTTGCTAGTCCACCTTGACCGCCTTCCTGTCAGCCTTTTACCGGAATTGCCCGTGTCTGCGCACTGGAAACCTTGTACGAGTGCTTCATCAATATACTGTCGAACGAGTTCAACGTGTTAATTTTCTCACCTATGAAATATTTGAGAAAACAAGAAATTTTAGGAGCTTAATTTGGTGTTTCATTTATTCCAAATGCCGAGTTTGATTATTAGAAAAGTCTTTGTGCAAACAACAAAAAAACGAAACAGCGACAGCAGCTCAACTAGCAAAGGCCATCGCCCATGGGACCCCTCTCAACGGCACCTCGTTCTACCTTGTCAACTTAAATGGAAGCTCAAATCCCGCTACGAAAATTCCGGTTATCACACAGTTCTCATCTTTCAAGTATGACGGAACCTCTTTGCGTGCTCACAAGCACTACGGTATTGGCGTCGGGAATGTTTTCCCGCTGTCTGTTCTCAAACCGATCACGTCGACGCTCGATATTCTATTCGCAGTAGGTCATCAAGACGGACCATTTTTCTGGTACTCACCGTCTGGCACCCCAACAAACAACGCACCATCGTATGTTGCAAAAAAAGAAGGAGATTTGAGGAAAACGGAGAACTGGAAGGAGTGTGGCAATGCACGTACGATAGTTGCACAAAGGTGTTTCTCACGTACGAGAGACTGGAGAGCCATGTGATGAGAGGAGATCGATCACTTGCTTGAGCCGGAGAAAGAGACAATCACAGACGTAGCCCTCGGGCTATTCGCAGCCCATGTCGAGACGGTTGGAACGCTGCAAGGATGAATCGCAGTCGACGAGAAGATGAACATGATCCAGCTCAAAATCCCAATACTTCTCAAGTACGGATGGGCACAAAAATGTACAAATCGTCCGTCGTTGAACCCGGAGGCAAAGGAATTCGTTGAAGAGAGTGTGAAGAAGTGCAGGGCAGACGGAAAGCGAGCAGACGCGAAAAAATTGTGCAGGCGATGAGAGTGGCAAGTGTGGAGGGAAGTTACGCTTGTGGAGGGAAGTTACGCTTCACACCAAGTATGATTCTGACGCAGAAACAAGCACATGGCCTTATCAACCGGTGCTTGCTGGCGTTGAGAAATGGCTAAGTGGATGAAGTTGAGTTTGAGAGGATGGATGAGACAGAAGCCGAGATGTGTAGGGCCCTGGAAGAGACAGGAGTGCAGAACGAGGAGGAGGAGACAGACAGTGAGTAGGAGCACGACAAGACGATCGCTATCCTAAAGAAGAGACTAAGGAGATAGTTTGATCTCTAAATTTTTTCGAGTTTGTTTATTTGATCTATTCTGAAGTTCTTCTTCAATTAATAATTCTTTCATTTTCAACCGCACCTCGTAAAATTGTCTTTATCATAACGGGCTGTGCGATTTCTAAGTATTAACTGGATTCTTACAAACGTGGTAATTTTATTAATTTTGAATCTCGAGCAACCTTTCTTTTTCATGATAAAATAATTACTTGAGCAAAAAATATATCGAGGTCTGTTAAACTACTACTTAACTCCTCATTATTGTACGTTAACTTTTTTCAGTTAAAATTTGTAACAGAAATCCTTTTCTCGGTTGAAAGATGGTTCTCAAATACATCAGAGTGTACACGTATGCAAGTGAAATGAAAAATAATCGACCATATAAACCATTTTCCATAATATTCGCTTCGATCTGCTATGTCTGGATCACCACAGAAGGCCACACAACCGAATTATTTGCGCGCTTCAACGCGTACTTGCAACGTTCGAGGAGTTATTTGACCCATTACAGGAAAGTGGGTCAGAAAGTGAAAAATACTGAATTGTAGAGCAATTTCTGCGCTACTATTCCATGTGGAATGTGAAACTTAGTTTTTCCATATCATCGAGAAGTTTAAATTTTCGTGAGAATTTTGAGGTTTCTGTTTGTGAAAAATCAGTCATAAAATACGTCAAAAAATTTTAACAGGCACAAATGAAACGGGCCCATGATTGTGCAGTATTTTCACATTTTCAGTCAGAATTTGAGTGATCTAGCTCTTTTTTCGTTCTTTTATTCGATATCTCATCGCTCAAAGTTCAAACGACTTTCTTTTTTTGGGAAACGTTTCATTGATCAGTCCGAAGCTCGTGAACGGGTCTCAATGGTAAAAAAAAAGAAAATTACCATCATTCTCAGCGTACTTGAATTATCCATATTTAAATATTTGAGTGAAATCGGTGATGAAAAAGTTCTAATTCCCATTTGTGGTCCGCTCTATCGCGTTCTGCGTCATATACATAACAGCGCATCTTATATTATATCAACAACGAGACCTTCACTTAGAGCATGACTCCAATCATTTCACACGCTAGCAAATTTCTGACTACAGATGCATTATTACGGAAACCATATCAGTTGGCAGGTAAAATACTATTCTTATTAAGATGTCCAAATAAAGTTAGGAAAAATCAAATAATATCATTGGGACATCCGGTATAATTATTGACTTAAGACATAAAATTTTATTCATTGAAGAGGAAGGAAAATAGGGAGAGCGATATATACACACTTATCGTATTCAATGGTAACAACCTCTATACCTTCCTCTCGGAAAAACGATACAAAGAGAGAAGAGGGGTGAGAGTGTAATGTAGAGTACCCTCGGGTGCTCCTCGCTTTGGGTAGAAAGCGGGGTCTTTGTGCAGTGGATCTCACAACACGGGAGAATAACAGTTTATTCAACCTTCAATATAAGTAAAGACGAAAAACGGGACAGCAAGCCCTTCAAATGGCGAGGACGGACTGTTCCGCCAAGCGAGCAGACTCTTCGCTCTTAGAATAAAGGACTCTTTTCGTGATCCTTTCCTTGCCTTATATACTCATTCCTAAGCGTGCGAGAGGTAGATAAAGAACCAAAACAATACATGTCAAGTTTACGAGAGACTCTATTAATAGAGAGAGTGCTCTGGTATAACAAGAATACAACAACATCAATATAAATATAGCACAATTAAATCCAATGGGTACTATCTCAGCCCCCACACTTACATGCCCCCCTTTTGTTATCGTCGCCCACGACGATAGGATCCTCTCCGGACTCCATTATACTGGCCTATCCTGGATATTGTATTCGGGTAATCCCTCTGCGGGATGTTCTGTTCTCTGCCTTTCTTCATCAATTCGTTGATTGCCGCTATGAGTTCCACCGCCGTGTTGCATGAGTACGTTCGCAGGCCCTTCATGTTCCTCAGACTCGTGGTGATCCGTGACGGTGCAACCAACGTCATATTCCTCTGTCTGAAAACCCGTTCTTGCTTTTCTTTTAGTCTTAGGGTTCAGAACCTCATCGCCCAACTCTTGTTTTATCCTTTTCAGTTGGTCAAATGGTATTCTTAAGATTCTTCCGCTGTTGACCTCTTTCACCATAGCCGAATTATCACTCACGTCTTCTATTCTATATGGTCCTTCCCATTCCGCTGTCAGTTTTGGAAAGCGGCTATTCGCTTTTTCGGCTGGCAATTTTACAAAGACTCTTTGTCCCTTGGTCGGGTACTGCTTACTCTGGGCCTTATGTGATTTATCATACTCTTTTTTCATTCTTTCTCTTTCTCCTTTTGCCTTTTCTTTCACAGTATCCCAAATAACTTTCAATCCTTCCATCAAGTTCTCTTTGTATTCATCCAATTCGCAGTACTTCCCTCTACTTTTCTCACTCAGTTGGTCACCGAACGGTTTTGGGTCTCGTCCGAGAATGATGCAATGTGGGCTTTCCCCTGTTGTTGTGTGCACTGTAATATTGTATGCGCACACCACAAATGGAATCATCTTGTCCCATTTCCCAGTATCTTTCACTTTTTTCTGCAGTAGTCTAATCAAAGTTTGGTTGAACCTCTCCGTCAAACCATTCTCCCTTGGGTTATACCCCTTCGGGGTAATGTGTTTGATCTCCAGTATAGTCGTGATTTCACTGATCACCTTATTAACGAATTCCGTCCCTTGGTCCGACAATATTGATTCCCTTTCTCTCTGATACTGCGTCCCACGACGCCTCGCAGTCTCTCTATCCACCACTTTCCTTTCTCATCTTCTTCTGTCATTTGTTTCCACTGGTCTCTCACACTTTCGAAAGTCACATTGTTCAACACTCTCTCCACCTCAGTTTTTTCTGCGGATATTTCCTCTTCATCTCTTCTCACAACTTCACTTCTGCTCAACGCGTCTGCTACTTTGTTAGCACTTCCTTTCACGTATTCTATCGTCACATCGTAACTCTGTAACTCTATAGACCATCTCATGAGACGAGCAGAACTATTCATCTGGTTGAAGAGCGCTTTCAAAGGTTGGTGATCTGTGCGTACAATGGTCTTCGTCCCTAGTATGAAGAACCTGAACTTTCTCAGGGCGAACATCACTGCTAATGCTTCTGAGTCGGTGACGTGGTAGTTTTTCTCTGCTGGTGTGCAAACTTTTGAAGCAAAGTATATCGGGTGTACCTGGCCGTCGTCACCTTCTTGACAGAGAACCGCTCCAATTGCAATCTTGCTCGCATCCGTATAAATGATGAACGGTTTGTTTCCTCTCTGCGCTCCTTCAATGTCAGGCTGACCAAGTACTGGAGTCCTAGTCAGTACATCTTTCATCTCTTTAAAAATCTTTTCTTCAGCTTCATTCCATTCCCACCTCACCTTTTCCGATGTGAGTCTTGTCAATGGCGCAACCTTTTCTGCAAACTTGTGGATGAATTTTCGATAGTAGGAGCACATTCCGATGAATCTTCTCAGTTCATGCACATCTCTTGGGGCTTTTTGAGCGTGTATACTTTCTATCTTTGCTCTATCAACCGAAATGACTCTTCTCGTTACAAGGTGTCCCAAGTATTCGACCTCGACTTGAGCCAGAGCGCACTTTTGAGCTTTCAGTTTCAGATTGTTTCAGAACAAAAATAGCAGAGCCCTCTCCTTTGTTCGACTCATCAAAAGAACGATCACAACGAGCGAGAGTATTATTGAAATCTTTTATAAGTTCTCGATCTGTATCCAAAGATGTTCAAAGTTCAAAGTTCTATTATCAGGCAATGTAAAATAGAGCTTGATGGGGTATTAGGGAAGATTTAATTTAGGAGAATTTTGATGAGCTACGGGTTGAAGAGCTTGGAAGCGGTAGAGGAAGATGAGAAGAAAGGATGAGGGCTATTCATGTACAAACGTTCCAAAGCGGCCATTCAGGAAAAGGGGAGAAGTGAAGAGTGATGAATGGTTGATTTTTTAGATAGCAGCCGTTCCCGGGGTAAGGGAAGAAGAAGAATGGAATGTTGTTGTTGTCTTGCCCATAGGTCCTGTCGAGGGGAGTCCTTTTGGGATAGGTTGGTGGTGAGGATCCTTTTGAGTCCGGAGAGATTTTCTCCGTCTACACTCGCACCGCAGTCGGCGATCCTCTTGGCGAGAACCATTCGTTAACCGGAGAAGGGCAAGATGTTATTTTACTGGCGCCTCGACTCGCCATTGAAAAGTATAGCGGAGTATCGGCTGATGTTTTGTCCGGTGGCATGCCCAGGTCGGTCCGGCATCGCCCTCCTTTGAAGAGCTATACTACCCAGTTTTGGTCCACGGCGGGATTTCTCCCGCTACCTCCCAGCACGAATTCTTCGTAGGGAGGCGTCCCTCTATCCGCCACCTGAGGTCGCGCTCGATTCTGGACTGGATAATCCGGCTCCATCCGTGACAGGCTCTTAAGGTTGTAGAGTCACGAATGGCCACTGTTGCCAGTGTGTTTCGAGTATCCAAAGATGAAAGCCAACTCTCAGTGATGAAAATGAGTTCATAAGTATTACACTCAAGCAGGAAATTAAGATCAACAACTTTGTTACGTAAAGATCTGCTATCGAATTAACATGCTCTAAAATGGGGATAAACACTCACTACTGACACTGCCATTGTCATAATGCGACTTTCTCTGAGTGACGTGCGCGTACGTCATCCTCTGCTCCTCTCTGAACTGTCAAGGCTTGGACACTTTGAAGAGTTGCGACCCTCTCATCGTCCATTCGATCTGCCCGGCTTGCTGGTTCCATTCTCTAGCCATTTGTCTGCAGTGTTTCTCTAGTTCAAGACCTGTTCTGGTTAAGTCTTCTCTCACAAACACTCGGGGATTGCCATGAGAAATGGGTGCCTCGAATTTCTTATCTTTTTTAGAGTAGATAAGCGAAGAGCGGAAGAGGGCGGGTAAATTTTCAATATCCTTGTTTTAAGTTCTGCTTTGCCGTGTATTTGACTTCTCCTTTCTTGAAAGCATCCGAAAGATCTTCAATATCGAGTTCTCTAAAAAGCCTCGTAACAACGATTTCTTCCTCAGCTGCACTGACTGAACCGGAATCTTTGAACTTTGAACTTTTCATTACGCGAAAAGAATCACGTGGTGGATACATATATTATACATAATGTTATAGAGAATATTTAGATAATATATGGGTAAACACAAATGAAACTGAACAATGAATCCGAGCGTCTATAAATACAATCGATCGGATCTTATAGCGAAACTAAACTTCCTACAATTAGTGCGTGGAGTTTTTTTATTGAATTTTTATTTTTGAGCCTCGAGTCGTGGAAACATTTAAATTATAAAAATTTCGTCTTTTCTGAGAAAGAATTACTCTATCAGTTATAAGCTTGTTTAAAAGATGAAAATCATTCGTTTCCCTCCTACTACTTAAGGTCTGAAGTCTATGCTTAGAGTTTCTTATTTTATTAGAAGGCATGTGACTGTAGGAGGTATTGAAGCAGCGATTGTATACTCGGCGAGTATAATAGTTCTGCACCTTTTCTAATGCCTTAATATCTTTCTTGAGATATGGGGAGAAAAATGGTGTACAGTTCTCGAGAATCGATCGTATGTATATAGAATAAGCTCTATTTAAAACATCAGCGTTTTTTGATTTCAAAACTTTAAGTGTGAGATAAGCTTTAGTAAGAGCTTAGCTTTAGTAAGAGAACAATGCTTGCTAAAAGATAGCTTTGGATCAAATAAGAAACCAAGATCGCGAACGCTATAAACGTAAGGTATTGGGATACAATTGAGGGAGTACGGATAGTGAGGGCTTCTGATGTAACCAATTCTTAAGCATGAACATTTCTTAGGTGCTAAACTGAGCTGCCAAGTTTTCGACCATTCGTTCACAAAGTCTATGGCGAGCTGTAAGTTTGGCGAGCTGTAAGCTGTAAATTTTGCTCTGCCATTCTAACCACGTCGATGTTCTTTGCTTTCTCCTCAATAGCTTCTTTGTCTTCTAGTAGACAACGCCTCACAGCCTCGTGAGCAACCACGTTTGGAGACAGAGTGGGGCGTGTGGAGAGAGCTGTTGGTGAAATGAAGAACTTTTCTTGCGTCAGAAAACCAATCTGGTTCTTTTGAGTTTCGTTGGTTCGAGCTTGAACGGCTATCGTGTCTGATTGTAGGCGAATTGTTTCGAGAAGAGAGCGGACATCGATATTTGCATGTTTGGACAGAAAATAACTTATAGGAAGGGGAAAGAGTCGAGAATCAATATCAGAAAAGAATATATAGACTCACCAATCGCTGGGTGAACGAAAAGACGAATGAATCAAGCACTTTAAAAAAACATGCATGATTGTTTTTTAAAAAAAACATTGAGTAATAAGAGAGAAAAAGAAGAGAAATGTTTTAGTGCTTTTGTTTACTGTATTGACATCGTGCCAACATGCGTCTATCTTCACACACACATCACAATGACAGTTTGCAATTTGGTGGGGATGTGGAAGGGGGGTAGAAGTAAAGTTGATCCGATCTTTTGTAACTGTAAAAACACTTTAGATTTTTTCAAATAGCTCGCACTAGTGTGAACTCTCAAAAAAGAACACGCAATAGTGTAAACTTCCAACAAAAAAACACTATCATAAACTTTTCAATGCGAAATTGAAGGCGCGGCTGCTCTTTAGGAAGTCGACGAGCAGATGCTGAACATCCAGAACAAGAATTCATCCTACTTCGTAGACTGGATTCCCAACAATGTGAAGACGGCCGTATGTGACATTCCTCCACGAGGCCTTAAGATGTCCGCCACCTTCATCGGCAATTCCACTGCCATACAAGAGTTGTTCAAGCGAATCTCGGAGCAATTCACAGGTTGGTGGCCGAAAGGATCTTGGCAGTCTTTCCTCGGAGAAGACCGATGGTATCGAATACAGCCGATACTACAAAATAATTAAAGTAAAAGTTTGAACAATTGAAACTTACTAAAAAAATTGAAGAAAAAATCATACGTGTCCGGCAAAAAGAAGTTTTCTATAGCACAACTACCCTTTTTATATATAGTATTCGAAATCGGGTTCATAATCAAAGAAACTTTATACTTTTTTTGTAACTTCAGCGATGTTTCGTCGCAAGGCGTTTCTGCATTGGTACACCGGAGAAGGAATGGACGAGATGGAGTTCACGGAGGCTGAGAGCAACATGAACGATCTCGTCTCCGAGTACCAGCAGTACCAGGTATATAATTGTACTAAATCACTTATCACTTTCATCGAACTTACAAGAAACCTTTGAAAAAAAGAAATAAATTACAGCGTTTCTGTAACGTGTCTTTTGTTTTTTACGAGGTACTTCATTTCATTTTATTTCTATATTCCATGCACAGTAAAAAAAATTAGGTTATACAATCTCAAAATAATATATTCCTTAATGCAGGACCTTGGTGGCAGATTGTGCTGCCCTAATAGCCCTAATGAGTTGTTGTTGTTGTTGTTGTTGTTGTCATGCCCAACGGGTAAATCTTCCTTCGCCAGACACTGGAGAAAGTTTATGAAGCTCTAGACCCTCCACCGTTGTGAGCCCACTCTCTCTCTCTTCTCTCTTTTTTTTTACTCTCACTTTTTCTCTCTTTTTTTCTTCTTTCTTTCAATTCAATTCATTTCAATTCATTTATTCCATGCAAAAACAACAACTTGTAATACAATTATGAATGGTAGTTCCAATTAGCATGGACGCGTAGGATAGGGAGACAAAAAAAAACAATCATTCATTCAAAAGTGCTGAATGGCATTCAACTAATCCAAATATCATCTAAGAAAAAAAAATGATATGAAATAGCTGTCTATAGTTATTTATAATCAGAAGATTGTGTCCTATACATATGTATGTAAATACAAATAATCGTCAATCTGTTACACTCGGACAAGGAAGCACAACTTCAAATGGAATTTTTTTTAGCCTTGTCGCGAAACTTGAAGAACTTTCGATTACAACGATATCTTCCAGAAGGGAGTTCCATATTGCTATTGATCTAGAGACAAACGTAGACAACCTAGCCGGGTAAACGATAGGCAGACGAATTCTGAGAGAGTGCGCTTGTCTTCTATTATACTTGGGGGGAGATAAAATGTATAGAAAGGAAAAATCGAGAGAGCATTTGTTATGTAAACATTTGTGCAAAAAACATAGATCTCTGAATGCTCGACGATATTCTAATGACTCAGTTTTGAGCAGTTTCAATCTCTGAGAATAAGGCAGGCTTACATTACCACATCTATATAACAGCCTTCTAGTAAAATTACGTTGTACATATTCTAAATCGTTGATGAGGTATTTCGTGGTAGGGGACCAAATTTCAGTCCCGTATTCGAGAATCGGTCTAACGTATACATTAAAAGCAAGCATGAGCATTTCGCATGATTTGGTCTTGAAAGCCTTCAGAATAAGGTTTGCAGTAGAAGAGGATTTTTACAAATCTTCTCAATATGAGAATTGAAACGGAAATCATGAGTTAACAAAATCCCTAAATATTTAACCTGGTTGGTAACAATCAATGGAATATGGTTGATAGAGTAGGGGTGAAACACCGATTGCTTGCCTATATGAAGAACAGTACATTTGGAAGTTGATAGAGTAAGGTTCCACTGAGTGCACCAGTCAAATATATTGTTGACTGCAGTTTGTAAGTCATCTGAATATAAGGGTACTTGAGCTAGCAGCTTAACATCATCGGCAAAAATACTGAAGCGAATAGTAGCAGGGATAACTTTCTTGATGTCGTCAATGAACAGTAAAAACAACAACGGGCCTATTGAAGAACCTTGAGGAACACCACTTAAAACTGAAGCTGGTACTGAGTTGATACCATCGATGATCACTGATTGTTTACGGGAGTTGAGGAAAGAAGAGATAAATTTAAGTGCAGGCCCTACAATACCAAGTGAATTCAATTTAAACAATAGAAATCGAATATCTACAGAATCAAAAGCTTTTGAGATGTCTAGGAAAATTACATCAATATCAATTTCTGAACTCAGAGAGTGGGTTATGAAGGAATATGATTCGGCTAAAGAAGTGATTGTCGATCGATTAGGTCGAAAACCGGCTTGAAAAGAGGAGAGCAATGAACGCTCTTCAAGATACTTTGAAATAGAATTAACAATAACTTTTTCCATTACTTTAGAAATCGAGCAGGATAAAGAAATGGGTCTGTAATTTGATAAGATAGGAGGTCCTTTGTTTTTGAGCAGAGGCTTTACAATAGCAAACTTCCACATATCGGGTATGATTCCAGTCATTAAGTGAGAGTCCGCGGGTTTTAGTGAGGTGTCCCCTGTCTTGTGGCCCCGAACCAGAACATGAAGGATTGACACGTTTATTAGATTAAGACGTCATAACATGGATACCGAGAATAATTACATTAACATTATGTTATAGAATATTAGAAGCGACAATCACAATGGGGGGGGGATTATTACGTTACGAATAATGTGCCTAGGTAAGAGGGGTGGGGGTGAGCGACCGGGCCCGGTCTCCTTCTCTCTGCCTAGCGAAGGGGCGTATTTATAGCGCCCGGCACGAAGGCGTGGTCTCTAGCTTACATTCTCTCTGGCTTATGAGCTGTGAAGCGGAGATAAGAATATGGGGCAATGCCCTCTATCCAGAGAAGGGCGGCTCGCTATAAAGACCTATCCTATGTTCACAGTTATAATAGGGAAGCGGGATTAGCAATATAGAGCTACCAGATATTCACACCTCCAACCTTTACCCCAGGTCCGTCCTCGGACCGAAAAAAAAATTAAGAATAGTTTTAGTTCTACCTTAAATGCCATTTCTACAAAACGGTAAGGCCGAGGATTTTAAACGGCATGCATCTAATTGAAGTCATGTGAAAAAACAATCGAAACAAATGCATAAATCAAGTAAATTGGTTAAACCATGGATATATTTTATTTTATCTACGTTTTTCTATGCAAAAACAGTTTCCAGAGAATTAATTAACAACTCATAAAGCGTGATATGATAAGCATCACGTAAACAGAGGACAATTAAATATATATATATATATATATGCCACCGAAGAAAGACTATCTTCTTCTGCCGTCCTTTACTTGTTGTGTCAGTTTTTTTTTTCATCTTCTTCGTATCCTTTTCCCGAATTAGGCCTCGCTTCCTCTTCGATCTTGTTCCGAGATTTGTCCCTTCCGAGTCCACCCACCGCTTTTACGACTGCTCCCTGCAATCAAGACCGAGAAGTATATGTTCCCTCCTTTTTGTTTTTGTGTGTTTTTTCTTTTAAATTTATTATTATTATTATTATTTATTTATTTAATTATTTTTTTATTTATTTATATATTTATTTATTTATTTATTTATTTATTTATTTATTTATTTATTTTTTTATTTATTTATTTATTTATTTATTTATTTATTTGTTTATTTATTTATTTATTTATATATATATATATATATTTTTTTTTTAAATTGAATGATACCAACCTTTTCTTCCCTCTTTTTTTTTTCGACGCTTCTCTTTTTTTTTGAAGTCTTCGATCTCGCACTTTTGCCTTTCGTTTTCAAGTTTGGAGTCCTCGACGCTTGACCAATTGTCCTGCAATTAGAATCAAGAAGTGTCTCTCATTGGAACGATATGTATGTAAAACAACTTTTAAAAAATTAGTATTATTGTTATTATTATTATTGTTATTATTATTGTTGTTATTATTATTATTGTTTTTTTTTGGATTAGATATGAAAAACGTCTCATTTGAATTAGCTGACTTTCCCGATCGCCCCTCCATTCCGCCGTAGAGTTCACCAACTGCCCTGACGTTGATCTGGCATCGGGTCTCTGAACAAGTAGCTTTTAGTATGCCCACTTCATTTACTGCCTGTTCGAATGTGACTATGTAGTTGCGATTTGAAAGGTTAAACTTACTCTTCTTTTTTTTGAAAGGGTGACTTCTATGAAACCCGACGAATACTCACCTGATCTCATAGGTTCAGCTGCTGGGATTCTACGACCGTTCCATGCCTTGCTGCGTACCTCACGACCTCATACCAGATCGCGAGATCGAGGAGCGTCTTCTGGTGGCCGACCAATATGAGGGTGTCCCTCGCTCTTGTCAGTGCCACGTTGACCCTGGCTTCGTCACTTATGAATTTCGACGCACCTGCTCCGACTTTGGTGGTCGTGACGATGACGATCCTCCTCTCTTTTCCTTGGAACCCGACGTCCGGACGTTGATCTCATGAAGACCTCGGCCTAACAGCTTTTGATGAATCGTTTTCATCTGCTGCCTGTAGAATGCGGCCACTGCAATCTGTGCCGGTTCAACCCCTCCAGCGATGGCGGCCGCGATTCGCGAGATCACTTCCGCTTCCTCTTCGTTTGCGAGAGAGCTTGTGAGGCCTGGGACTGCTTTTCCGTTCTCCACGTTGACGAAGATAAATGGAGCGGGGCCTCTGCTTCTTATTCCCATGAGGGAGAATGCACTCATGTCCGCCTCCGGAACGTTCGAGAATATTCGTCCATTGTAGAACAGTCTAGATGGGAGCGTGACCAACGACTGTGGCATTCTGTAGACTTGTACCAGACGCACTCTCGGCAGATTTCCCTTCGCCAGGGCAACCGTCAGCGCCGGTCTTCCCGCCAGGAGCTGGCCTATTTTCTTTCCGTCAAACTTGTAGGGCGGGAGCTGATGTTCGTCGCCTATCAACACGAATTCCGCCCTTGGTACAGCCGAATGAAGCGCGAGGAGTCCTGCTTCTGTCATCTGACTTGGGGGTTTTTGGGAAACTATTTTTTTTCGATAATATGTAGTGATCTCAGAATGAGGTCACCAACCGGTGTGAGAAAAGCAGTCGGCGGAGCGGCAATTTGCGGGACGACGACGTCATTTGATGCTACTTCGGGAGGTCGCGAGAGGGTTGCTGCTTGCCCGACCTGGTTGGTGGCCGCGGTGCTGAGCACGAAGATGTCATCATCTGAAACAGGCATTGATTCTCTTGTTGGTGGTACTTGAATGGCACCACCTGTGTTTGAGACGAGTGGGCTTGATCCTTCCAAAAAAAACGGTGTCCCCGGAGTGAGGTCACCAGTTGGGGTAGGGAATCTGTTGACTTCGGCAACTTCTGCGTTTGGGGGAGGGAATTAAACTGTTCCAACAACGGTTTCCCCTGAACGGGGGCACCAGCTGGGGTGGGGGGTCTGTCGACTTCGGCAACTTCTGCGTTTGGGGGGAGGAAGTTAAACTGTTCCAACAACGATTTCCCCTGAACGGGGGCACCAGCTGGGGTGGGGGGTCTGTCGACTTCGGCAACTTCTGCGTTTGGGGGGAGGAAGTTAAACTGTTCCAACAACGGTGTCCCCTAAACGGGGGCACCAGCTGGGGTGGGGGGTCTGTCGACTTCGGCAACTTCTGCGTTTGGGGGGAGGAAGTTAAACTGTTCCAACAACGGTTTCCCCTGAACGGGGGCACCAGCTGGGGTGGGGGGTCTGTCGACTTCGGCATTGTCTAACGCCGGTCGTTCGTGGTCGGGCGGGATCGACCTCCTGGATGTTTTTGCCGGTGGTGGTTTCCCTCTTATCGCTTGTCTTGGCATGCTCGCTCACTTGATCAATGTTGGCGTGTTTTTTTTTTGACGCGAGCTTACTCGACAAATTCTCGCCGCGCGCGAACATATAGGGTTTGCGAAACCAATCAAGAAAACGCTAATACGAACATCAACGTGATGATAAGCTTGCGACATTTAATCTACCACGCTGTTAAGACGGCATGTCCGTTACTCGGAGCTCAAAACAGATCAATGCTCGATTGTCGGAGGCCTTGCGCAACAATAGGATGGAAGTTGGCAATCGAAAGGGAGGGAAGCGACTTTTTTTTATGAGAAGACCAGACCCATTTTGTTGAGAAGCAAACAGAATGTGAGAATACTGATTTCCCGTGTTAGAAAGCATAAGGATAGAAGAATTTAAGGTCACGTTTAATTCTCAAAATTTTCTTAGATCTCCACCATCGCGGTTAGAAACATTTAGGGGTGTAGGACGTGGGCATTGTAAGCGAATAATTCTGGGAAGTGCAAAGTACGTTTCTAGCTAGAAACTGAAGAAGTTCATTGATAAAACTAGGAAATAATAACGGCCAAAACGAATCCCTAAGGACTCCGAGAGGACTGAATAAGACTGTGAGAGGAATTTATTAATAGGTACTGCTTACGTTCGTTGAGAGAAAAAGGCGGACGAGAATTTGGTAAAACATTTTGTTAAAGCGAATGAGGATGATTTATAAAGATGTATGTAGATTACTAGGAACAGTATCAACAGACTTACTGTAAACAACGAAAGATGGTAGAAAATTAAGAGAAAAAAAACAGACTGATCAAGCGTTTGATGCCATTTTGAAAGAGACATTGGGTGTAGCGGGGGTTCGGTGGTGATTGCTCTCTGTTCCGCCAAATAAATTCTTCAATCAGAATTTATTATAAATAATCTTGTCGCCTGCCACGTCTTGAGTTTCAAGTCCACAGAATAAACGTTAACGTTTATTTTTTATTAACTTTCGAACCAATGAATGACGAGAAGAATTAACTTGATAGAGAAACTAAACTAGGATGAAAGAACGAACTGAATGAACTGGAATAGAATGAGAGAACTGTTTTGTCTCTCAACTAGAATAAATAGCTGGTCAAATAACAACCAATAAAATTAACTCAATTCAAATAACAAACAATAGTTCCGTTGAATGCGAGCTGCACGGCTGCCAACGAGAAGAAGAGAGGTGGGGACGGAACGGGATCCCTTCAATGGTAATATAGTTGTGATTAAATAAGTTTAAACTAAACCACAACAATAAATAAATACGAAACGAAGTTGTCAACAATGTTCTAGACAATTGTATGCTAGACAATTTTGGTGTGCTATTACACCCTAAACAACGGACCTCGAACAAATCCGTATTACTCAAACTAGAATAATGAAATTTAAAGGTAGTCGTTATTGCGACTACATTGGGGGGCCCCGGGGAAGGATGATATGCATATAGAGATAAAACGACTTGAAGGAGAAACATTAAATAACATCAGAAGGAACACAACAAACATTATAATCACATTGATTACATGGTAGATATCACATCAAAATTCACAGCATATCCGTGATGACGTTCTTTCTTCTGTGTTACTTGTAGACTCTCAATGACGGAAGATGGGGTTGGACGGGCAGACGGCGACGTGATGGGGGCCAGTGCATCGTGAGCAGGGGCGGATGGAGCAGGCTTTTCCTTCTGACCGGGCTTGAGGCAGGAAAGGCATCGTTCGAGCTTCACGAGTTGGATCCTCCTTGCTTCCAGGGACAGCTTCCGGCAGAACGCGGCGAGGTGCTTGGTGTCTTGACAGAAGAGGCAGGAGATCTTCGGGCCGGCGTCGGACGGAGGACGGTTTAGGCGGGTGTCTTCTTCCGTCCTCCTTCGCTTTCTGTAGTCGCTCTGGTACATAGTACGCTCTGGTGAATTCTGACGCCTTTGGGTTTCTTCCATTCTCACTAGCAGATTATTCACACTGCTCTCACACTTAGTTTGCGCGACGATGGCATCCGATATTCGCGGGAGTACTTGATGCATGAGGTCACATGTCTGTTCCAGACGATTCAGCGCTCGTCTATCCAGTGATGCCATTCTCGATTCAAGAGAACCAACGCGCTCTCTCAGTTCCTTTAGTTTTCCGAGAACGTTCTTCTCTAATCCGCCAATCGTCTTCTCAAGTCTGGCCACCACGTCCGTTGTATCATCTGGGTTCTCGTAGTCCTCCGGTTGCCCAAGTAGGGCGTCCTCTTCCACTTGAGCGTCCATTTCCGCCATTCTCTAAACAACCATCTTTATTCATGGTTCCACATTTCATCTAATTATTTAACAATATTTCAAACATTTAACAAATTTCCAGGTCACTTAAGTGAGTCTGAGGCGGGCGGCCCTACAACCGCAAGGCTTCCCAAAATGCAGGGTCTTTCGCCAACGATTTACAACTTCTTTGGGGTCTCGTAGGCGGCAGAGGATTAGAATTATAGCCCTCATTTTCCACAACTTCTTGCTCATTCATCCCACTTGAGAACACTTCTAGCGGCACAAGTAAATTCAACGGTCTTCGTAGGATAGAGCCCGTGCCTGTGCGAATCGTGGCTTCTCTTTCATTTACCTCAAGCACTCTACCTAACGGCCATGAGCCACGCGGGGTTACTTCTTCTTCAATAAGTACTACTTCTCCAATAATTGGTTGCCTCGAACATGTACGTCCCATTTTGACTGATGAATAGGCTCGGCTTCTAAGACTATTGATGTAGGAGGTCTTAAAAAGCTTCCAGTAGCGGTGAATCAATACGTCTGTCCCTCGATACACATTCCTCAAACTGAGCTCAGTACTTTGTGGCGGTACATAATTATCAGATCCCATTTCATTGTCTTCGCTGTTACTGATCCCCATAGCTCCTCCCATAGGCATCAAAATATCACAAGGTCTTATGACGAGGTTGTTGTCTTTCAGATCGTTGGATAGACTTGTGAGAGGACGGCTATTCAGTACAGCTTCGATTTCTATTATCACCGTTTCGAACTCTTCCCAGTCCAAGAACTTGCGACCTATAGTTCTGACAAGGCAACCTTTCATCATTCCCACAAGCCTCTCGTAGACCCCGCCCTTCCAGGGAGCATGAGGGGTGGTAAATGACCATTGTATTCCCTTGCTGGCAATGTATGACAAGAATTTCGTTTTTTCCTGATCATTTTCTTTGAGCAGTGAGCTCGCGCAGTGAAATGTAGGGGCGTTGTCGGAAGTCACGTGCTCCGGAACTCCTCTTCGAGAAACAAATCTTCGCAGTGCGGCAATGAAGGCGACGGCGGACAGTGACTTCGTTACTTCGAGGTGTATTGCACGGGTAGTCATACAAGTGATCAATAGTACGTATGCTTTGAACCGTTCATCTCCGTTCTTCAACGAAAATGGCCCGGCATTGTCAATGCCGACATGTTGGAAGGGTCGATGTTGTATGACTCTTGCTTCGGGTAGATCTGGTGCTGCTGGGTATGCGAATGGTACTGCTAGGGCCTTTCGACATACTGTGCAACTCTTCAACACCTTGCGTATCACTCGCCGACATTTGACTAGCCAGTACCTGGAGCGGACGGCATCTAGCGTATGGTTTTCGCCCGAGTGCATCCTTTCCACATGCGCCGCTCTGATTATTAGAGCTATTAGATGTTCATCCGTGCTGCCCGGCAAAAACATCGGACATTTCTTGTCGAGAGGTAAATTTGAATTGCCCAGTCGTCCATGACCACATCTGTAGATCTCCCTTTCATCCTTGAACAGCTGCAGTTTTCTGTTACCTGGTGTATTTATGTCTTCAAGGTTAGCCTGTTGATATATCTTGACAATAGTCTGCTCTGCGAGGTACAACTCCCTTGCAGTGATTGAGCCCTCAGTTTTCTCTGGTCCGATTAGGAGTGTCAATCGTGCCTTTCTCACTTCCTCGAGTTTAGCTAACTTTTTCCAGATAAATCTCTTGACGTAAACGACCGTTCTTGTCATGCGTGAGAAACTGGAGAAGCGATTTGCAGTCAGTATCGTGTTATATCTTGCTCTTTCGTTCAACAGTAGGACGGGTTGTGGCAAGTCATACTGAGCGGCTTCTTCAACAACGGATGGCGGGATATCGTCTGTGTTCCATGGTTTTCTCCCTTTCACACCTTCTACATTCAACCACTCTGGACCATACCACCACAGGCTGCCGTTTGATGTTAGCTTGTGAGATTTGACTCCCCTGGTCGCTAAATCTGCGGGATTTTCCTCAGAGCACACATGGTTGCTTCTTATGCAGTCCCTTCCCTCTTTGCATGTCTCTCCATGAAGTTCTCGACAGATTTGAATTTTTTCTTCAGCTATTTTCTTGCTCGTATTGGCTATGCTCCGATTGCCCTTCTCTTCATTGCGTTTGATCCGTCCTGATTCCCAATACAGCGCTATCATACTGTCTGTGAACAGGTGGAGTTCAAAGCCTGTATTCCGATGAGTTTTTGAGAGACTCGAGCCGACAAATCTCAAGAGTTTTGCCGCTAACAGCATAGCTCTTAATTCTAGCCTCGGAATCGTAGATTTCAATTTGAACGGAGCGAGTTGAGAACGCGCCATAGCCAAGTTGGCTCTTGTTTGCCCAACTATGTACACTGCTGCCGCCATCGATTTGCAAGATGCGTCCGCGAATGCTACCAGCATCCATTTTGACTCTGACTGCAGTATCCTTCGCGGCAGAGTGAAGAGGAAGGCGGACATATCTCTTTCTATCTCCATCCACATTCGTTCGTCTTCGATTGTCAATGGTGTGTCCCAGCCGTACTCCTTACTCCAAAGTTGTTGTACAAAGACCTTGGCTTGTAGTAAGAGGGGGGCCATTAAGCCCAGAGGATCGAACGTAGAAGCGAGCTTACTAAGAACAACCCTTTTTGTAAGAGGACCCTTCACTTTTGGTACGCTCGTTTTCAGCTCCAATTCATCCTTCTGAGAACACCATTGTATACCGAGAATTTTCTGCAACCCGATTTTACCCCTGTCGCTTTCAGGCAGAGATTCTACAAAGGCGGTGGAGTCCGATGAAAACTCGCGCAGGTTCATTCCAATCTTAGCGAATATCTTCTTTGAATCCTGATAAACTCGGAGTTTGTCTGTCTCCTTTTCACACTCGAAGATAATGTTGTCTACGTAGACATTTTCTCGAAGTTGACTGAGAACAAACTGCGTACCCTTATCATCTAGAGCGGTCACGTCTTTCGTGTTCTCCACATGATACCTTATCGCAGACTCCAGAAGAAAAGGACTCTGTGATATGCCGAACGGAGCCACTTGGAATCGGAGATGCATCACGTTTTCGTCATGTATTGGCTTCGAAGGATCCTTTACCCAGAGAAAACGCATCAGATCTCTTTGACTACGGTCCACCACAATTTGCAGAAAGGCTGCCTCGACATCGCTCAGAACGATACTGAAGGCGCATCTGGTACGCAGAAGCAATCCTGGGATGCGTTCCAATCGAATATTTCAATCTTTCATGCAGTCGTTTAGTGACAATTTGCCTCTTTCTTTCGCTGATGCGTCGAATACAATCCGGATGGGTTTCTGAGGCTTGTCAGGTCTGTATACAGGGTGATGTGGTAAGTAGGAGTAGAGGAAGTCTTTCTTATCCGGTGGTTTTACTTCTTCCACTTGTTTCTTCGCCATGTGTTCTCGAATGATGGAGTTGTACTTCTCCAACATACCTTTCTCACGAAGGCTGGAGATCACGTTGCGCAGGCGCGCGTATGAGGGTTTGAGGTTCCCCGACAACTTCTCAAGAGCCTCGGTTCTGAAGCAATATTGTGCGTGAATTCTTCCATTTTCAACACGAACATGGTCGCGGAAGAACTCATCTGCTTCTTCAAGTTCCTTCGGACTGTCATGTGATTCTTCTCCCTTCACGCATTCCTCTATTGCTAGAAAACTTTGAAGAGCTGTAGTGACTTCTTTCATTTTGGTTTTCTTATCGATCAGGTGCGCCACAACCTTTGGGTTACTCTCGGTTTCTCCTCCGGTGGCTATCCACCCCAAGAGTGAAGGTAGAAGTATGTGTCCGCTCGGCAGGTAGATCCGTTGCTCCTTTACTCTAGTCACCGTTAAGTAATCTTTGTTACCCAGCAGGAGTTGAGGCTTCACGACACTCAGTTTGTCGCATTCATCAGCCATCTTTAGTTTTCGGAGTCGGATTTCATCCACGTCTATTTTAGGAAGAGGTGGGTATTCTATCGTGCCCACAATCGGTTCCGGGAATCCCATTGCCTTAATTGTTATTCGCTTCCCAGTGACACTTTCCAGAGGTACTTCGTAGATGGGGTATACCTTTCGACCATCTGTTTTGTCTCCCAATCCACATATGGTCGACTCAACATCATGCAGCTTTCGCAACGAGAGCTTCTCAGCCAGTACTTCTGACACTAGGCTAATACTAGCCCCGGTGTCGAGTAGGAAGGCCACTCTCTTGCTGTTGTTTTCTGCATCACCTCTGATGGTTACTTCTCCCGTTTGAAGTCTCGGTGATAAATAGCTTTTATTTTCGCCGAGTTGATTTGCCATGATGCGGTGACGCCCTTGTTGTCTAGGTCTTGGTTCCTGTTGCCGTGGCCTGGTCTCTTGTTGCCTTTCGCCACGTTCCGTGATTTTACCGTGTTCTCCCTGACGGTTTTTGCCTTTCCGCCTCTCTTCTTCTGATTTCTTATGAGATTGTCTCATGGATGCCAATTGCGTACACACTGATAAGTCGTGTTGCTTCTCACATATTGGGCATTTGACGTCGCAGCTGTGCATTGTGCTATCCGGCTTCAAACACGCAATGCAGAGACCGTTTCTTTTTAAGTAGTTGACTCTGTCTACGACTAGGCGGATGGTGAAGCAGTCGTACGAAAGACTGTGCTTACCACAGTATATGCACTTTGATCGTTCGCAATCGTTCTGCCTGTTCCTCGCTGTTGGCTCCTCGCTGAAGCCGATCTCTGTTCGATGTTCTCTTACAGTGTTTACGAATCGCTTCGGAGTTGTAGCACTGTTTCTGTTGACCGGGTCATTCATTGTTGCGACAAAAATTTCCTCTCTGATCAAATTCTCTGCTTCGTCGAGTAGTGCCTTGACTGTTACTCGTTCGGTTTTGTAGGCGAAGCGGCGTAGTTTGTCTTTTAGTTGAACTGGGAATTTTCTTGTCACAATTTCTTGCATCATGACATCGCTCTGAACGCTTTCCCGAATTCTGGCCATTCGCGCTATTAATGCCTTCAAGGTTAGAACTAAGCAGAGTTGATCATTCCAAGAAGTGCTTGCAGCCGCAAGCATTTCTACTTCCACCGCCAGAGTCCGTTCATCCGATTCCTTCGCGCCGAAGCTATCCTTAAGAAGAGCGATGGCTGATGAGTAACCGCTCGCAGTTGTAGGAAACTGACTCACTGCAACTTTCGCTGTGCCGCTCACGCATGTCAAGAGGTAACTCATTTTTTCAGAGTCCGAAAGGTCCGATCTCGAGTGTACAGCTTCTTCGAACCTCTCAAACCATTCCGAAAATTTAAGACAATTGCCGTCAAATTCGGGTAGCGGTAGAGCCGGTAGGCGAGGTAGGCGGGCCGTTAATTCTTGACTTGAAGGCGGCGGTTGTGTTGCGGTTACAGGATTCCGTACGGAGGATGTGGCTGCATATTGATTCGAGTGCGGCTGTTGTTCTTGGAGTTCGTGATTCCTTTCGAGGAACGGGGCTGTTTGCAGTAGAAATTGCTGTTGTGCTTCAGTTTCGTGGCTCCTTCGACTACTCGAAAAGCCTTCTTGACTGACTACACGATCCGTTGGGGGCACGGCGGTTTGTGAACTGATTTCCGTTCCGAGTTCAGACTGCAAACATTCCAAATCCGAAATAGCTATCTCAATTTTGCATTTTGTCGTAGCTAGAAATCTTTCCGGGTCTTCTTTCAGCCATCTCTCGAACGTCGCCATGTGACCCGTTTTCGCAGGATTTTTTGTCTTGGCCATTACTTTATTCAGGTCTTCGTACGCCTCTGCGTAGTGTTTCCCGCTCAAAGCAAGCCTCCTCATAAGGATTTTCACGTCTCTAGCTAATGGCCCTCTCGCCTGATCTGTCATCGATCTTTCTATCAGTGAGTCCATTTGTCCGAGGTACGAACCCAGGTTCTTGTACGCTCGACCCAAATGACTCTGCTCTGGCAAGCATTCAACTTCCAGTTCTTCTTCATTTTCGCGTTCATCTTCCGAAAGCTTCATGTCGTCTTTCTTCGTCGGCGCTGTCATCCTTCCCGGCCGATGCACCATGTAGCGGGGGTTCGGTGGTGATTGCTCTCTGTTCCGCCAAATAAATTCTTCAATCAGAATTTATTATAAATAATCTTGTCGCCTGCCACGTCTTGAGTTTCAAGTCCACAGAATAAACGTTAACGTTTATTTTTTATTAACTTTCGAACCAATGAATGACGAGAAGAATTAACTTGATAGAGAAACTAAACTAGGATGAAAGAACGAACTGAATGAACTGGAATAGAATGAGAGAACTGTTTTGTCTCTCAACTAGAATAAATAGCTGGTCAAATAACAACCAATAAAATTAACTCAATTCAAATAACAAACAATAGTTCCGTTGAATGCGAGCTGCACGGCTGCCAACGAGAAGAAGAGAGGTGGGGACGGAACGGGATCCCTTCAATGGTAATATAGTTGTGATTAAATAAGTTTAAACTAAACCACAACAATAAATAAATACGAAACGAAGTTGTCAACAATGTTCTAGACAATTGTATGCTAGACAATTTTGGTGTGCTATTACACCCTAAACAACGGACCTCGAACAAATCCGTATTACTCAAACTAGAATAATGAAATTTAAAGGTAGTCGTTATTGCGACTACATTGGGAGAGTTGATGAGCAAGCCCTTTGGAACGGGATGCGTGGGTATCGATCACGTTTAGAAGTAACTACTTTTCGAGAAACTGTCATAGGAATCACGATTCGCATATGCCTATTAAATGGCGGGAATTGCATTTACATGAACATGACGACGTGCAAATGAGAGAATAACCTTGTATGATTAATCGCTTAATTGATTGCCTTTCGCGCGTTTGTAACGATTGATATGACTGGATATTTAGCGCTGGTGCAATTGAGAGGCGATTCCGAAACAAGAAATGATGAGATTGTGGTGTGAATTGTTGATCTTATAGGACAAAGAAGAGAAAGAGGCTAAGGAGAAGAGAAAAGCAAGGCTGGGGAAATCATACACCATGATATAAGCGAAGGTTTATATGGGATAATTGGCAAAACAGGATATATTACAGTTCAAAACAAAAAATAAAAATGTATACATACATATACATCGACACATATACATACAAATATACATATACGCATATACATATACACGTACACATGTACATACACATATATAATATATACACTCATATACATATATATATTTTCCGGAGAAGTTGTTCCGAAAAGCATGAGAAGAATGCGCAAATCACAGAGAACTTTACGGAAGAACATGAGCATAGTGAGTATAAAAATGCATAAACGAAGTGAATTGCGAGCACCACATGATATGATATAATTCATGGAGCGCAGAAGCAAGAGAGCGCTCTTATGATCATCAAAGTTCAAAGATAGACAAGAATTACAGAAAAATTAACGGAAGAACATGAGCATAATGAGTATAAAAATGCATACACGAAATGAATTGCGAGCGCCACATGATATGATATAATTTATCGAAGGTAAATTAATTCATAGAGCACGGATGCAAAAAGAAAAAAAAATGAATAAAATAAAACACAAAAACAAAAATCTTATGTTCTGATTAATAATTACCTATTCCTGGGCGTTTCTATATGTGGTATTTTTTTTTTTGTTGAAATGATACTCTGAAACCTGAAATTAACTTAGAAGCCTTTTGCCCCTGCCTACCGATGAAGTTACCGATTCCTGTTATTTTATAATTTACTTTTTTCTTCCTTAAGTTATATTGATGAGTTGTCTCCTTGGTTTCCTGCTTACTTGGTTTGTCTTGACGGTTGCTGCTGGCCTCCTTGTTGTTATATCCTTGCGTAGGAGCGTCTGTAGCGGCCACGTCTTCCAAATCTGCCTGGTCCTGCGGCTGTAGAGCCTTGTGCGTACATATGGGACCATCGTTCGAAAATGCTGGTTTCAGTTGATTCAAATGAACCTTTTTCGGCATCGGCGAGGGTGATTTCAGATTTACTATAACGGCATGAGGTTTTGCTATACCGATAACCCTATACTGCCCTGTCGATGGAAAACATAGCTTTTTGGACAAGCCTATTTTTGTAGAATAGTTCCTGAGGAAAACCCTAGATCCTACCTAAATCTCATTTTCTCTGACCTGCTTATAGTATATTCACGCTAGGAAAAGAAATTTGCGGTGGCCAACTTGCCTGGTCCTGTGAACTATGCATTGTGAATCCGTCAGTATTTTCCTTAAATCTTTCGAAGCTACGATCATAAAACGACATATTTCGCCAAGTTCTTCTATTGGGTGTTTTCGGGGCCTCTACTTGTTCTGGTGTATTGCCTTCTACTCTTGGGACGTTTTCGATGGTAATAGACGTAAATGGTTGTCCGTGGTTACGTTGAAACGTTGTTTTTCCCATATCTTCTTGGTTGGGGCTTTGGCTTCGTGTTTTTAGCCTTTGAAATACACCCCAAGCGGCTGGATATCTGATGGCTATGGCCCATTTCATTATTGCTGCTGCTAATGTTAAGGAGGAGTAAAGGCAACATACCCTAATCCATAAGTTTTCCCACGAAAAATTGAAGAATACTGACAGTGGATTTGTAGCCGTCGTTCCTGACCCGTGGTGTTCTGTTCCTCCTTCGGAGTGGTCGGTGTTCGCTTAGAGCATGGCTGCCCTGGTTGAGAACGCCTGCCACATCTCGCTACTACGATGTAATAATTCCGTAAGGTTCGTTAAGACTAGGTTGTGGATTAGAGTAATGCTACTGGTTGTGGTTTTAAAATATGAAGGTATAAATGTGTTTAACGACGTAATTCTCTGGTTTGAAAGACGACTTACTGTACCCATGACGCTGTCCCATTGCCAGATGCCGTTCCCTACTGCGAACTGAAATGGTGCTACTTCTGCGCAAGGAACCTTGTCTGCGTGACTCGTTATTATTAGCGATTTCGGTTCGACAAAGGTGATCCATGGTTTCTCGTTTGGCACTGACACCGCCACTTGGGGTCGTGAGTAGCAGGTCGTGTTTGCTTTGAGCAGCTTGTAAGAAGATTCTTGAATAGGGATACATGGAGTAGTTTTTACTATGTTCTTACCTACGTAGGCCGCCTTAATATCCGACTGGTTTAGCAGGAGTCGCATTGCTAAAGTCGGGTTAGCAGCCACAGACGGGATAAGGGTGGCAGTCAGTGAGTTTAGAGAGCTGCATAGGCGGCGTGTAGCATGTTCAAACATGATACTCATGTACGTTCTTACGCTAATTTCCACTGCTTGCAACTGGGCTGCCAATTGATTCGTGGTGGGAACTCCTGCTACTACGTCTCTTTTAGGTCTAGGGTAAGTTACCAGTATGCCGTATTCTTGGTCAGTCAACGTGAAGGCTAAGCCGCAGTCTGATATTGCTGGGCTGTGTTGAGACCACGATAGCGCAAACTCATGATTCTCGCTCAGCCACACGTTACCCTCTCTAGACCCTTTAATGTCTCCCAAAAATGTAAACTGACATTTCTGTTTTGCTTCCGCTTTCCAAAGCATGACTCGACCGTCTTCAAAAGTACATTCTCCGTCGGTGTAGTTACATCCGGATATGTCGCCAGCTGGACTATCTGGCTTCGTATCGCCGTGTCGGGCGTATACCGTTGTCTGAAAGGTTAGACATTCATGAAATGAGATGGTTCGTTCCCCGGCCCAACATCCTATTGGGCCCCATTCCCAGTCTACGTCTCTCGCGTTTTCCGTTTTAGCTAGTTTTCCTTGAACCCTAAGCACGCCGTGAGTGCATTTGTTGAACCTTATCATTTGCCTACACTCTTCGGCGGAGACCGTGACTAGTTTACGACTTTCCTCTTTAGACCTATACCCAAAAAACGACACAGCATATTTAAGCTCGTGCCGTGATATCTGGCACACATGCGCTTGCGATTCGTATCTTACCGTGTTTGGTCGCCATACTGACAAGCTGAGTGCGACCGGTGTCGCGTTCGATACCGTTGATAGGAAGCTGCAGTTGAAGGTGGTCGGCAGGGCCCAGAAAGACTGAGGTGTGCCCCGAGGGCACATCCATATGGGGCTAGGTACACCTTCCGCGAGTATAACGGGCAAAATAACGATCATTGCCAGGCCTTTAATTAAGTGTACGTGCCTAGTTACTTTCCTCAGGATTATTAAGATGGGGACAGTGATAGTTTTGAAAATAAGCCAACCGTGAACAGAACGGAAAGTCCTGATTGGTTGATGCACTCCCATGGCTGGGAACGCTGTTTCACCCGTGCTTGCCTCTGCTCCCGGACAGCAAAGAACAGATGCCGCACTTGTGAGCATTAACGCTGTGCCGAATGAGGTGCCCGGTGATCTTCTGCCCTGTGACAATTGGTTATTCCAGGCTAGCAAGGCTGCAGTCCTCGCCTTTTCTTGCTCTAAGGCAATACTCTGGTGCTGCAACTGACCCGTTACTATTTCTAATGTCTCATTGGCTTTCGCGACCGCTTCTTGTAAACTTTTTGCTCCAACTTCGTTGTTTTCTACCATAAGTGCTTGGGATCTGGGCTGTCTCGAGTACTTGTCTCTCTGATATCCTACGTTTTCTCTGTCGAACCTAATCGTCCTAGGCCCTTCGTTGCTTCTTTCATACCTGTCATTCCGGGGATCCTCGTATGCATTTCTGGCGTTTGACCTGTCATATCCGCCCAACTGCCTTTGTCCGTATCGTTGTTGCGGTTGCGAGTACTGAAACTGGGGTTCGTTGTTATATCTTACCCTGTTGTAACGGTCGTTCCTGTTGTACGAAGAGTTCCATCCTCCGCCACCGTTCCTCGGGTTCTCTGCTTCTACCCTTGCCGTGCTCACTGTACAATCTCTGGACACATGACCTCTCTGCCCACACCTGTAACAGATCACGGTAAGGGTGGGGCCTTTTCTATTAGGCAGGGCCGGGATTTTGTAGGGTTTGGGCAGCCATCACGTCAGGTTCGGTAACTCTTGTGACCGGGAAGATTGTCATGGCTGAGGTTGCGTCTTGTAATAGGCTCTCGTAGGTCCTGGCTTTTGTGATTGCTTCGGTGGCCGACGCCGGTGAAGCTGTCTGAACATAAAAACGCAACGCCGGTTTTAAGCGATGTTGGAATTCCTCAAGGAACCTCTGGTTCACTACTTCCTCTGACTTACCAATGCAAAAGCCCCTGACTAGCTTCATCAATCTAACAGAGAAATTCTGCACTGATTCACTCAACTCCTGAGTGCAACCCGCCAACCTCTGTCGTGCTAGATTTAGCAGGTCTGGGGAAGTTACTACCGCTTTTACCGCCTCAACAACTGCCGTGTAGTCTTTGATCTGTTCTATGGATAGGGTCGAAATGGCGTCTCTAGCCCTACCGTCCAAGTGACCTATTAGCTGGGCTGCTTTTTGCGCCTCGTTTAGGGTTGATGGAGACATTCTTATCAAGTCCTCAAACCTTCGAATCCAAGCTGTCCAGTCTAGCTCATCTTCTCCCGTGAAAAGGGGTAACGACCTCGACCCGTCATTTTTCCCGAACGCGTCTAATGCTTTGACCACGGGTAGTTGGTCGTCTAGCCTTTTTGACACTTGAAGCACACACTGGTTCACTTGGCTAGATATGTCCCTTCTTATGGCTAGTTCCCTCTCCTCAATCTTTGACAATACCGCTGCTATCGGATCTATATCCTCCTGAAGTCTTATTCGTGACATATTTGTAACTAAACTACCTGGGCTTTTGCTTCCCGCGTCCTCTAGTTGTGCCTCCTCGCTGCCTCCATTTCTGCGACCTGGTGTCTCTAACGATTGCGACCGACAGCTACTCACGCCTGTACCCCTCTCTTCGGAGTCGATCGTCTGCTGGATCGCGGCGGTGATTGGTGAAGTTGGAGGGTTTTGCATACTAAACCTGTTATTTACTGATCGTCCGAAGGAGGGTCCGAATGAACCCTCCCCTGACTGGGTCCGAATGAACCCTCCCCCTGGGGCTCTCCGTCGGCGTCTCGTTCGTGTCCGGCGGTCGTCCTTGGATGTTCTCGAGGCTTCTGCCACTTCTCAGCTTCATCGCTTCCTGAAAGCGGAAGCTGCTTACTTTGAGCCTGATTAAAGGGAACAGTGACGATCAGTCATCCAGGGATGTGGGAGGGGCCTGCTGCCTCTCCCTGCTCGAGAGTGAGAGAGAATGGGAGAGAGAGAAAAAAAGGAGGGTGAGAGCGTTATGCCTGCCGATGGGATGAGATAGATGTATTGGGTGAACTGTCTGTGGCACACTTAAGATTTCTGCGCTGATAAAATTCTTCTTTGTCTCCCGTTTCCTCTGATAAAATTCCTCTCTAACCTTTGGAATGCCTTTTAGTCTGGGCTGTGTTTAGTACCTTTGAAAACTACTGGTTGGAATGTGGCATTTGTCGGGGACTTTTTGAAATAATCTCACAGCTGAATCATTACCAGACCGCAAAAGCCCCTTCTTTTTTTTTTAAATCTTTCTGACTTACTTCAGATTTAATGGTAGAAATTGCATCTCAGAGCGACTCCTTCAAAAATAACATGGTGAAAAGAGACAGAGATGATTCTTAAAACAAAAGCCTTTTAGACTGGAATGACTGGAATGTCGCTTCCTTCGTCTGATCGCGGATCTGAAACAATCTAAAGAAAATTTTAATACCAAGGAAGAAGAGAAAAAACACCTTCCTTTGACTAATCGGGCTCACAGAAGGAGAGAGAGAGAGAGAGAGAGAGAGAGAGAGAGAGAGAGAGAGAGAGAGAGAGAGAGAGAGAGAGAGAGAGAGAGAGAGAGAGAGAGAGAGAGAGAGAGAGAGAAAAGGAGACACAGAGGCACATTCTATTCGTCATCTCGCAAAGAGCGTGCACCGCTACGCCAGGAGAGTGTTAGAGGCGATGAGACATTGTATGGTGAGATTGAAAGAGCAAAGCGTGGCTGAAATAGCACGAGGTCTACTGTAGAGCACGGAAGTTAGGCGGCTAGAGATATGTCTGAGCGAGAGGAATAGATGTATGTACGTAACTCGCTCTTTTGACGAAAGAAATGTGCCATTACTCGGGGGAAATGTGAGTGTTAGGGGACAAGGTAACTTTTCCGAGGATTACCTATCAACGGTCAAGAAAGCGTGCCGGCAAAAGCTTTGTCCTAACAGGTGGAAATTCACATACGCTACCAATGTTTTGGCCTAGGAGAGTCACCCTGTACGCTGGCTCTCCTCTGCTAACGGTTCGGCAAATGTAAAATGAAAAGTAAAGAGAGAGAAAATATAATTCTTCTGGTTCAGCGACATGAAAACGCAAACATAAAAATTCAAAATGAAATATTTCTTCTCTTTTTTTTAAAACTGGGTATAATGAAAATGAATCAACAATCGCGTCACATGAAAAGAGCGAAAATAATAGGCACTTGAAGAGCTTACTTATCATTTTCGTAATAGCTAAACATTAATTGCTGAAGACGTTTTAGCACCATTCATTCATTCATTCATTCTTTATTCCAAGCATGTAGGTATTTAAGACAAAAGCAAATTACAAATAAACAGAGGTATGCATGGACTACATTACACATAAAGCTTAGTGGCGGTGTGTAAAGGGGAAAAAAAAAGGGGGGGGGTTGTGATAATGATGAAAAATAACAAGTCTTAATTAAGTATCAGAAACAAGACTAACTGGCACAATCACATTCACAGGCAACGAAAGAAGTTGCTTTCTAAATTTAAGGTTACTAGCTTCGTTGATAACATCAAATGGAAGAGAGTTCCAAACAGACATTTGACGGGAAACACATGTCGATAAAGAGGTCTCATTGATGCGGTGAGGAGGAATAAGTCTTAGAGGATGCGAATGCCGAGTGAAACGCTGAACAGCCGAGATTTCGTATAAATGATCAGTGTCTATGTCTAAGCTGTTATGTAAACATTTATGAATAAAAAGTAGATCAGAGATAGCGCGACGGTACTCGAGGCTCTGAAGGCCTAGCATTGAAAGCCTCTGGGAATACGGAAGCTTAGGGTGACGGACTCTTCCTAGTACTCTCCTCGTGAAAGAGCGTTGGACTTTCTCAACCAACTTAACAAGGCCCGAGGAAGATGGATTCCACAACTCACTTGCGTATTCGATAATGGGTCGGACATAGATTTTAAAAGCAGATGTCAACAGAGAAATGGAAGGGGATTTAAAAGCTTTAAATAACATGTTGACAACAGCGGAAGCTCTCTTACACTTATCGACAATATGGTGTTTGTACGAGAATTCATCGGAAATAGTGACACCAAGATCTTTAGCTATCTCGTCAACAGTTAAGGGGAGACCATTTATACGGTATACAACAGAAGGATTTCGGGGTCCTAAATGCAAAACACTGCATTTAGATGTCGACAAAGACAAGTTCCATTCCGAACACCAAGCGTTAACAAGATCAAAAGCGACTTGGATATCATGGCTAGAAGAGGGAACACGACCCATAATTTTTATATCGTCTGCATACAAACCGAATCGAAGGTTAGGAGGTATCGCTTCCTTCACTGAATCAATATACATAAGGAATAGTAAAGGACCAAGGGAAGAGCCTTGAGGCACACCTGAAATAACAAGCATGGGCTGAGATAGCACATTATCGATTAAGACTGATTGAGTTCGATTACTTAAATAGCTACTAATCCAATTGACAATATTAGAGGAGATACCGAACGAATGAACCTGATATAAAAGCAGCCTAAGAAAAAAAAAGAAAAAAAAAGAAGTTATCGCTCATGAATTCGAGAAACATTTCATCCTGTCCACTTCTGTGCGATATAAGAGTCGCCCAATCTATGAAAGGGAAATTGAAGTCACCAACGATTATTGCGGGCTTAGGACTCAATGTGTCACAACAAACTAGCTCAGAGAAATAAGACAATAGCTTTGAGAGGGAAGAGTCAGGGCAAGAAGGAGATCGATACGCACAAATATATCTCAGTCGAGTCGATACTGTGGAAGACACAGACGGAAAAAGGTCTATGGTGACAGCTTCGAAGCCGTCATCAGAGCAAGTGGAAACGAATGAGCAAGGAATACGGTTCGATACAAGGATAGCTGCACCACCTCCTTTCATTGAACGATCTCTATCACAACGAAAAATATGATAATCAGAATTGTTGAGTACCAAGGAATCATTATCTTGGCTCGTAAGCCAGGTCTCACATATAGCTATTACATCATATGAAAGAGAACTCAGCAGAGAAGATAGATTATACAGCTTATTACGAAGTGATCGAGCATTAAAAAAGATGCAGTTGATACTTAAACTCTGTGAAAAATGTGGGGGACTAGGAGGGTCAGGACTAGAAAGAACACCGCCACTCACCTAACGTCTCATCGTTACATTCCGAGAAGATCGGCGATTATTTGGCGAAGAAGAGACAGTCGCAGGATTCGCAGGTGAAGTCAAGACGACCAGAGGACGATTTACTGACGTAGAAAGGACCTTGGAAACTGACGGACAGGGAGTTTCCGCATTTCTAGGCGTGGAGGATGGCCTTGGCTGTGAATACGAAGTTGTTCGGACCGGCAGCAGACACGTTCCGACGACTTCCCATTTCTGCCCATCGAGAGTCTGATTTCTTTCCTTGGCGATTCTTTTGACTTCACGCTCAAGTTGGAGTCCTTCGCGAGTTAGGTCTTCCCGAATGTAACCAATAAGTTCATATGACTCAACCTGACGTGGAATAATTTTCTCTCAATCTTGAATAAGGAGGAAAATCCTGACATGAATCCAATGTAGCATCACATGGACACAAAAAGGGATCTTACGTTAATCATGAATGAGATAACCTTTTCAATACTTTACTTAATATACGCGCTTTAACTTTCAAAGTGAGGTGTCCCCTGTCTTGTGGCCCCGAACCAGAACATGAAGGATTGACAAGTTTATTAGTGAGGTGTCCCCTGTCTTGTGGCCCCGAACCAGAACATGAAGTATTGACAAGTTTATTAGATTAAGACGTCATAACATGGATACCGAGAATAATTACATTAACATTATGTTATAGAATATTAGAAGCGACAATCACAATGGGGGGGATTATTACGTTACGAATAATGTGCCTAGGTAAGAGGGGTGGGGGGTGAGCGAACGGGCCCGGTCTCCTTCTCTCTGCCTAGCGAAGGGGCGTATTTATAGCGCCCGGCACGAAGGCGTGGACTCTAGTTTACATTCTCTCTGGCTTATGAGCTGTGAAGCGGAGATAAGAATATGGGGCAATGCCCTCTATCCAGAGAAGGGCGGCTCGCTATAAAGACCTATCCTATGTTCACAGTTATAATAGGGAAGCGGGATTAGCAATATAGAGCTACCAGATATTCACAATTAAATAGTTGTTGAATAAAATACGCAGAGGTTTCAACAACGCAAATCTACATTTTTTGATAAAAATGTTCGGAATGGAATCGGGTGAGGTATTACATTTATTCTCTAACTTAGAAACAGCCTCGATTATCATTTGATCATCAATTATTTCAAGAGAAAAGTGTTGATCGAAGGGAGCTAAAATAGGGACAGGAAAAACATTCTGAGACGGTTCAGAGAAAGTTGATGAGAACTGAGAAGAAAACATTTCAGCTTTTATGGAAGGGTCCGTCACTACCGTTCCACTACTGTCATACAAAACATAGGAATCGTTTTGAGATTTAATACGATTTGTACAATACGAGAAAAATTATTCACGGTTGCCTTTAACAATCAGAGAAGATTCCTTAGATGTTTCAAAATCATAAAGCTCAGAAGAAAAATTTCTTGATAGATTTTTACAATATTCGGAGTAAGGAGCAGTAATTGAAACTTTCTGAAGCTTATTGAATAAGCGTTGAATACGCGCTGGATATCTATAGGAGGACGAATTAGGAACAACAGTTGGCACAAAGCGATCGATAAGGTCACATAGTAGATCAACGATATAGTTGTAAGCTTAATTAGGGTCATTTTTTTCTTCTTTCTTTTTTTTTTGGAGAGATTTAATTGAACATGAAATCAACAACCGAGTGTGGCCTACACCAAAGGTCGAGAGGGCTAAAAGAAGTGGGGTTACAGCGACCCGAAAAAATATGTCTCGAAGTATGCAGCTCTATCTTACACAGTGGGCAGAGGGGAGATTTACTGGCCCCTATACGATGCAGGTAACTGTTAAGGAAACTTGAGTGGCCGCTACGTTATTGGGAAAGAGTTATCTGATTCTATCTGCATAGTTGGGACGTGGTTTATTCTAGGGGGTTTTGTGCCCAGAACTGGGTTCATTCATTCATTCATTCATTTATTCCTTGTATACATAATCACACAGAGGATGTTATCGCATTTGCGAAAAGGCAAGCATGTGAGAATAGAATCGGGTTGATTTCACAGAAAATAAATTGCAAAATTTCACAGTAATTCTAGTATGTGACTGAGATAAAAATAAACAACAAAAAAAAGGATATAAAAATGAGTCAATGTAACTGAAATATAATTTCACAGGTAAAATTGAGCATTAGGGAAAAATTAGGAGAGACGCAGCTTTGAGCTCGGAACAATGATTTCGAGTGGTAAAAGCAAAACTGAGGACTTGAAGGCATCAGAAGAAGTGAGAGATACCATTTCAGATGGTAGAGAATTCCAAGTATCTATACATCTTGATACACAAGTAGAATGACCACTTGGTAGTTTGAAAGGTAGAATAATCCTGAGAGAATGGGAGCTCCTATGGGTGTAAGGGGAAGGATGTATTTTGAGAAGGTTAGTGTAATCAAGCGAAGTGTTACCATGCACAATTTTATGAACAAAACAGAGATCCATAACATTTCGCCTATATTCTAAGGTTGTGAGTGACAAAGTACTTAATCGAGAGAGATAGTCAGTGGAAGGAAAACCGGCTCTGGCAAATACCCGTCTGGAAAACAGTCTCTGTACTTTTTCAATTGCATTGATGAGTCCTATTGCAGTAGGTGACTAAAGCTCACAACCGTAATCGAGCAAAGGAAGAACATAAGTTTTGTAGGCTCTTAAAAACACAGGAACAGAAGAGGTCTTGAAGCTGCGAAAAAGAATGTTCATAGTCATGTTCGCTTTCAATATAACTTGTTTCACATGGTCAGAGAACGACAGGGAATTGGAGAACAAGATTCCCAAATCTTTAACAATATCAACTGACGGCAGCAATGTGTTGTCAATATAGTATAGATTGTGAGTATTGTTCAATCCAGAGCTTAGGGTGAAACATTTCGTGATAGATATGGTTAAAGCCCAATTAATAGAATAGCTATGAATATTATCAAGAGCTGCTTGAAGAAGGGTAGGAGATGCAGAAAAAACTTTTACATCATCGGCATACAAAAAGCAGTGAACAACTTCTGGAATATGTTCCACATTGTCATTGATAAATACCGAGAAAAGGAGGGGACCAAGGCAACTGCCTTGAGGAACTCCAATCCTGGAATACTCAGAAGCAGATAGGCTATCATTAACTAAAACACGAAAGGATCTGTTTGAAAGAAAGGACTCAATCAGAGAAAGAAGGGAAGACTGAATGCCCATGCAATGCAACTTGTGAAGTAGATATCTATGATCGACTCTATCGAATGCCTTAGAATAGTTCATGTAGCATTACTGTTCATGTAGCATTACTGTTCATGTAGCATTACCGTTCATGTAGCATTACTGTTCATGTAGCATTACTGTTCATGTAGCATTACTGTTCATGTAGCATTACTGTTCATGTAGCATTACTGTTCATGTAGCATTACTGTTCATGTAGCATTACTGTTCATGTAGCATTAAAGTTCATGTAGCATTACTTGCCTCTCATTCAATGCACGTTCCATTAGGAACAAGTTATACGACTTATATCACGTTCTCCGTTCCTCCTCTCCTGATATAATTTTTTTGTGCGAATCCTGGCTGTCATCATCTGATCCTGATTCTCTACTTAATGATGGCCTACCCTATCAAGTTTTCAGAGCCGATCGATTAGGCAGTGATAGAGGAGGAGGCTCAGCCCTGCTTATCAATTCACACTTGTCCCCAGCCTTTATTGATTCATTTGCTCATGGTTCCGTTGAATGTGTTGTATCCGATATTCATCCAAACTCTAGATTCTCCTTCCCATATCCCTCTCTGCGCCTAATATCATGCTATCGCTCTCCCAACTCCCCTTTTGTCAGTGTCCAACCCTTCCTAGACTTTCTCTCTATGCATATATCTCTGTATTTTCCCACTATTATATGTGGAGACCTCAACCTTCCAAGCATTAACTGGCCTAACCTCACGTGTCCATCTAACTGCCCTATCTCTAACTCTTTTCTGCAATTCTTCCTTGATAGGCATATCAGTCAGCTGGTTAAGACACCCACCCGTCGGGCTAACATTCTCGACTATGTTCTCTGTACACATGCCTCCCTTATATCCAAATGTGCCACATCCCATCCCTTCTCGACTAGTGACCATCTATCTGTAACGTTCTCTGTCTCTGTGTCCTCCATCATCTCTAATGGTCTCTCCCCTTTACTCCATCCGTTATGGAAGAATGCTAATTGGACAGCCATTAACGAAGCGATCAACTCTGTAGACTGGACCATAACGTTCTCTTCCCTCACGATTGACCAGTGTGTTGAACACATAACCATATTTTTGAAGAATCTTATCTCCCTTCATATTCCGCATTCAAGGCACAAAAAAACCCATCTCCTCTATCCTAAAAAAATCCGCAAGATATACAGCTTTTTACAAAGAAACATTAAACGCTCCTCTAACTCCACAACAACCCTCAAAGCCTGTAAAATGCTTCATCGAGAAATTTTCAAGTTTGAATGCAAACGTGAAGACACATTTGCTTTTCCTAAAAACTTCAAGTCATTTTACCGTATCATCGCGAATCGAACCAAACCTAAAATTACTCCCGCTTCTTTGATAGTTGAAAATACTCCCATAACTTGTCCTACGCAATGCGCCAACGTCTTCGCCTCTCTTTTCTCTTCAAATGTGTCTGATCCTGTCACTGGCCCCCTACCCAGACCTACACCCCAAGTCATTATGTCCCCTAGCCACAATGTCTCGCTCTTTGAAGTTCACCGAATAATATCTAAAATGTGCCCAAAAGTGAACTCCTCTCCCGACTTAATACCAAACATACTTATCAAAAACTGCATAAATTCTCTAAGCAATCCTCTCTCAATAATTTTTTCTAATTCATTTACCCTTGGATACTTTCCCAGTGCTTGGAGATCTGGAATTATCAAACCCATCTTCAAAAAAGGTAAAAGATCAGAGCCCAATAACTATCGTCCCATAACCCTCGTCTCTTCCTTCTCGAAAGTCTTTGAAAAACATATTTTTCACCTTATTTACAATCACCTCGAAAGCAACAACATCCTCAACCCAAATCAGTCTGGCTTTCGCTCCAAACATTCCACTGTTTCTTCCCTTGTACACGCTCACTCAGTCTATCTGTCTCTTTTGTTCAAAAAACAAGCCTTCGACATATGTCTCATTGACTTCACAAAGGCTTTTGATACTGTAGATCATAGGGCACTACTCTACAAACTTAGTTCTTGTGGTATAGACTCCTCCCTTCTCCTGCTGATCAAGTCATTTCTCTCTAAAAGGTCTTTCCGCGTCTCTGTTGACGGCTTCGAATCTGCAGATAGAGCAGTGACCACTGGGGTTCCTCAGGGTAGCTGCCTCGGGCCTCTGCTTTTCTCTATTTTCATTAATGACATAGTAGAGCTTCTACCCTCAAATGTTTTTAGCTTTCTGTATGCAGACGATCTCAAAATTTTCTCCCAGTCTTCGTCCTCCCTTCAAAATGCTCTTCACAGAATCGCTGAATACGCTCAAACTTGGTCACTCACAATCTCATTCCCTAAATGCTATATTGTTCATTGCGGACCTAACAACCCTGACTTACCCTACACCTTAGAAAACCACACCCTGCCCTCACAATCAATCGTTAAAGACCTTGGTATTCATTTCGAATCTTCTCTCTCATTTAACCATCATATTACTACAATGATTCAAAAAGCCAGAACAGCCATTAACATTCTTCTTAGGTCTTTAAAAACCTCCTCCATCCCGGTCTTACTTCGCGCATACAAAACCTACGTTCTACCAATTCTGGAATATGGATGCGAACTCTGGTCACCTGTCTCTGTCGGTCTCATTAACGACATAGAGCGGGTACAAAGAAACTTCACCAGACGCATTCTCGCTAGAGCTGGCCAAATCTTTCAAAATTATTCTGCCCGTCTAAAATTATTAACCCTAACCACCTTGGAGTATAGGCGCACCATACTTGACCTATCTTTCATTCATAAAGCCATCCACAATAACGTTGTGCTTGGAACCACACATCTCTTTGTGATCAGGCCTTCCCCCTACAGCCAAAGAATCTCCCACACTCTCAGACTTATACTGCCCTTCAAAATGCCCGAAGGTCATAATACGTGTGTTTCTCGCCGTATTGATACTTGGAATTCCCTGCCCTCGCCTCTTGTTTCAATGCCATCCTCGTCACAATTTAAAAATGCTCTTCTTAGTTTACCAATTGATGTAATTGTACCCTCTTCTAAACTAAGACTCACATAGCATTTGAGTATTTCTCACCAATTAAAAATTATGAACTCACACCTTGAACTTCTCGATCAATTGTAATTTAAATGCAAAAATTACGGTTAATGTACATACATATGTATTATCTTATTGCCTCGAACTGAATCACCCTGTGACAGTTATCCATTGTATATCAACCATGTGCAAAGGAATAAAATGAATGAATAGTCAATCAGGCATATATGAAAAGGGACTTTCTGTGAAAGTAGCGACAAGTAAATGGAATGTGAGTGAATACAAGGAAGATACCGTAGAGCGTTTGACGCGGAAGCCATTCTGACAGGGATGAAGTGAATCATTCCTTTCGAGATGGTGATATACAACATTGAATATGAACTTCTGAAATACTTTAGACATCGAACATCCCAATGTAATGGGCAGAAAATTATTCATATCAGATTTCTTTCCTTTTTTATGAATCGGTTTGACGATTCCTTCTTTCCAGGAAGAAGGATATTGAACGAGAGTCATACAATTCGAAAATATGATCGATAGAGGAACGGACAAAGAATCTTTACAACTCCGTATGAAAATATTTGGAAGGGAGTCAGGAGAAGTATTGACCTTGGGGCTCATCCGAGAGATTACTTGACTTACTTCAAAAGCGGTAACAATGCAGTCATAATTGAGAACAAAAGACGAATCAGGACAAGGAAGGGGATTTGAAACAGTAGAGACAGTTAACGATGCAAATAAGTTAGAGAATGCATTCGCCATACCAGAAGCAGAAGTCACAGGAGTGTGGTTGACAATGAGAGAAGATAGATCGTTAGAGGTTTTAGTTCTAGATGCGATTGCCCGGAAGAACTTTCTGTAGTTCTTGGGCTTTTTTAAGGAATCCTCGCGCTTACATTCGAATCTCAATAGTTCTCTGTGAAGTTTCTTGCATACTTTGGAAGTTAATGATGAGTTAGTAGAGCGTCGTTTACATCTTTGGAGGTAACTGAATAGTTTCCTTATTTTGCATGGGTACTTTAGATGAGTTTTCTTGGGTTTACAGTGAGGAATGTTATAGAAAACTAGAGTTGAAAGGAATTTAGTGAGACAATCGACAGATTGATCAAGAGTTAGTGATGAGAATAGCATAGTCCAGTCAACAGAGAGAATGGCCGAATTGATAGAATTCCAACCGGGTCGACTATTTCTGAGAAAATTTCTAACGGTCTCCGTGTGTATTTTTATGAGGGCCACTTTGTAGTCCAAATCACTTAATGCTATGTCTATATCTTCGGAGTGCTTACTGCCCTGGGAGGTTTTACTTCAGTGCAGATGCGGTGAGAAGAATGGTTGGGCTGAAGCCTGGCCTTGGCAGTGAATTGTTTGCTCAGCATGATGTTGTGTTCTTTAACTGGAAGAAGTTTGCTTTCGTATGCCAGGTGTTGAGTGTCCGTGATTGCAAGATTTCCAGTTGAGATTCGAATGGCTTTGTTTTGTGCTGCTTGCAAGGAAGTCCAATGTGATCCAGCAAGCTGGGGCGAATAGATTAGTGCCGTGTAGGACAAGACTGCTCTTGTGGTTGCTTTATAGGTGTTAAGCATTGTTTCGGTCTTCTGTCCCCATTTTCTACCTGCGATTGCTCGGAGGACATTCAATCTTTTGTTCGCCCTTGTCTTTAATCCTTCAGCATGTTGACGGTAGGTTCCCATCTGGTCCAAGGTGACACCAAGAATTTTGGGGTTCTGCTCGGAGGAAGTGGATCACCGTTGACCACAACTTCTGGTACTTCACGACATTCTTCGTGTTGGTGGTGAAAAGCGATTTTGTCGCCGAGATTTCCATCTTTATTTCTCCAAGATGACTGGTGAGGGCTTGGAGGTAGGTGTTAAGTCGGTCAGCTCCAACTCTCCATACATGGTGAGAGGCCAGTATGGTCAGATCATCCGCATACCCGACCAGCTTGATCGTCTCAGGAGGTTTCGGCAGCCCGTTCAAGTATATGTTGAATAGGGAAGGTTTGAGTACTCCCCCCTGAGGGACTCCTGCGTAGCAGGTTTCCTGGCGGCTGAGGCTGTTTCTGAAATCCACATGGATGGCTCTTCCGCGTAGATATCTGGAGAGCCATCTGACGAGGCCTCTGGAGATGGACGTTCCGGCGAGGGTGTGGCACAGGCGAGAGACGTTAACCAGATCATAGGCCGAAGTGAGGTCGAGCGCAACCATCACTGTGCGATGTGATGGGAGCCGTTGGTTGAAACCATTGGTTATGTGGCCCGTTATCTCCATCAAAGCTGTCGTGGTTGAACGTCCTTTTCTGAAATCATGCTGCCAGTTCTCCAACTCAACTTTTTCTGTGATGTGGGGAAGGATGATTCTCTCGAGGATTTTGACCACAGGGGACAATATCGAGATCGGTCTGTATCTTTTCACCGTCCTAAGGTCCTTACCTGGCTTTGGAGTCGTGATAACTCTGGCCGTCTTCCAGGCCGAAGGTATGATGCCGGTGCTGAGTGAGCAATTGAAGAGCACAGCAAAGCATCTTTCACACTGTTCGCGAGCCCTTTTATCATCAGGGGACAGATTCCATCGAGATCCATGGCCTTGGAGCTTCTCATTTTCTTCATTGCTGTCTTCATTGCGGTCTTCACTTCCTCAACTGAGACGACCGGGACGTCGGAACACTCAAGACTCGAGGTCCAGCGGTGCGTTCTCCTGTTGGATCGATCAGAGGTCTTGACTGCTTGTTTGGCGAGTCGTTTGGCGAAAAGATTGGCAGCTTCCATGCTGGATAGAGGTGATCCCTTGTGGACAATGGCGACGTGGGGGGTTTGTGTGCTCGACCATCAAGTGATTTGATTGTGTTCCACAAACGATTTGTGGGTTCATTGTGTCTGAGGTTGTTGACGTATTCTTCCCATGCAATACGCTTATCGTCATTGATCTTATAGGAAATCCTTGTCATCAGTTCAGGAAGACATGGGTCTGCCGGGTTTGCTCTACGCATCTGATCTCTTTTTTCGATGAGTGCTTTGGCTTCTTCGCTCAGGCGGGGTATGAAGTCTGGGCATCTTCCTTGTGGTATATGTTTTCTTGCCGCTTCTCTGAGAGTTTCAACCAGGAAAGAGTGCATGCTGTGAAAGCTTCTTTTGTACGGAAAGTCGCTGAGTCTCTTGTTCACTTCTTTTTCGTATTCGTGCCACTTTGCTTTTCTGAAATTAAGGTAGCATCTACGTTTCCCAATCGTTCGGATTCCCAGTTTTATTTCGAGTAGGACAGGTAGATGGTCCTAGTTCAGCTTTCCGAGGGTTCTCCAGGAACAGTTGGTCGCAATTTCATTTGTGACTTTCGTGATGTTTCTTGTATGTTGTTGAGGAGAGGAGATCTTTCTTGTATGTTGTTGAGGAGAGTTCAACCGCGACATTAAACTCTAAACGATGAGATCATCGGCGCGATGATTATGAGCGCTCACATGACTTTGAGGTCTAAGATAAGAGCTTCCTGGGTACGAGCTCGGCTGAATTTTTGTTTTAAGACTATTTCAACCACGCGCTTGAAGAATCTGAATTTATCTGCCGTGACATTAATCTCTAAACGAAGAGATCATCGCGCCGATGATCTCATCGTTTAGAGATTAATTTCGCGGCAGGACTATGTAGTTGCTCTGCTCGATTGCTTCACATAGTATTGTTCCTCTGACATCTTCGGGACCGGTGCACCAGAGCCCGTTATGGGCGTTCACGTCAACAGCCACAACGCATGTCTTTGAACTTTGAACTTTTTATTACGCGAAACATGTATCACGTGAAAAATTGATGGTGCATGATGGGATGTATGTAAAAGAAGGGGAAGGGAAGAAAACATGGTTCAAAAAAAGGCTGAGGAGCTTCTGATGGTAAGTAGGAGCATAAAAATGGCGAGAAGATCATTGATAGCCGTTGGAGAGGAAATGGAGAATGATGAATTACACGGCAAAGGGGTCAAGTGGCTTCATAGAAGAGGGGAGAGGTAAGAAGGAGAGCCGCCCCGTAGCAGCCGTTTCTCGTTTCTTTGTATGTTTGAGGAAGTGGGTAAAGTCTGTGTTGTAACCCGGTGGACATGAAGAACGTGGAAGAATATAGAGATTAGTTATTCTCAGATTAACGAGGGTTGAGGGGATCTCGATAGTCATTGTCTCTATAGTCTACTCACCGTGAGTTGAGTCTTTCTGCACATATTGGATGTCCTCTCTTATGATCATTGCGAGACCACCTCCTGATCTTGTTCGATCTTTATCTTATAAGTGAGTACCCTTTAACCGATGACGATACGGCTGTGGCATCTAGTTTGGTCTCCTGGATTAAAGCTATGTGGATATCTTCCTCGTGAAGTAGGTCCTCAAGCTCTACTATTCTACCCCGAATTCCATTCGCATTCCAATGGATAATTCTAACGGTATCGATATTGGTTTGTGGGCTTTTAGGGGGAGGTCTGTTACAGCTATGACATCTCCAGGATGAGTTCCAAGCGTTGAAGGAGGAGAGACCAGTACACATAAGATGTTTACATTTTTGACACTTCTGACAGCGAACACTACTCTTAGATGCACTCTTGCAACAAACGGTACATGGCCAACGTAATGGACCCGGGTTGCTTTCTATTCCAGCTATTAAGAGAAGGGCGAGGATCAGAGCAGCTGGAAGGCCCTGATCCTTAAACGGAAAAACGAGAGGACAACTGGTGGGGAGAGCTGTTCGAGTGTCCCTTGACGGGAGAATGACCACTTGGGATAGGTATAGTTTGGAGTACTTTGCGTCGAGGATTTTCGTCCTGTCGACATTCGCACCGCGTGTAGGCGACTCAGTTGGCGAACTAACCCTAATGAGAGTAGATCTATGGCTAGGTGGTTGAGTACAATAAATAGAGATAGAAAAAGGTGAAAAAACCATTCAATCTTCCACAGACAGACTTTTCAATTCAATTAATTTATTTCTTGTATACACACACACAGAGGATTTTAGGGCAAATGGACGAAAAAAATGCTGTTCCACTCACATTTTCAAACTGGAAGTGTGAGTGGTACGGCATTTAAAACATAATCAAATCGCATTGAATTCACATACACAAATTGCAAAATTTTACAGTAGTTCTAGATTCGAACTGAAAGAAAGATAACCGAAAAAGGACATAGAAATGAGTCAATGCAACAAACTTATACTTTTACAGGTAAAATGGAGTATAAGAAGAAAAGAAAAAGTTATTAGAGGCGCAGCTTTGAAATCGGAACAATGATTACGAGCGGTAAATGCAAAATTGAAGACTTGGAGGCAGCAAAAGATGTGAGATACCATTTCAGATGGTAAAGAATTCCGAGAATCGATCCATTTTGATACACAGGTGGAATGACCACTTGGTATTCAAAAAAGTTGTATTATTCTATGGCAATGGGAGCTCCTATGAGTGGCGAAGAATGTATTACGAAAAGGTTTGTGTAATCAAGCGAAGTGTTTCCATGCACAATTTTATGAACAAAACCTAGATCCATAACATTTCGCCTATATTCTAAGGTTGTGAGTGATAGAGTACTTAAGCGAAAGAGATAGTCAGTAGAAGGAAAACCGGGTCTGGCAAATACCCGTCTGGAAAACAGTCCCTGTACTTTTTCAATAGAATTTCTGAGTCCTACGGCAGTAGGCGACCACAGATCACATCCGTAATCAAGCAAATGAATAACATAAGTTTTATAAGCTTTTAAAAACACAGGAACAGAAGAGGCCTTGAAGCTGCGAAAGAGAATGTTCATAGTCGTGATCGCTTTCAATATCGCTTATTGCACTTGGTCAGAAATGACGAAGAATTGGAGAAAAAGTCTTTCTTTCAACAAGTCTTTTTAAAATCTTTCAACTGACGAAAGCACTATGTTGCCAATAGAGTATAGATCGTGGGGTTATTCAATCCAGAGCTTTAGATAAAACATTTCGGGATAGATATGTCTGGTTAGAGCCCAATTGATGGAAAAGCTATAGATATTATCAAGAGCTGTTTGAAGAAGGCTGGGAGATGTTGAGAAAACTTTTAACATCATTTGCATACAAAAAGCAGTGAACACCTATTTGAGTAAATACCACGAATACCGAAAAAAGAAGGGAACAAATGCAACTGCCTTTAAGAACTCCATTCATTAAAAACTCAGAAGCACATAGGATATCATTAACTAAAACACAAAAAAGGCCTGTTTGGAAGAAAGGATTCAATGAGAAAAGGAAGAAAAGACTGAATGCCCAAGCAGTGCAGCTTGGGAAGTAGGTATCTATGATCGAATCTATCGAATGCCTTAGAATAGTCATTCAGACATTTAGGAGAAGGGAATTTCTGTGAATTTAGCGACAAGTATATGTAATCAAGTATATGTATATAGTAAGTGAGAGTCCTTTCCCGAGAGTCTGTGAGAGTCCTTTCCCGAGAATATTTGGCGCTCCGGGATCGTAGCACCATGATGAGCGACAGAAGAGAAAGAGTAGCACTTCGATCACTACTGCTTGCCTCGCTCAACCTCCGCTCAACGCTCAGATCCCATAATCGATGATTTCCCGATGTGGCTTGTTGATCTTGATAAAGCGTTTAAATTGAAGAAAAAAAATGTATTCAGGGTAGCCCCTATTACCTTTTACCATGTTTTTACTGAATAGCTTATTGAAAGAGCATTCAAATTTACTTTGTATTATTTATTAGATCAAGATATTGAATAAACGGATGAAGTTTCATTCAATTAGGTCACCTTTGACGCGAACAACATTGCGAAGCCTCTAAGGAAGAATCACTGAACATAAGTGACGTCGATAATGTCTAACTTCTTTAGCAAGGCCTGCTTGAGCGATTCCAAATTCTAGTGAAGACGAGCATCGACTTTGCTCTCAAGGTACCACCACACCGAATAGTCCATAGGATTCAGGTCCGGCGAGCACGATGTTCATTCGGCCGCGGAGATGAAGCTAGGAAAATGCCTCTCACACCCTCTTGTGTCTGTTTTGCTTTGTGAGTCGGAGCTGAATCTTTATGGAATGAGAAAGTTACCATTGTAGTAGTGCGTCATCTAGGATGTGTTTCTGAAAATAATTTTTTTCCAATCTTTACTCCAGGCTCGACGAATACTAAAGGAGTTTTGCCTGTTCTGGAGACACCACTACAAGTCATGATTTTTGATGAGTGGGAGGCTCGAAGGACTTTTTTTGTAATTCAATTAATTATTTGTGTAATTAAGCTTATAAAATCGGCTGATTATTGCACGCAGTTGTTGAAAATTTGCCATAACCTGCAAAGGGGACTGTAATGTAGTTCGCGATTAGTTTCACGCTTTCACTTGGAATGCCGAACAAAAACAGGGTTTTTAGATGGCGATATTTATTTCAGCAAGGAGAACCAAATAAAAAACTTCAACGCAGAGAAGCACAAAATTCTTCAATCGCTTACACCAGCCCCGCTAGCGGGCTAAACAGTTCCCTTTAGACACTCGAGTCACCCTACGAGCTCGTAGAACCCGTAGAACAACTGGAGCTGTAACGGAGGCAGCCCAAGAAGACTCACGCCGCTACTTTCTTCTCACCAAATCACAAAACAAATCCAAACAAATTCGCTCTCAAAGCAACACAACACTCAACTCCTCGCTCTCAAAGCAACAACCCCCAACTAAATAAAAACTCAATCACCCTTCCCAAACGAAATCTTCTCGCGCGGCCGCAACACTGCCGCTGTCGTGTCTGGTAGGGAAGTTGTCCCGTAGAACAGCGTGAGCAAAATTACAGTACATAAACTTATCAGCCTCACCAAAAGTAATCTATCAGAATAGCTTACTAACTATTTACCAACAATAATTTAACAATTTGAATGTTTTATTTTAATATTTTTAAAACTAACATTTAATACTAACAACTATAATTAACAAAATAATTAACGTCCGACCGTCACAGAACTTATCGAGCTGAAAAAGAATTTCCGTTCAAGAACAGAAGTGGATCTGAAAAGAAAAAAGACCGCACCTATCGAAAGGATAACGCTGGAATGAATCGTGAAATTTGGGTAACAGGTGATATGGGCTACCCTGCAGAATGTGAGTGAATTAAAGAAGATGCCGTAGAGCGTTTGATGTGGAAACCATTTCAACAGGGATACAGTAAATGGTGATATATCAAATTGAATATGAACTTTTCAAAAAAACTTTAGACATCCCAATGTACTAGGTCGGAACTTATTCATATCCGATTTTTTCCCCTTTTTGTGAATCGGTTTGACGATCCCTTATAATAATAGTTTATCACACAGTGTATATAACGTAAATCATGGAAACGGTAAAGAATAGATTAACTTCAAACACAAGCGTATCACTTTGGCTAAAGTGAGAAAAGTTGATAAACAACAAAACCCAATCACAAATCAGAAATAAATCAGATTAGAAACAAATCAGCAAAAAAAAAATCAGAGATAATTTTTCAAATAAAGGTGGTAAAACTAGAACAAAGCTCATTTCATCTTCTTTTTTTTTTGATCGAAAAACACATTAATACCTGATTTGAATGACATTATTGTGCTAGAATTAACGATTTCGACCGGAAGACTGTTCCAATGGTCGATGACCCTGACCGATAGTTCGTTTGAATGGCTCACAGTTCTAGATCTAGGCATTACTAGTGTCAATGAGTGAGATCTAGTGTTATAATCATGAGACTGAAATCGGAAAAAAGATTGACAATTCAACGGAGTGCAGTTCGTTATAATTTTGTAGACGGTCATCAAATCCTTTTTCCATCTTCTAACTTGCAATTTATCCAGTGCCATTTCCTTGAGTCGTTCGGAATAAGCCATTTGAACTCCTGATCTTCCGAAAACATTTCTGGTGTATTTTCGCTGAACATTCTCGATCAGATCCACAAACCTTCTAAGATGGGGAGACCAGATAATGGAACAGTACTCAATTTGTGGCCTGACATAAGTCACAAACAGTTTTTTTTAGAAGGTCAACATTTTTCGTCTTGAAAGATCTCAGTATGTATCCGCATCTAGCATTCGCTTTTTTACAGATATTTTCAATGTGTTGAGAGAAATTGAGTGTGTGAGAGTACTCTACTCCTAGATCACGAACTGTGTTGGACTCGGGAAGGAAGGTTTTCCGCTAGATAGAACGAAGTAGGTGGATGATTTGATCCAAGTCTTATGACTACTGTTTTGGAAGCAGATTTTGTTAGGCCCCATTTTTTTGACCAGTCATGGACATAGTTAATTCCTTTCTGTAAACAATTAGTGTCATTGATCGTGTATAACTTCACGTCGTCTGCATACATAGAGATATGACAACCAGTGGGAAGGAATTTGGGTAAGTCATTGATATATAATATAAACAGTAATGGTCCTATGCAGCTACCCTGAGGGACTCCAGTAGGAGTCAAGTGGAGGGGAGAATCGTAATTTTCTACTCGGACACTCTGTTGGCGATTTTCTAAGAAATCCTGCAAGAATCTGTACAAGCATCCATCTATTCCGAATGATTTCATCATTATCATGAGAAGGTAAAGAGGGACAGCGTCGAAGGCGCGGGAAAAATCGATTAAAGCACAGCTAATGAAGCATTTACTGTCCAATTTAGTATACCAATCATGGTGAGTATCGAGTAAAGCGAGTTCACACGAATGTTTCGGTCGAAATCCGAATTGGTGACAGCTAATCAGTTCATTCTCATTAAGATATTCCAGTAGTTTTTGACAAAGAATTCGCTCCATGCCTTTAGAAGCGGATGGGGTGAGGCAAAATTTCCTTCTCCTTTTTTCTTGAAGATGGGTTTTACAATAACTTTTTTCCACTGAGAAGGACAACTCCCGTTAAGTAAGAATCGATCGAACATGATAGATAAAGGAGCGCATATTGCGTGCGCAGTGTTTTTGAAAAATGTGTATGGTATGTTGTCCGGTGAAGTGTTGTTCTTGCTAGCGAGCCGTTTTAGATAGAAGTAGACCAAATGAGCCGGTATCGGGATAAAATCAATGGTAGCAGTAAAGGTTTGTAGGCTTGATGAATCGTATCTACTAGTACTTTACGTGTCTTGATTTTTATAGAGAGATTCGAAATGTTTAGCAAAAAATATAGGCTTTTCTAGAGTCTTCGGTAGAAATTATGAGATTTTCTTCTGATAGTGGACCGATTTTGGAGTCGTCTTTTATTTTGTCATTAGTGTAGCGATACAGATTTTTTTAAATTAGCGCTTTTGACAAGAGGATTCTCCAAATTTCTACGATGAGAGTCATGAGCTTTTCTTAGTCGATGATTCATACGAAGGAAAGGAGATAGCCCTATAGATTCTCTTTGTTTGTATAGTCGGGCAGCATGGCGTCTAATTCGAGAGATGATGGGGGAGGAGGTTTCACCGCAGACTGGGATACTCTTACTAAAGGTACACATCTGGCAATGATGCTCTGAATTATTGACGAGAACACTTCATATACCTCACTAGAGTTAGTAGACATCGCGAATAGAAAGGACCAGTCAGTACCGCTGATGAGACAATTAGCAAGCTTAAAATTCGCTTTTTTGTAATTGTATGTACTTGAGGACTAGTGCGGACTTTTTAAGGTCTTGGTGAGGTATACTATAATGAACCAAGTTGTGGTCACATAAAGGAGGAGGGGGAGATACAGAGCAGTGAGAAATGCCATCTGGCCGAGAGGAGAACACAAGATCTAAAGTATTCTGAAGCCTAGTGGGGGAACTGACGTGTTGTGTTAAAGAGTGATAAGACGCAAAATCAGAAAGAGAACGAGAATGATGACTGGGTGACACCGAGGAAGAAACACTACCATTGGGGACAATTGAAATTACCAACTATTATATGGTCGCAGTCATGTACTGTGAATATGTTCTCGATGGTTAAAAGCGCATTGGAGAAGTCGGAGTTTGTAGTACTGGGACTTCTATAGAGGATTGTGTCTCGCAGATGTTTGTTGATTAGCTTGACCAACAAGTATTGACAGTATTGAGAGTGACTGCTAGAGTGAACAAGAGAGCAAGAGATAGACTTGTCAATAAGTAGAGCAACTCCTCCCCCATTACTATCATAAAGCCATCCACAATAACGTTGTGCTTGGAACCACACATCTCTTTGTGATCATGCCTTCCCCCTACAGCCAAAGAATCTCCCACACTCTCAGACTCATATTGCCCTTCAAAATGCCCGAAGGTCATAATACGTGTGTTTCTCGCCGTATTGATATTTGGAATTCCCTGCCCTCGCCTCTTGTTTCAATGCCATCCTCGTCACAATTTAAAAATGCTCTTCTTAGTTTACCAATTGATGTAATTGTACCCTCTTCTAAACTAAGACTCACATAGTATTTGAGTATTTCTCACCAGTTATTAATTATGAACTCACACCTTGAACTTCTCGATCAATTGTAATTTAAATGCAAAAATTACGGTTAATGTACATACATATGTATTATCTTATTGCCTCGAACTGAATCACCCTGTGACAGTTATCCATTGTATATCAACCATGTGCAAAGGAATAAAATGAATGAATGAATGAATTAATCCTTATCACTACGGAAGACAGAATATTTTTGCTGGCATGATAACATAGAGTCATGCAAAGTAGAAGAATCAGCCCAAGTTTCGGTTATTCCGATTATACTCGCATTGTATTGTGTAGCCAATGCATCTATGATATTTATTTTGAAGGATATGGAGCGAATATTGACTAGAAAGCAATTCCAATTTTTAAAATCTAACGAAGTCTTAGATGATAAAGAAAATGAGTTCAGCTTCAATTTTCAGCTTCAAAGACTTAATGGTTTCACGAAAGGGAACTACCTATGGAGAAGTCTGAGATAAAACTCGCTGTCCTCCCGTCAAGAGAGGAAATTCTTCCAAACCTCTGTCGACTTGTGCTACGTCTCCTACGCTCACGAACGAGTCCTGAGTGCTTGCTTGATTGCGAGTTTTTCTCGTAGAGGCTCTGCCGACTCCGCGAGCTCTGCCAACTGCAACGCTCCTTCCACGACCACGACCACGCTTCGGAATGGGAAGAGGAGAGGGTAATGGGATCTGAGCATTTGTTGCAGGAAGAGATTCACAATTAGAGCTAGCAGGAGCAGTCTAGACCATCGTAATTTGCGCGTTACTGAGTCTCCTATTCAGCTCACGAGGGTTACGAAGTTGAAACACTTCCGGCCCGTTTCCGATATCTCTCACGATGTTTAATTGCTTACCTTCTAATTCATTTCTCCGTCCGCATTCGTTGCGAATTTCAAACTCGAACCGAAGCTGATGCTTTATGTAACCTGGACGCGCGTATTTCAAGTTTTTTAAAAATTTAAACGCTTTATCAAAATCAGCAAGCCACATCGGAGATATACAGGGTGACCATAAATTACCTAGACAAGTTTTTAACGCGCGACACAGTTGACCGATCTTTGTTTTCATTTTCCCATGATAATGCTCTGAGACTGGTTGTTTCTCGTTTTAAGTTTCAAGACTCTAGCTTTATTTGTACAGTTATGGTGAAATCAAGCCCTCTTCGTGCTGCGATCATTGCACTGCACAACTCCGGTCACACGAGAGCGAACATCGCGCGACGACTCAATGCTCCACGATCAACTGTTTACGCCGCCATCGATCGTCTTCGGGAGACAGCCGATGGCAAGGACCGTGCAGGAAGATGTAGTCCACCGACATCCGACACGCCCCAGATTAGAAGCAACGCATCGCACGCAATCCTCGACAATCCATGGGGAAGCTTGCTTCGTCGGTCGGTATCTCCCGTGAATCAACGCGACTGATAATCAAACACCGTTTCAGGATGTACCTCTACAGGATGCAGAAACTACATGGATTGGATGCTCGACAGAAGCTTCTTCGACATCAACGGTGCAAAGAACTGTTGCAACGATGTGCGCGGGCCGAGCATTTCCGTACGCTATGGACTGATGCAAAAATATTCACCATTGAGATGTCGGTGAATTCTCAAAATGACAGAATACTTGCTCACGATCGTAATGGAGCAGCTGAGCATGGAATCACAGTCGGAAGAAGCAGCCACCTCAAGTACCTCATGATTTGGGGAGGTGTTTGTGCAACGGGCAAAACGCCGTTGGTTTTCGTCGACCCTGGTGTGAAGATAGATGCCAACTTCTACGTAAAGAAAATCCTGAAAGACGTAAAGAAAAAAAAGATGCTCCACGATCAACTGTTTACGCCACCATCGATCGTCTTCGGGAGACAGCCGATGGCAAGGACCGTGCAGGAAGATGTCGTCCACCGACATCCGACACGCCCCAGATTAGAAGCAACGCATCGCACGCAATCCTCGACAATCCATGGGGAAGCTTGCTTCGTCGGTCGGTATCTCCCGTGAATCAACGCGACTGATAATCAAACACCGTTTCAGGATGTACCTCTACAGGATGCAGAAACTACATGGAGTGGATGCTCGACAGAAGCTTCTTCGACATCAACGGTGCAAAGAACTGTTGCAACGATGTGCGCGGGCCGAGCATTTCCGTACGCTATGGACTGATGCAAAAATATTCACCATTGAGATGTCGGTGAATTCTCAAAATGCCAGAATACTTGCTCACGATCGTAATGGAGCAGCTGAGCATGGAATCACAGTCGGAAGAAGCAGCCACCTCAAGTACCTCGTGATTTGGGGAGGTGTTTGTGCAACGGGCAAAACGCCGTTGGTTTTCGTCGACCCTGGTGTGAAAATAGATGCCAACTTCTACGTAAAGAAAATCCTGAAAGACGTGGTAGAGCCGTGGAGTAGGACACACTATAATGGAGCTGATTTTACCTTTCAACAGGACTCGGCACCTGCCCACAATTCCAAAATCGCACAAGAGTGGTTGCGCACACACCCCCAAACTTCATAAGCACTTCCGAAGGGCCATCGAATTCCCCCTACCTGAACCCGCTCGACTTCAGCGTCTGCGGCGTCATGCAGGCAAAGACTGGAGCTATCACCACCACACTCTCGATTCTCTGCGTGCCGCCCTTCTGAAGGCATGGGACGAACTCGACAACGACTACCTGCGGTCACTGGCATGTGGATACGAGCGTCGTCTCAAGACATGCGTTCGCGCTAGAGGCGGCCATATCGAACATGAATGTGCATAACTGTTGGTTATATATTGTGATAAAGTATGTTATGATACCAAGATATGAATTTCGTTTTGAAAGGAAATACAGACATTTACAATTGTCCAGGTAATTTATGGTCACCCTGTAATATCATCGATTATGGGACCTGTTGCGACATTTGACGACTCCACTCCTCAGCGTTCTGCCTTCCTGCCTTTCTTAGGAATTGGGGACTAACCCTCCATCTTCTGTCGCTCATGATGGCGCTACGATCCCGGAGCGCCAAATCTTCTCGGGAAAGGATTCTCACAGACGAGGGAAGAGACGCTGCGGGGAGCAATCGGTCACGGAGGGAGACGAATGAAAGAATGACGAATGAAAGAATGACGCGTTTTTGCTACACCTAGGAACGCATCTAGAGCTACGCGTATGAAGTAAGAACAAGTCACGAGTCTTTTGTCTACAAACTGAACTTTAGCCGGTTTAGGTCGAGAGTTCACTCTATCGGCAACGTAGCTATGACCGGTATGTCTATGTATAGTGACTAGATTTTTGTTGAGTTTCCCATCGGAATTCACAAGAAGCCGAAGGTGAGGATCAGTAGCTAACTTGATTATGGATGCGAGAAGAGTGTCGTCTTCGGCTGCGGTTATCTGTTCGGAGTCACCTTCGCTGATGTTGATGAGAACTGCTCGAGTAGCTTTCGCTTGTGCTTCCCTGTCACTCGCAAGAGAACGAGTGACTGCGGAAGCGACTGCAGCATATGACATAGGGCCTAAAGACGAACTGGAGACAGGAATGGGATGGTTTGAGTGAGCAGACATCAGTTTGTTCACCGAAAAAAAAAGGCTCTAGACTTTAGCGATCAGATTGTTCGAGATCGTTGCTTTCTGATTGACAACTTCTCTTAATGAACTGATCGCATTGAGATTTGCCTCCTGCATCTTTTCAATCATACAAGTAAGTCTATTCATAATGATGAGACTCTCTCCGGAAAGATCTACAGACATGTTACAAAGAATAGACAGTGTGTATTGAAGAGAGAGTAGTTGATAGATTGTTGTAAATCGAGGAAGCGAGCGAGAGCTTGCGTAGAGCGCAGCAAAAAGCCTCGCGCGAGAGTTGAGTTTCTGATCAAACTCGATGAATTATAATGAGACGCAGAGTACGAGCAGATTATGAATTAGAGAGTGTCTCGGAATGAGAGACAGAAAAGATAGAACACTGACTCTGCTTTGATTGTACAATACTCTCCTTACTGCAAATTTAGTTGTTTAAAGTGTTCGTTTCAATAGTTGCTATTGTCACTCCCGTCCTTTAGTAAACGACAGAAGCCTCACACTGGACAAGGATCGTCCTCTGAAGTGAGGCAAGAATTCCCCTTATCCAAAATGAGAGTATTAAGACAGCAACCAAAGAAGAAAACGCGAAATGAGTAAATTGCAAGAGAGACAGAGTACCGAGTCACCGCACTCTGGCAAGTAATCAATCAATCATTTATTCCAATTCACATGATAGAATAGCACATCCGTACATGCATTGATGAACTTGGATCGCTGTCACGGATGTGAGTTCAGCTATATTCGAAAAACATTTCAAAACGAATTATAGAAAGGGAAATTATAGAGACAATTTATGGAGAAAAAACAAAAAAAAACATCTAAAATAAAGGAACAGAATAGAAAAAAATATTAAATAGAACATTGAGATAAGCGCAGTGAATAAGAAAATTCATTTGGAGCTCTTTCAGTAACGTATTTTAGAGAAGGGCACTATGAATTCTTCTCGCAGCTTATGTAGTTCTTTTTTTGAAAACAACGGGGGAATTGATTGTCACTATCCGACTGGGAAGGCCGTTCCATATGTCAATAACCCTGGATTCACAACTACTTTTGGTATCCGGAATTCTGAATGGTAGAGCAATTCGGTATGGATGGGCGTGTCTGTTGCTGTATGGAAGTGGACATACTTGAAAAAGTTTGGAATAGTCTCTTCGAAGGTGTTGGTGTATGCATTTGTGTATGAATGCAAGGTCGTCAATATTTCTTCTGTATTCGAGAGTCGTCAGAGAGAGCAGATTGAGCCTAGATGGGTAGTCTATCTTGGGATGCCCAGCTCTATAAAGAATTCTTGCGTGTGAAGGCACGCTGGAGGGTTTCTATTGCGTTTATGTGACCTACGGACTGTGGCGACCAGATTTCACTACCGTAATCTAGTAAAGGGAGAATGTATGTTTTGAACACGCGGAGAAGAACGGTTATGGACTTGGTTTTGAATGCTCGCAGGATCATGTTTATACATCTGGTGGATTTGGTTATGACTTGCTCTATGTGGGTTGGTAATTTGAGTGTTGCATCAAAATATATTCCAAGATCCTTGATAGTTGAAGAGGTGGGAACGATTTAAACATCAATGTGGTAGATGCTGCTAGGGTTATTGTTGCCACAGTGAACTATGCAGCATTTAGGAATGGAAATTATAATACCCCAGGAATGTACATAACTGGAAATAGAATCTAGGGCTCGTTGTAGACTTTGACTGCTGTTTGAAAATAGTTTGATGTCATATGCATAGAGAAAGCATTTCGGGGTCAATACATTCTATGATGTCGTTAATAAAAATAGAGAAGAATAGGGGACCTAGGCAGCTTCCTTGCGGAACTCCGCTATTATAAACTTTGGGATCGGATAAAAATGATTGACTGAAGTTATAGAACAACGGCTAGCGAGAAATGATTCTACCAGGCGGAGTAGACCTGAATTGATACCTATTTTTTCTAATTTGTGTTTATGTTTCCGCCTACGGTCACAAGTTCCCTTCGGCTCCCACATAACAACTGTTTGAATTTCCCGAACACGGAGGGAAGGCCTTTATTACTGACCGACGTGAGGGAAAACACATACACAACAAACGCCCGTGCCTTTAAAAGCAACGAGACACAACACGTACATATATCCATATAACATCGAAATGCATGTTAAATGTGTGTATGTGAGAGAAAATAACTATAACTGAGCAAACCACGGCTTATTTGCCGACTAGCGAACTAACAAATAGACAAAACCGAATAAATAAGAAAACTGAGCAATGGAGATATGTCACATATAATTATATATTGAAATAAATAATTAAACCGAACAAGAAACAAGGTGAACAATCTGATACATCAATAAAAAGGTCAAAGAGGCCCCAGAATGCTTAGCATAGCTACTAATTACAGAGAAAGAGCCCTAATTAGAGAGAAAGATACCCTGGCCTTCCAGGAAGTCTCCCAAATACACTGCCATTCCTCCAGCACTCTTCCATCTTCCTCCTATTGAGAATTTGCTCCTGTGACGCTCCTTTCTTGACTGACGTCGTAACTCCTCCACCTCTGAGCTCGTGAGGCGTCAGCTTGCGAATTCCGACCTTCATGCACGCATGAGCGAGTTCCTTGCGAATGGTGTCTGGAGTGAGGGCTTTACCTGTGCGGAATGATCGAAACAGAGCAATGGAAGGTTGAGAGAGCGAGTTTTGTGACGAAGGTAGATCTTCAACCCGAGAGAATCCTTTTCCAGCGCTACCCGAGTGACGTGTCCTTCTCCCAGTTGATCGTTCTTGGCCTTTAAGGGGAGAGGGGAGAGGACTTCCGCGAAGTCTCTCCGCTGGGATGACGATATCTTGTACGCTTGTAGGGAGCGGTGGGCCAGACCGCCCACCATCGACTGCTGGAGGTACGGTAGCAGATCCTCTCTTGCCGCGTCCCTGAGACCCTTCTCCACTTCGTCTACCGCCGCACGCTTTCTTCCTGTAACAGACCTTGATGAAGGTGGCTGGGGGGTGGACAAACAAACACCTCCTCCCGTCAGCAATATTGCCTAGAATGGCAACTCCTACACCTACGCAGTTCCCGCCAATTACTCCCGCCGTGATTGCGTAACTGCGTAGCTTCCCTTTTTGGCGGGAAATTCAAACAAACATTTCAGGAACCTGTGGTTTACTGTATCGAAGGCTCTTGAAAAATCAATCAGAACTAGGGATGTGATAGTGGAACGGCTACGGCGAAAACCGTGCTGGTTGCTGATGAGGATTTGGTTGGATTCGAGATGGTCATAACTGAGGTTGAAAATGAGCTTTTCAAAGACTTTTGACATCGAGCAAACCATTGTGATGGGCCTATAGTTAGAAACTTGAGAATGGGACCCTTTTTTTGTGAATTGGGATGATTAATCCCTTTTTCCATGAAGACGGAAAGTGTCCTTAAGTAATGGAATTGCTCATGATTATGGAAAGTGGTATTGCCAAAGAATCTACACAGTGTTTGATGAATATATTCAGAGTAAGGGAGAGCAAGTAAGGGAGAGCAATTCTTTCCAGGAAGAACGATATTGACCGAGAGTCATAGAATTCGAAGAAAAAAAAAAAGATCTTTAGAGGGACGGACAAGGAATCTTTACAGCTTTTGATGAAGTTATTTGGTAGGGAGTCAGGAGAAGTATTGAACTTGCGGCTCATCCGAGAGATTATTTGATTTACTTCAATATGGTAACAATGCAATCGTAGTTAAGTACAAAAAAAAATTCGAGAAGGAAGGGGATTTGAAAAGAATTAGAGATGAGAATACCACATTCCAGTTTTTCCCTTGTCGAAAAAGAGATGAAGTGTTAGAGTATGAATCGAAAATACAGTTAGTTAGGTGGAAGTATATTGAATTATGGTCACTAGTTGAAAAAGGGTGAGTAGGGAAACAGTCAGAGATTAGGGTATGAGTACAACCTCTACATAATCAAGAGTATTGAGCCTTCGCGTGGGAAAGAGCACATGCTAATTGAGATAATAGTCACACATGAACTGAAGAAAATTGTTAGAAAGAGAACAATTGTCTGGGGAACACGTGTTTTTCCAATCTATGTACATAAGGGAGAATAAGATCTCTAACAATTGTTGTGGGGTGAGGAAGGCAAGTGTGTGCAGTCGATGAATAGTTTCACAGAATCATGGGAAGAATTAGGGAATCGACAGCATGAAACGATTTGGATGGCAGGTAAGCAAAATGAAAATGGATGGGTGAGGAAATACATATGTCAGCATGACAGCATGAAACGATTCGGATGGCAGGAAAGCAAAATGAAAATGGGTGGGTCAGGAAATACATATTTCAACAACGACGCATTCCGTGGATCCTTGTGAACGAGTTTGAAAGAAAACAGGGGAAAGGTCCGAGGAAAAGTGAGAAGAGAGCCACCACCTCTTTAGCCATCTTGTCGATCCTCACCGAAGACATAATAAGGAAGCCCATCGGTAAGCAACGATTCGGGAGATAGATCTGACCTCACATAGCAACCTCGTGGCAGCGTAATTTTATTCTCCTATAGCACTAATCCCCTCGTATCAGTGCCCGTGAATTCAATCTTAAGTGGCCGAGTGCGAAATGAATAAGGCTTGCTTGACGATTCAGGATGCCGATGATGCCTAATTTCACCTCTATTAAATTCTTCTTTCAAATCCTCTTTATTAACTCCAGTACAGTTCTGGAGTCGTTTGCCTTGCACGGGTTCCTGTTTCATGAATGATGTATTTGATAAGAGAAGCAATGAATGGAAGATAAACTATTGAAATAGGACTATCAACAAGGAAAAACATTGATCATTTATTTTACGACACATCACTCACGGGTCATCATTCAGTATGAGAAAAGGAGGACGATTGAAAGGTCTGAATAGATTAAAACAGGCCAACCCTAAAAACAGGACATATAATCTTTACACCATTCTCACAAGATGTGTGAATCACTTCAAGTAATTGATTTTATATCGAGTCAATTCTCCTTTTGTAAAGAACCGGACTTCATTTCAACACGTATGCTTGAGATGAATTTATCCAATATGAAGAACTGCACTGTTAACCCATTATTACGTATCAATCATTCAGTAGATCCTTTGACTGAAACCAGAAATATCTGATTCAATAACTGAAATCTATTTGAAGGAAGCCGCAGCGGATGAGGAGGCTGCAGAAGCCTTTGACGGAGAATGAGTGTCTCCGGAAGATAAACACCCAGTGGTCTCCTTGTATTTGTCTACCATCTTGCAGGACCAGAAGTAACTCACAGATGAATACCTCAGTCGATGTTCAGATTATAATTTCTATCATCTGCTGACCCCCACCCCCCTTCCCTGTCTCACTTGCTTCGCTTGCTGCCGAAATAAAAATGTGCTATCACTAATTCATAAACACAAAAATAAATTAACTCTATCACAAAACACTTTAAAAAAACAGTTGAATAGAAATGAGCTGAATATTCAACGACCGAAAAAATAATAATTTACTGATATGTTTCAGTACTTCAAATATTTTCAAATTTCTTTATCACCATAGGATAGCTTGTGAAACCACCTCTTACATGGAATAATAGAATGGAGAAGGGAATGGAATGAATGGAATAGGGAAAGGAAAGGGGAGTCTTGGGAAGAAAACATAATTATTTAATTACCTTCCACGTTGATTATTTTCGTTGACAACAGAAAGTTCGTTAGGGCTATGAGGTCACAGAAGTTGACGTTTTATAGAGCCTTCCCGAACGCTTCGATATCTTGAATTTTATATTTTATAACTTCCTAATACCATATCACAAACCCATACAAATTCCCTTACTATATATGCACTCTTTGATTAGCGCTTGAGTTGAAACAGATTTCTGTATTACTAAATATAGAGTTATTCGAAAAAAATCGTAAAGCTCTAATAAAAGTTTTGTGCAAATAACTTTAGCTAAAAAAAGTATCGTATCAATCCCAGTTTGAGTCGAGATTAGCCTTAAGCTTACAGTACTTCTATACACTAAAAACATGAATTCACAATCCATTTCAGTTTTCCAGTTGAATTTTAGGCCCATCGAAAGTAGGGTGACTCAAGTGAAAGCGTTACGGGGCTGGAAGAACAGACAAGCCGCGTGGCGCGGCAGAAAATGTGAAATTCGAAAACAATTTCATCTCCATAAAACTTAATCCATGAAATAAAACCCACCCCATGCACTAGTTCTTCTCCGTGTAATAGTTTTATCATACATCGCTAAGGTTGCTCTATCTATCAATGACTCGGATACATACTCACAGTCCTACAAGTTCATCACACAGTCAGTTTGGGGGAAGGGGCTTCTCCATATTCAGAGAAATTAATGGCTCTATCTATCGATGACTCGGATACATACTCACAGTCCTACAAGTTCATCACACAGTCAGTTGTGGAGGGGGGCTTCTCCATAGTCAGAGAAATTATTGGCTCTATATATCTATGACTCGGATACATACTCACAGTCCTACAAGTTCATCACACAGTCAGTTTGGGGGAGGGGCTTCTTCATAGTCAGAGAAATTGATGGCTCTATCTATCGATGACTCGGATACATACTCACAGTTCTACAAGTTCATCACACAGTCAGTTTGGGGGGAGGGGCTTCTTCATAGTCAGAGAAATTGATGGCTCTATCTATCGATGACTCGGATACATACTCACAGTCCTACAAGTTCATCAAACAGTCAGTTTGGGGGGAGGGGCTTCTCCATAGTCAAAGAAAGAGAAATTGATGGCTCTATCTATCGATGACTCGGATATATACAGTCCTACAAGTTCATCACACAGTCAGTTTGGGGGGAGGGGCTTCTCCATAGTCAAAGAAAGAGAAATTGATGGCTCTATAAATCGATGACGCGGATACATACTCAAAGTCCTAAGAGTTCATCATACATTCAGTTTGGGGGGAGGGGCTTCTCCATAGTCAGAGAAATTGATGGCTCTATCTATCGATGACTCGGATACATACTCACAGTCCTACAAGTACAAAAAAATCCTAATACAAAAAAGTGGGGTCTCTCCCACTGGCGAATGGAAGACCTAACTTATTTACCATGGCTGATCGAATAGGGCCAAGGCCACTCAGCGTCGTAGGTGGATGTGAGCATTGAGCAGCTCACAACTTTTTGAATGTTCGATTATTGTACATTTATTTACAAAAAAAGGTTCAAAAGGCCATTAAAAAAAACTAATTTTCACATACAAATTGATCAAACCACCGCACGGAAAAAAGCTAGTCACCGGGGGGACTCGAACCCATGCAACCATCTCTCCTCTATCCGGGAGCGAGCGTGTTAACCATCACACCACGGTGACACATTGCTATTTCGTGCGATAGTGCTTATTAAAGGCTCAATTGCCTCGTTCTCTTAGTCACGCATGCTCATGAAGCGAAAGCGTCGTGAATGGAGCATAACTTCAGATTTCACAATTAAGACAGAAGAGAGGTCGAAGATGGATGATAAATCTTCAAATGCTCAGTTACATAGTTTTAAGGCAGTGACGCCTGGTAGAGAAGACAAATTGATCAAACCACCATGAGCATGCGTGACTAAGAGAACGAGGCAATTGAGCCTTTAATAAGCACTATCGCACGGAATAGCAATGTGTCACCGTGGTGTAATGGTTAACACGCTCGCTCCCGGATAGAGGAGAGATGGTTGCATGGGTTCGAGTCCCCCCGGTGACTACCTTTTTTCCGTGCGGTGGTTTGATCAATTTGTCTTCTCTACCAGGCGTCACTGCCTTAAAACTGTGTAACTGAGCATTTGAAGAATTTTCACATAGTTCGAATTCTTGGTTTCTATTATTATCAGAATCGTAAACGGTCGTCAGGCTAAATTTCTGATATGGATGCTAAAGCGATGACCCGCCCTTCAAATTTTCGCAACACTCCATGGAGCACTTCCAAGAGCAAATCCTTCATACTTCGTGAATGAAGATGCTGAAAAGGAGCATCAGGCTCACACGTCAGGGCAGAGTTTTGAATGAAGATGCAAGAAATCTACTAAAAAACCTCGCATTTTCGACAAACTGAGAAAAAAAACTGATCCCGGTTTTGTTTTTCAGCCTGGAATCTCGCAATTTAGAGTCTGAGACTTAAGACAGACCTTAAATTGGCGGCAAAGCATTGAAGTAGAAATGACTGCGGAATTGTATATATAATATTACTTGTAGCTTCATAATCTAGACCACAGACATGATTCTCACAATAACACTCATTTCTAATGCCTTCATGTTTATGATGAAGCAAGGGCGAGAAATTTGAATTCAAATACACGAGAATGCGGAGTATGGTTTGGATAGTACGGTTTTGAGGTGTCCGAAAACCGCTACAACCCGAGCTCAAAAGTTCTAATGAGTGGAGGAAGAATAGTGGCAGTTGAGATGAAACCACTCTTACGCCGGCCAGCTAGGGAACCAAACCCCGCGGCTCGAAAGCACTCACGCTGATATTTTAGTGCTATACCGCTTGAACCGTCGTGAAAATGTTTGCTGCCAAGTTTGAAGAAAAACTCTCAAGTTGGGTGAAATGTAGAAGTGCGATATATTCAAGTTTCAAGTTTTTATTATCACGCAATGTAGAGCTTGATGGGGTATTAGGAAAGATTTATTTTAGCAGAAGTTTGATGAGCTATGGGTAAGGGAAGATGAGGAGGAAGGACAAGGGCTGTTGACAGTCGTTTCAAAGCGGCCATACAGGAAAAAGGGACAAGGGAAGAATGATGAATGATTGATTTACTGCTGTTACATAGCAGCCGTTCCAGGGGTAAGGGAAGAAGAAGAATATATGTATGCATCAGGGGGTAAGGAAGGAAGAAGAAAATATATCAGACTCTGATCCTCGGAGGAGGAAACGCGTGTAAGAAGAACGAGAAGAACTAGAACTCTTACAATCTACGTTTTCTCCTATGCATTGTCCCGTGCCGGCGAAAGTCGGAAGAGGGTCTGCTTGGCTCTCCATTAGTTCCTGTCTAAAGAGTTTTCTTGATTAGGAAGAACGAGATTCAGTGTTAGGCTTGTCTTGAGTTTGCCTCGTTGGCTTTTTGCACATGTTTCGCTAACTGGGAAGCCATGCATGAATCGCTTATCTCAATCGACTGGACCCTTGCTTTCTCGCCTTTGACTATTTTTTTACTTTGTTTATTTTTTTTGCGCACCTCCCACATAACACCATATTTGGGCCTAGGAGGGTTTGATCAAAAATCCCTTTGGTGAATCTTACCGTAAAAGAGAGTTGTGGGAGTTTTTTCTGGGAACCGTAATACGAGCAGATTGCGGCTCTGTGCACAGCTATCGTGTTATATTGCAATCCTTTTTCTGCTCTCAACCATGATAGGAAATTGCCTAAAGATTGGAAGAGTAGATGTAGAGCCATAGAACTCTACCCATGCATGCATAGCAGAATCGTACTGTTTCCGAGTACTGGATGCCCAGCTATTGAAAGCGAATTGAGCTTCTTCTTCAGTCATAACTTGTGAATGGGAGAAGCGGGGAAGATAAGACATGGATGAGTTTGACCCGATGGGTCCGCGATCAGAGGCAACTTGAACATTGATTGCTCGAACATCAATGACGCGCAGTTTTGAGAAATTAAAGGGTAGAAGTTGTGACTGGGCCATTCCGGAGTCACTAAAATAAGAGACTTAATCTCTTCAGAAATCGCTTTTGTTATTGTTTTTTTTTGAATGGTGGAAAAGCGTATCCTTCTAATCCTGGCCAACTGTGGAAGCATCACAGCCAAGTGCGCCTGGATCTTTCCTATAGGAAAAGTAAGCCGCACATTTGGCATTGAGTCTACTCGCAAACAGATCAATCGTTGGCTCTACAAACTTTTGAAAGATTGCATCTTTAGCTTTTTCGTTTAGAGACCATTCGGATGCCGCAAAACTTCGAGACTCTTGGTGAGCATCCGTGTTCAAGCTTCCAGCGATATGAGTAGCTTTCACCCTCATCTCATTTATCTGAACCCATTCCCAGAGCTCACGTGCTGTAGCGAGAAGTTTTGAACTGCGCGTTCCTCCGAATCGATTAATGTAAGCAATCGCTGAGGTGTTATCTATTTGAAGTCTGATAGATGATTCCACAACACGTTTTGTTTTCATTTTCATTCCACAACATGTAATGTTTTCACGTAATAAAATTGAAAATTGAAATTGAACACCAAAGCATTTCAAGCCGAACATAGCTGCTTTCAGTTCTAGCAAATTGATATGCTCTTTCGATTCTACGATTGACCATTGACCTCAGGTCCGTATTCCTCGGCAAATATCCCCCCACCCTTTCTTGGACGCATCCGTAGTGATGGTTGACTCGGGCGTAAAAGCCTTCATGGTTGTTGAACAGTTTGATCTCAGTTTATCAATCCACCATGAAAGTTCCGTCCGAGCTTCCGCATTCAGAGTTATTTTTCTATCATAGTCATCTTGTATCACAGCATCAACGATGCATCTTTGGAGGTATCTCAGATAGAGAGCGCTTACAGGAGCTTACCTAAGCCTAAGCCTAAGCCTAAGCCTAAGCCTAAGCCTAAGCCTAAGCCTAAGCCTAAGCCTAAGCCTAAGCCTAAGCCTAAGCCTAAGCCTAAGCCTAAGCCTAAGCCTAAGCCTAAGCCTAAGCCTAAGCCTAAGCCTAAGCCTAAGCCTAAGCCTAAGCCTAAGCCTAAGCCTAAGCCTAAGCCTAAGCCTAAGCCTAAGCCTAAGCCTAAGCCTAAGCCTAAGCCTAAGCCTAAGCCTAAGCCTAAGCCTAAGCCTAAGCCTAAGCCTAAGCCTACTCAAATGCTGTTAGCTCTGCCGATGAAGGCCGCGATTATGCGTGCTGAGTGACTTTGTCTCTGGAGAAGATGACTTGCTTATGCTTTGACGAGTTATATCTTTGTTGCTGGAACGAAGAAACGATGAAAGCGAGAGTCAACTCCAATTCCCAAAAATTGGATAACTTGAAAGCCAGATAGATTGGACTTCTCATAGTTGATCTTCAGACCCAGAGTTTCTATTAGGGAAATCGCGAATCGTTTCGCTTTCTCTAAGAGAATTGACGAACTTTCAAGAATGAGTATATCATCCAAATAAATAATACAGCCTATGCCTCCAGTCCGAAGGGCTTCAATCACTGGTCTCATCATCTTTGTGAACACGTATGGTGCAGATGAAAGTTCAAAACAAAGTAATTTGTATTGGTAACATCTTTTTCCCACTCTGAATCTCAGGAACTTCCTGCTCTCTTGGGTTATCGGAATGCTTAGATAAGCGTCTTTCGTCTCCTCTCTCAATGAGGTTTGCTACCATTTCTACTCTTTCCATTTGGAAATTAGGAGCTTTAACAAACCTATTTAATGATTTCAAGTTTATGATTGTTCTATTTCCCCCGTCTTTTTTGGGATCTGGAAGACATGAGAGTATAAATACGCCCACTCTATAGGCCTAAAGAGAGAAGAGAGACCGGGCCCGACTTCGGTCGGAGATCCATTGCTCTCCCCCCTGTTGTCTGTTTTCATGATTTGTAATATCAATGTAATTGTTCTTGTTATCCGTGTGTCTTGGCCTAATAAACTTGTCAACCTCCCTGGTCGTGTTTGGGGTCGCAAGACAGGGGACACCACACCAAAACACGCGGACTCTCACTGGTAGCAGCGAGTGGTTCTTATTTAGAGAGCCGCGGGGGGAGGTTGGTCGTCCCGTCTTGGGACTCCTAAAATTACCTACATAATTGTAAGTTAGGGGTGAGCATTTGGGGATGCGAGCGCCGTCGTTTTCGTTGTTGTTGTGCATTTGTGTTGTCCGCGATGCCGGTGGCCGGTGGGAGCAGGCGCACCGATGATTCCTAGTTTTGGGTTTATAAGTCCAAGGGTTTTTTTTTTTTGGAAAAGCAGTCTGCAGCTGTTTCCTGTAATATGAGAGGATTTAGCCGGGTTCTCCTTGACAGCATCCTCGGTCTTTCTCTCTCGATCCTATCTATTCCCCCTTATTAAGTTTTGCGCAGGATGATTGGAGTGAATTGGGCGTGCGCGGCGGCGTCTATTTTGTAATTTGGTTGCAGGTCGCTCCCCATTCGGTGGCTCCTTTAGAGGTGTCACCGGATGTTAATGTGTAATAAATGATGCCCTAGGAAAAACTTACTAGGAAGACCGGTGAATTTGTGTGATGCCCTATGAAAAACGTACTAAGAAGACCGGTGAATCTGTGTGATGCCCTAGGAAAAACGTACTAGGAAGACCGGTGAATTTGTGTGATGCCCTAAGAAAAACGTACTATTAGTGGCTAGTATAAGAGTCGACAAAAAAACTTTTTTTAAAGAGGTAAAGAGAGAATTATGAATAAGGCAGGTATCCGGAAGCCTGATCCTTCCAAATAAGTCGAATTATTTTGAAAAGTCGGAGGAGCTTTTGCATTCGTGAAGGCCGATCCCGAAATTTAGCGGTGAAAGGTAAGTTTTCGTGACCCTTGTGTATGGTGTAGTTATTATGTACATACATATATGTATGTATGTATCTCCAGTGATTATGAGAAAAAAAACTCGGAGGAGCCTTTGCATTCGTGAAGGCCGATCCTGAAATTGTTATTGTGAATGGTGAAACCTTGTTCTACGTCGTCAATCAACGTTGCATTTTCTACCTGGACGCTTAATTCTGGAGACACAAAGAGGTTTGAAAAGTGTTTTACTTTACTTGAGTCGTATTTTGGCGAGTTGAATAATGGTCATTTCGGTAAAAAAAGTTTCAATTTCTTTCCGTTTTCTTCCGATTCATCTCGCTTGAATATAGCACATCAAATGTTACTCACTGTTCTGCTCTTAACGGTTAACGCACACAAAGAGGTTGAGAATGTGTTTGGTCTTACTATTTATTTATTTATTTATTTAATCATACATCAATACTGATGTGACAAAACATAAGATATTTCATACAATAGTGAGCGTTGTTCTTGACAATAACATCTAAGATAGTCCATGCATATCCGCAATGATCATTGTTTTGATATCATGTGTGCACGGAATAAAGAATGAATGAATCTGAACAATGATTTTCTAGAATAAGAAAGGAGAGAGAAAGCAAAAAAGGGAACAATTCAGAGATTAGGTAAGTGCAGATCAAGAATTTCAAGAACATTTAGCATCTTGAGCCTCTTTTTGAACACATTAGAGTTAGGAGAAGTCATAACTTGAGTAGGTAAACTAATCATCCACCTAGACGTTCTTACTCCAATACAATTGAAAGTTTTCGGTGCGATTCATTCGCACCGAAATTCAATTTTTTGCCGTTTTCGCACTGTTCATGGAAAAATTTTATTCAAAGTCTTCCTTGTAACTTTTTATGTTTAAATTTTATTCAAAGTTTTCCTTGTAACTTTTTATGTTTTTTCAAGATGGCACGTCTTACGGGCTCTAGAAGCTTGTCGTTAGCGGATCAAAAAGCCATCACTTCTGGTGGTTCTACATATAAACCTGAAACAATCACAATTGGCAAATCAGTTCCGAGTAACGATTTGAGCCATGTACAAGATTCTGAAACATGGAGTACATACACAAACTGGACCGGAGAAGCGAGGAAGACCACGTAAAAACGTAAGACCACGGCGAGCATCAACCGCATTATTGCGAGAAGTATACGAGTCAATCCGAGGATGCCAGTGTTCGACATCCATAAGAAGATGAAGGAGTATCATCAAGTAGAGGTAACTTTTAGCCAAAATTCTTGCGATTTAAACTTTTTTCGTTGTATTAGGCTGTCCCAGAAGTTTTGTAAGTTTTCTAGATTTTTTTATTTTGATTAGAAAAAACATCGAATAACCGAGTTGGGGCATGGAAGGTTCGAGAATGTTCTAGAACCTTATCTGAAGAGGGCATAAATATCCCCTGCTGTGCGAAAGGCATCCAGTAATGGAAGATTTAACTCGAACTCAACTTCGACTCTTGCTTTACTATGAGGGGACACGGCACGCCTCTGCAGCCGAAGCAGCCCGGAATATCACGGATGTATCCAGTGAAGATACCGTGAAAGAGTGGGCGGCCCGTCGCTGGTTCACCCGCTTTGAGCAAGGACAAATGGATCTCAAAGATGAAGACAGGGAAGGCCGTCAACTGTGCAATGGAAGATTATGCTCCACGAGTCGCTGGGCAAAAGGAACCAGAAGCGATCATGTGCAGTTTAGAGAAGGATACAGGCTGTGGCCAAACAACAAACAACAAAGTTGGCCCAAACAAACAGCTGTGGCCAAACATTCTATCTTGTTCTCCATGACTGGAGTGGTCGACTTTTCATCCACTCTCTGCTCTATTCATTTCGTCTAGTGGACAAGATGCAATCAAGCTTCAACGAGGATTTGGACACCTCGAACCTAGTCCCTCACCGCCCTCCCACAAATGGCTACCACAGAAGTAGGACCGACCAATCACTCGAAAGTTCTTTCCGAAATCAACGTGGACCCCTTCGACCTCATAGGTTATGAACTCCTTTGACCTCATGTTTCCCCTCACATGGAAAACCCCCCTTCCTTATACCTTACCACGCTTTCTCATGCGTAATAAACTCAAACTCAAACAATCGAACGCCACCTCCAGCGACTCGGCTACCGTAAGGTACTGTAAAAATGGAATTCACTTGTTTTGACCGACGCTTAGAAGGAAACCCGTCTGACCATCTGCCAATCGCTACTCTCTCGGCCGATTTGGAAGGACCTGTTGTGACTGGGGTCGAATCATGGGTACTCTACCTCAACAATACTCATTATTCGGTCTGGCTCCTCCCTGGCGGAAAGCGGCCAATTCAACTCAAACCCGACTACTATCAGAGGAAAATTCTCATGTGCTTCTTTTGGGATGTGCAAGGCATGATCAATTCGACCTCGTCCAGCAAGGCAAGACTATTTTAGCTTCCGTATACATAGATCAACTGGGTGCCCTGGCCCAAACTGTTAGAGAGAAGCTCAGGAGAAGGGCAAAAGTCATCCTACTGCGAGACAACGCCAGACCAAATGTGACCAAGTCCAGCCAGAAGAAGCTAGAGGAGCGAGCTGGCATGGGAAACCCTCCCCCACCCACCCTACTCTTCTGACCTCGCACCATCCGACTATCATCTCTTCCGCCCTCTGAAGGTTGCCCTTGAAGACAAAAAGTTCGCGAAAACTTGGAATCTCTGGAAGCAGACCTGAAGAAGTACTCGGACAATCTTTGACCGGGGTATCTTCGTGCCGTGACCAACAAATACCCTGAAAGACTACGCGCTTTCGTACGAGAACGGGGATGCAGAACCGAATGAATTTGATACCACTTGATGATGTAAGTATAATGGATAAATATTGTGGATTTCAGTCCGATTGCTTCGTAAAAAAAACCAAAATTTGGGTGAAAACATTTCATGCTATATTTACGCCCCACCCTGTATATGGCAATATGTCGATCGCGAAATTTGGGTGCAAAATTTCGTTTCGCTATACAAAATGTCGCGGTGAAAAATTTTGCAATAAAAATGTCAAGGTACGAAATCTTTCGGTAGGACAGGTACGGAAGGTCATCTTACCGGGAGAAAGGGAATACCTGTGGAAAAATGAGTAAGATTGCTCGCCTTTAACTGCTCTTTGAAATGTCCCTTGCTGTGTTAAACAGACTTAATACAGAAACCAAACTTTATTAACAAGGAACAAACAAACTAATAACAAATACAACAAAATAATACCTTGATTCCGAATGAGTTGAAGTGGTTAGAGACTGAAGTAGTTGAGGTGGATAGAGGCCGACTATAGGAGAGAGAGAGAGAGCGTAGATAGAGGCCGAAGTACTGAATATAGCGGCCGAAGTACCGAATAGCCAAACTAGAGCGAGAGAGTGTCCAACCGAATTACCAACTATAGGAGCAAGAGAGAGAGTGTGTGCACGGAACTGACGAAAGAGAGAGATTATATAGGATGCAACGTAGCCATTAGTCAACTTTGGGCGGGAAAATTTTCGAAATACTGCGCGATAATACAGCTACGGCAAAGGGTATGAAAGAGAGTGTAGCAAAAATTGCGACCTTCTGCCATCCGCCGAAGGAAAGACTGAGACCATGAGACCTCACTGCGGTGCTTCGTCAGGCCTTCACCGTCTTCAACCTGAGGGCGGGAGTAGCCTCCAGACATCTCAGCAAGGGACGGAGCACCCTGAGCGGAAGACTAAAGGTGTCATCCGCAACAGCTTGACCTGACTAGGCACAACAGCAAGGTCCCCAACGAGCGAAGACGCTTAAGAAAGACGATGTGTCGGTGCTTGATTCGTGGGTCGGATTCTGGGGCTTACTTTGGCAGCCTTGCCAGAAATAGACTAATGTAATGCTAGATAGTGTAGTAATTGAACACTTGGCACTAAATGATGAATCTGTCACAAAAGGCTACCGAAGACAATGGAGAAAAGCTTGAAACAAATATCAAGAGCAAAAACTTTAACAAAAACAGAGGACTGCCTAAGATTCCAATGTCTACAAAAAACAAAAATAGAGAACTTCAACCAATATTGAACCAAAAGAAAGAGCACAAATCATAGAACGCACAAGACTTCATTAGCTTGAACTAGCATTATTACCACCGAGCTCTCAAAAAATCTTAATCATCAACATCAAGAGATCAACACAAAACAAGGAAACCGTATTGAACTTCTTCATGAAACATGAATTTCGATTTCAGGAGATCAATACAAAAGATCACTAAGAAAAAGGACAACATAATTAGCTTCCTAAATCCTACTTACGAAAGAATCCCCTCTTAGCGAGGAATCCCCTTGTCGGCGGTTTATCCGGAAACTTATGAAGACTGACATTGTGGGAGGACCCACATTTTAGACACGACTCATTGCAATTACATTCATTACCTTCCATCTTATTTAGACATCGCTCACAAAGTCCTCGCAACGATTGGGCCATTTTTTTCGCATCCCAAGAAAGGCGACATTGCCAGGCTTTATGCGTATGCTCGCAGAATGGGCACGTGGTCGTGAGATGAACTGAGTCTCCCATTCTTTTCAGATTTTCTTCAATTCTCTGGACTGCTGTTTCGATCGATTCCAATTTCAGCAGTACCTCGTTCATTGCATGAGTCATATCGATTCTGAAACAATCATATTGAATTCAAATTACAAAGGAGCATTACATGTACTTTCATTGTACAGAAACTATGACTTGGGCTATTCTTCAATTTAACGGTATAGAATCTTAGGGAGAGCACTCTTTTTTAAACTCGTGACTCCAATGACTTGTTTGGATGGCCAGGAAGTAGCCATATTGAATATGCTATCTTCAATTTCATGCTCCTCAGCTTCTTTCTCCCCAGCCAAACGTGCATAATCTACTCTTCTCTTCATTCTCAAGCCTGGCCTAGCCTGAGCCGTTCCAGTACTTTCATTCTCTTCTTGCTCAAGCTCGAACCCATAATCCTCTCTATCTCTTGCCGTAATTTCCAGGTGTACAATACTGTTTAGAGTTCGGCTAGTTGTGGAACCGTCCATTTTTCTCAGCTGGACTGACCTGTCGGTGTCTACCGCAGTTACTTGGGCCAATGGCCAGTTCCACCTTGGCTCATTGTCACTCATTATCAGAACTATGTCTCCGATCTTTGGGACCTTTCTTTTCTTGATAACGGCTTTCACTTCTCTTTCTCCTACATCAAGTTTGAAGTTGAGCTCTCTATCCATAAGAGATAGAAGGTATTCACTCTTCCACCTTCTCCGAAACTCGTTCTGAACTTTCATTGCTGACTCCAGCATTCTTTCGGCTTGTGCTTGAGTTTTCAGTTAAAGCTTTTCTACTCCGTAGGTTGGATCCTCTGCTTCTTCTTGACACTTGGCTTCCCAGAGGAAACCGACATCTCCCTTAGGAAGGACGAATTCCATTGGCATTATGACCGGTGATGTCAAGAAATCGGCGATGCCGTCGCTAACTTGCGTAAGCGGCCTCATATTCAAAGAGGCCTCCACACCTTTGACAGTTGTCACAAGATCATCCCATGACATCACTCTGTTTTCCACCGTTTTGTAGAATGCTCTCTTTACTGATCCAACGAGTCTCTCATAGAACCCTTCTTGTCATGGGGCAGCGGGAACGTTGAACCTCCATTTGATTCCTCTCATCGAGAATCCTTTCAAAACGTCCTCATTATTTCTGTAGGAGTTCCAGATTTTTTTGAGGACTCTTTCACCAGACGTAAAAGTAGCATCGTTGTCAGATCTGATCATTATTGGAACTCCTCTTGTGGTAATATATCTTCTCATTGCATTGAGAAATCCTTGAAGTGACAGGTCGTGAACCACTTCCAAGTGTACGGCTCGTGTTGCCATACAAGTGAATAAAAGCACTTAGGCTTTCGAATCGCTCTCATTGACCTTTCCATTTTTGTAGTAGATTGGACCCAGGTAGTCCATGTCCACATTCTCGAACGGAGCATGCCGTCTCACTCTTTCAACTGGTAGTGGTGGAGGTTTCGGATAGGGATAAGCTCTTTTGTTGTACCTCTGACAGATACTACACACTTTGAGAACTGCCTTGACCACCACTTTCCCTTTTGGAAACCAATACTGTTGCCTCACTTGTGTCAGTGTTCCGAAGCATTTCATGTGCTGCGTTTCCAGGTGCACTTGAAGAATAATCAGTTCGGTCAGATGACTATAGGGCCACAACAGAATTGGCCTCGTATTGCTGAATGGTAAGTCAGCGTTTTTAAGTCAGCGGTAAATATATCTTCAGAAACATCAAACATTAGATGTTGTATATTTTGATTTCGCGAGAGCTTTCGACAAGGTCTCACACTCAGAGTTGATCAAAAAGCTTCATTACATGGGACTTCATGTAGACTGGATTACTTTATTTCTGCAAAACCGTTCATTTAAGGTTCGCATAGAAAATGTCTACTCTGATTCTTTCCCAGTACTCAGCGGGGTACCCCAAGGGACAGTTCTCAGGCCCCTCTTGTTCCTCTTCTTCATAAATGACATTGAGAGCTGTATTCCCTCGACTGTAAAGTTTTCCTTGTTTGCCGATGACCTTAAAATTCATAGTGAGGACTCTGATTCTCTTCAACTATGTATAAACAATATCTCAAATTGGTCACGTAAATTCAAACTTCCCTTAGCTGTCGAGAAAATCAGCTCTCTCCGTCTTGGGAAATCTCAAAACGATTACTTCATTGATAGCTCGCTGATAAAAGTCGTTAATTTAGTCAGAGACTTAGGTATTTTTGTGGACTCTAAGCTCGAATTCAAGCAACACGTAGAAATCATACGTGCTAGGACTCTGTGTAGAATTTCACAAGTTTTCAAATTGTTTAGATGTTTGGACTTGAACGGTTACAAAACCGTTTGCACCACTTACATCAGACCACTACTTGAATATGGTACAATTATTTTCTCTCCGAAAGTCCGCAGTAATAATTCGAAAAGGTTGGAATACCCTCAAAGACTTTTCACAAAAAAGCTTATTCTCGTTGTGGAAGTATTAGGTTGAGCTATCCCCAACGTCTCGCTGAATTCAATTTGGATTCACTAATCATTCGACGACTCCGTTCTGATTTATTGGTAGTTTTTCGTCTACTTTCTGATAGAGCGGATTGTCAGACGTGCAAAAAAGAGCTGAAACTGAAACCAATCTCCGCACTTCAGAACGAACCTCCAAATTAACTCTGATGAACTTTAAACGGTACAATGATCCACATTCTTTCTTTTCTAGAGCAATTGCTTTATGAAATAAAGTTATAGATAATTTCAAAGAGATTCAAGATATCGAGGCATTCGGCAAGGCTCTAGAAGAACTCGACCTCTCGAATGTCATCGCTTTACCGAACTTTCTGTTGTCAACAGCAAGAGTGGACACCAACGAAAATTGACCGTCTTTTTCCTCATTATTCCCCTTCCTATTTCATGATTCCATATAAGCGATGACCTTACAAGCTATCCTATGGTAATAAAGAACTACAAGAAAAAACAACGCTTATAATCAATTCTCAGAATCCCTTTGCTGTCCTGCCCGACAGTGACTCCTTTCGCGCCACCTTTCTTCGACTCGTTTAGGATAATATTCATTAAGTCATCCCAGAAGATCTTCTGATGCCATCGAATGATGACTTCTTTTGCATCTTCTTTCTCTCGTGCTACATTTTTTTCTTCTCATACCATTTCTCTCAATCCAAGGGAAAGATTCCTTCTTCGCTCACATACTTCTGTAGGAGCTCTTCCGATGTAGTCAGAGTTCTCAAAAACAGCTGAACTTCTTCGATCAAGTCACACATTCTTCGGCAAGTACCCCATGCTATAGACCCTCGTAACTTCTCCACAACCGATTTTCTGTCCAACTTCGCAAACGCAGAAACAACAAAGACGGGTTTCTTTTTCAACAGCTCTTTCTCTACTTCAGCTTTCTGATCTTCATTCAAGCCAATTTCGCACAGAGGCCAGTTTGACTTCAGTCCGCTCAACCATCCGGGTCCTTTCCACCACAAATCCGATTCGTTCAACGCCCTGCCTGAGAGCCCACGTGTGAGAAGTCAGCAGGGTTCTCCTTTGTCTTGAAATAATGAAAGGCTGTATTCCTTTTCGCTTCTTCATTCTCTCTCTCCTTCCATGGAAGATTCATAATTTCTTCTCCTAGCCGTTTGATATCTTTCAGGCGATTCTCCACATACGGTTTGTGCACAACTCCGTTTCTTCTGGATTGAATCCAGTGGAGTGCACTCATTGAGTCTGAGTATATCAGCACATCACTTTTGTCATCCAGTTCACCCCTCGCCATCAGCACTGACTTCACTCTCTGAAGCGCCAAAACGATAGCTTTAAGCTCTAACTTAGGAATGGTTAGCTTCTGTCTACCGGGAGCCACTTTCGATCTCGCTTCAATCAATTCGACACTTTCTTCACCCTCGTATCTGCTCACGCTGTACACATCAGAACCATAGGCCTTTTCCGATGCATCTGCGAATGCGACGATGTCATGTTGACTCACGTTCACAACTTTTCCTGTATGGTCTGGAACTCCGTGGCCAGAGTATCTCGGCAGTTCTTTTGCGAATACTTCTGTGAGACTTACCAGCCTCAAGAACTCTTTTCCTTCTTCTTCGGAGTGGGGGTCTTTCCACTTCGCTTTTTCTTCTCTCTTCTTGATAGCAATATTTCTTAGAGGATCAATCACAATTTGACGAGTAGGGGTGATGCCAGCCCCAATGGGTCATACGCAGAAGCTATTAACGATAGAACCTTGCTCAGCGTTACCTCATCTTGATCTGGTTTGAATTTGATCAACGTCTTTGATTCCATCAATAGGACATCTTTATGAACTTGCCACGGTACTCCCAACAATTTGATGACTCCATGCTCATTGAGCCCGCTTTCAGTGGCAGGAACCAATGACATCAGCTTGTTCGAGTTTGGAGCAAATTGTCTTAGCCTCATGCCCATTTCTTGAAAAATTTCCTTCCCTTTAGTCATTCCTTCAATCATGCTTGACTTGTCTTCTCCTCCGAGAAATACATCGTCTACATACGTGTTGTTTCTGATTTCTCTCGCAACTTTGCTGAGAACACGGTCTTGTTTATCTCCACCCGATGTTTTCGATTGCATCTCCAGCCTGATTGCAGCATTCAATAGAAATGGACTCGCTTCAAAGCTTCACTACTGTGAAGCGGTAATGCACAGTGTTGGACTGAGCTTTTGGATTATTCAAAGCTTTGTCTCTGTCTCGGTAGAACAGGAACCTGGTCAAGTCCCTGTCTTTTTTGTCAAGCTTGATCTGTTGGAAGGCTTTTTCGACATCTACGGAAATTAAGAATGGTTGTTCTCTGGCTCGTATCAGCAAGCATAGACTAGTTTGCAGCATGTTCGGACCGGAGTGCATGATATCGTTGGCACTCAACATGCGCTTCTGTTTGCTTGAAGCATTGTAAACTATTCGTACTTTCGTGGACAACTTCTCTTCTCTCACCACTGGTAGATGAGGGCTGTAGTACACCAAGCCGGTGCTTTCTTCATTATTAACTTCTTCAATGTGTGTAAGCTTCAACTGTTCATGGAATATTCTCTCAGCTTCTCTGTATATCTTCTCATCTTTCAGATAACTGCTCCGCGCCAGATTCTCAATAGAGACGTAGAAGATTGACCCCAATTGGTCCATAACTTCTGTTTTGATCGGCCACTCTACCATCCATTTTCCATCTTCGCTTTTCACCCCATTTTCCATCTTCGCTTTTCACCTGCTTGAACATCAGTTCAACTCTTTCGTTTTCTGACAACATTTCTTCATTAATTTTTCACGTCTTGAACATACTCTGCGTGTTTTTCACGTCTTGAACAGTCTACTAGCGATTTCCTCTCTCCATGCCAGTCACAAGAGCACATAAACGTTTGCTTCCTGCAAACCCAACTCCTGATACTTCCCCATCGAGTCCAAACACGCGAGGCATCTCTACTATTGTCACTAAGAAGCTCTCCTTCGCCAACAGTGACCCACCGCCAGGCGTTCCCAAAGGGTTTTGGGACTCGATTTCTCGGCTCTTAATCAACTTATCAACTACTATTGAACAATTGTCTTCGGCTAACTCAACTTGCAAATGCTCCCTTCTCAAGCCCATCCCGGACCACTCTAAAGCTCTTCATTCCTCTGAATCAGAGATTGAAAAGCACAATCGGCTCAGATCAATTGTAATCGTTGGCTTACCTGAATCTTCGGACCCAAACCCATCTATGAGAATGGAACATGACGAAAAAAAAGTCCCTTCAGTCCTGACCGCACTAAATCTCGAAGTACGCGCGCAAACCATCTTCCGCATGGGAAAACCTAGTGATCGTCCTCGTCTTCTCAAAGTCCTTCTCCCTACTCGTGGTCACTTGCTGAAGGCTCTGCAAGCCGCTTCAACTCTGAGATCAACTCCCGCCTGGAACGGCATTTTCATCAGGAAGAGCATGAATACTTCTGAGCGAGAGGAATGGCGGAAGATGCGCGCCGAGCTGGCCAACTTCAAGAAAAGTCATCCGGAAGAAGGCTGGGTGATATACAGAGATCAGCTCTGAAAAAAAGGATATCGGAGCGAGTAAGAGGAATGCAAGCCCATCAAACTAGTAAACCCAGGTCGCTTTTCAAGTTCTTTGAATTTTTCTTTTATATCTAGCCTAAAATGTGTATTGATCAATGCTCGTTCCATTAAAAACAAATTACCTGCATTGCACACTTATTTATCTGTATTTAAACCCGATGTTTTTCTCATTTTTTTCAAGTTCAGTTCAAAGTTCAAAGTTCAAAGTTCAAAAGTTTTTGCCTGTTTCCTCGCTTGTTTCCTCGCTACTTAGCGATCACCCCAAGAAAAGTTCTCTATCGACTCTCATTTGAATCAACTTGCGGCGAAATCAACTGGAACTGAATCAACTTGCGGCGAAAACCTAGTGCCAAGGTTACAATCTCTTCAAATGGCACCAAATTGAGTAAGTCAGATTCGAGAATCTTCATTCTAACTCATCGCTTCTTTCGGAAGTAAATCTACGTTTCAAGCTTTCACACAGAGCGGTGAGCATTTTTTCCGCTCTCATATTGATTCATTGACCCTGCCTTTAACTTGACCCAGTTCTTTCCATTCTTTCCTAAGTAAACGTCATCATCTTTCATGGGTGGAAAGCGTTCTCCGGCTGTTCCTCCTTCTTGCCCGAGATGTCCAATGTACGAGAAGAAGATTGAAGAGGTGATGGAGAAGATGATAAGGTTGGAAAGTGTGGTGGAGGAACTCGTTTCCCGTCTGCCTCCTCTTGACTCATCGCCTTCTCATCCAGCGCCCCTCAGTCAATCCTCTCAGTTGCCTTCTCTGCTATCCATCCCACCGCATATCCTCGCCTACGATGCCGCGGTAAGAGCTATGAAAGTCGACAAGAACATGATAGAACTAAGGCCGAGAACATAGTCTGCCTTGGTATCCCAGAACAAGACAACGATGAGGCAACAGATGCGGCTGATCAAGTATTCCTTTCAGCGCTTTCCCGGGATGTCGGAATACCGCAGATTGGGACTGCTCGTTTTAGACGGTTTGGTGACCCAGCAAAAAAGCGGCGCATTCTCAAAGTCTTCCTTGAGTCTGCTCCCCTTAGAAACGAAGCTCTGATGAAGATCAGAAAAAGCCGCCCTCCTTGCCTCTCCAAGTTCCCGCACAGTTACATTCGGGAAGACCTAACTCGCGAAGGACTCCAACATGAGCGTGAAGTCAAAAGAATCGCCAAGGAAAGAAATCAGACTCCCGATGGGCAGAAATGGAAAGTCGTCGGAACGTGTCTGCTGCCGGTCCGAACAACCTCGTATTCACAGCCAAGGCCATCCTCCACGCCTAGAAATGCGGAAACTCCCTGTCCGTCAGTTTCCAAGGTCATTTCTCCGTCAGTAAACCGTCCTCTGGTGGTCTTGACTTCACCTGCGAATCCTGCGACTGTCTCTTCTTCGCCAAATAATCGCCGATCTTCTCGGAATGTAACGATGAGACGTTAGGTGAGTGGCGGTGTTCTTTCTAGTCCTGACCCTCCTAGTCCCCCACATTTTTCACAGAGTTTAAGTATCAACTGCATCTTTTTTAATGCTCGATCACTTCGTAATAAGCTGTATAATCTATCTTTTCTGCTGAGTTCTCTTTCATATGATGTAATAGCTATATGTGAGACCTGGCTTACGAGCCAAGATAATGATTCCTTGGTACTCAACAATTCTGATTATCATATTTTCGTTGTGATAGAGATCGCTCAATGAAAGGAGGTGGCGCAGCTATCCTTGTATCGAACCGTATTCCTTGCTTATTCGTTTCCACTTGCTCTGATGACGGCTTCGAAGCTGTCACCGTAGACCTTTTTCCGTCTGTGTCTTCCACAGTATCGACTCGACTGAGATATATTTGCGCGTATCGATCTCCTTCTTGCCTTGACTCTTCCCTCTCAAAGCTATTGTCTTATTTCTCTGAGCTAGTTTGTTGTGACACATTGGGTCCTAAGCCCGCAAAAATCGTTGGTGACTTCAATTTCCCTTTCATAGATTGGGCCACTCTTATATCGCACAGAAGTGGACAGGATGAAATGTTTCTCGAATTCATGAGCGATAACTTATTTACGCAGTAAGTTGATACTCCCACTCGAAACGACAATACTCTTGACCTGTTATTCTCGAATGTACCTATTATTTCCGATTGTAAAGTTATAGGTCGTTTCCATAGTAGCGACCACAATGCAGTTACTTTTGAGCTGTCATTTACAGTCAATACCAGATCGGTTCCATCAGCTTTCAAACTGTTCACTACAACTGGCTGTCTATTGGAAAAGAACTAGTCTTTCATGATTGGACTCTAATGCTTTCTTTGATGAATGTTGAGTCTGCAAACAATTATCTTGTTTCTTTCATAGGTTCGCTTATTGAGAGCTACGTTCCCTTGGTAGACCGTAAAGACCCATCATTTCGCTACCCAAAGGTTCTTCGTGAAATGTACTCTAAGCTGCAACGTATCTCTAAGAAATCCCCTTATTCTCATTTTTGTATAAGGAAATCTGCTGAATTCGATAAGATGTTGCATAGCTTTGAATATGATCAGGAAGCTAAACTTATACTGCGAGGAAATCAAAAGTCCTTTTTCGCTGCCTGTAGAAATCGTTTAAGTATGAATGTCAACCTAGCCATTCCTACTCTGTTAGATAAACAGAGGCAAGAGATAATTTTGTCATCGGATAAGGCGAATGCCTTTTCTGAATACTTCGCTTCCGTGTTTTCCGAACCTATCCATGGTCCATTAAGAAATCCATCCTGCACTAGAGTAATTGAGAGGATGAGTGTTGATTGTATTACTGAGGAAATGGTTTTGAAAGCCCTTTCATCTCTTCCAGCCAAATGCAATACCTCTCCCGACGGGATACCAAATATCCTTTTGAAGAAATGTAGATTCGCTCTTGTGAAACCTTTATGCATTTTATTCAATAACAGTCTGCTTTCTGGCTCAGTGCCTTCTATTTGGAAGCGATCAATTGTTAAACCAGTACACAAATCTGGTTCTCGCAATCTGTTAAATAATTACAGACCTATATCGTTATGTTGCTCGTTATCCAAGATTATGGAAAAAATCGTTTTCGCCTTAGTTTATTCGTATTTAGAAGAATCAAAGCTATTGTCTCCATATCAAGCAGGTTTTAGAGCGATAAAGTCTACCGTAACATCTTTGGTAGAATCTCATTCTTTTGTTGTTGATTCTTTGGCTCAAGGGTTTTCAGTTGATGTTATTTTCCTCGATATTCGTAAAGCGTTCGATACTGTAGATCATAGGCTGATTTTATATCAGGTTCATTCGTTCGGTATCTCCTCTAATATTGTCAATTGGATTAGTAGCTATTTAAGTAATCGAACTCAATCAGTCTTAATCGATAATGTGCTATCTCAGCCCATGCCTGTTATTTCAGGTGTGCCTCAAGGCTCTTCCCTTGATCCTTTACTATTCCTTATGTATATTGATTCAGTGAAGGAAGCGATACCTCCTAACCTTCGATTCGGTTTGTATGCAGACGATATAAAAATTATGGGTCGTGTTCCCTCTTCTAGCCATGATATCCAAGTCGCTCTTGATCTTGTTACCGCTTGGTGTTCGGAATGAAACTTGTCTTTGTCGACATCTAAATGCAGTGTTTTGCATTTAGGACCCCGAAATCCTTCTGTTGTATACCGTATAAATGGTCTCCCCTTAACTGTTGACGAGATAGCTAAAGATCTTGGTGTCACTATTTCCGTTGAATTCTCGTACAAACACCATATTGTCGATAAGTATAAGAGAGCTTCCGCTGTTGTCAACATGTTATTTAAAGCTTTTAAATCCCCTTCCATTTCTCTGTTGACATCTGCTTTTAAAATCTATGTCCAACCCATTATCGAATACGCAAGTGAGTTGTGGAATCCATCTTCCTCGGGCCTTGTTAAGTTGGTTGAGAAAGTCCAACGCTCTTTCACGAGGAGAGTACTAGGAAGAGTCCGTCACCCTAAGCTTCCGTATTCCCAGAGGCTTTCAATGCTAGGCCTTCAGAGCCTCGAGTACCGTCGCGCTATCTCTGATCTACTTTTTATTCATAAATGTTTACATAACAGCTTAGACACTGATCATTTATACGAAATCTCGGCTGTTCAGCGTTTCACTCGGCATTCGCATCCTCTAAGACTTATTCCTCCTCACTGCATCAATAAGACCTCTTTATCGACATGTGTTTCGCGTCAAATGTCTGTTTGGAACTCTCTTCCATTTGATGTTATCAACGAAGCTAGTAGCTTTAAATTTAGAAAGCAACTTCTTTCGTAGCCTGTGAATGTGATTGTGCCAGTTAGTCTTGTTTCTGATACTTAATTAAGACTTGTTATTTTTCATCATTATCACAGCCCCCCCCCCTTTTTCCCCTTTACACACCGCCACTAAGCTTTATGTGTAATGTAGTCCATGCATACCTCTGTTTATATGTAATTTGCTTTTGTCTTAAATACCTACATGCTTGGAATAAAGAATGAATGAATGAATGAAAGAATGTCTTCGCCATCAGAAAATACTCAAATGTCCCCGCTGGCTTCTCTTGTTAACAGGATTCGCCCGTCAAGAAGAAAAGCTGATATCGGTACTGGTTCAATAGAAGATCTCCAACGAATGGTCCAAACTGTCATCGCTCGCAACGAAGAACTGGAGCAGAAATGCATCGGATTCGAAGAGCAGATACATCAGCAAAACGAGGCTACTTCATCATTGAAAGATCTTCTCGCAACACTTGTTTCTGACATTGGTTCTCAAAATAGAGATATTTTGAACATAATGAAACAACAGAAAGAAATGAGCCCATCCCACCCAGCTCCAAAGACCGCACCGACTCCTGTTACGAAGCCTCCTCCCATCTCGGACCCCTCATTCCGCTACTTTGAGTCTGCAAATGAAATAGCCGATCGAAGAGAAATTTATCGTTCAGTTGTGCTTTTCCGACTCCCTGAACCTACCTCCCCATCTGCTGCCAGCCGAGCCGATGATGACCTTTACAACGTCCGGAAGATACTGAATGATCTCGACATCCAAGCGATTCCGGAGAAGGTTTATCGTATGCCGTCAAATCTCCCTGCTAATCCTCATCACTCCAATCCTCGCCCAGTCAAAATTGTTTTGCCAACTGTCGACTTCCAACAAGCCGTGCTTTCCAAAGCATTTCTTCTTCAAAAACACAACCTTTACATAAGGCATTCACAGACCAAGTGTGAGCGTGCCTATGATCGCGCTGTCTTCGTCTGGCAAAAAGACCGCTCGAAACCGAAACCATACATACCACATTTCGCCGCCCCCCTTGTTTCGAAATCTCCGCGACCTCTTCTTGATATACCTCTTTCCCGTCCCCCTATGCGACACTCAAACTTCACTGTAAATCAGAAGAATATCAATCATCCAAATCACTCCCCTTATAGAACATCGTCAAACTTTCGAATGATCTCCGGCCATTAAGCAGAAGTGTGAAGTTTAATTGCTATTATGCAAACGTGAGATCTATTGTCATAAAAATTCCAGAACTGCAATTGCTTTTGTCTAATAGCTACTCAATTATAGCTATGACTGAAACATGGCTCAATTCTAAGCATCCCGATTCTCTTCTCCTCGCTAATTTTTCATGTCAATATAACTTGATTCGAAGCGGTAGATATGGTAAGAAAGGAGGAGGAACGCTCCCATTCATACACTCATCAATTATTCATAGGCTTATTTCAAGTCAAAGTGTTCCGAACTCTCATGAAATTTTAGTAACAGACCTTGAAATCGATGATCATTGTTTTAGAATAATTCTAGTATATCGTGTTCCTGACGCTAATACTGAATGCAGTGCGAATATCATGAAGATACTGCTAGACTATCTAATTCTAGTATATCGTGTTCCTGACGCTAATACTGAATGCAGTGCGAATATCATGAAGATACTGCTAGACTAAAGTATCCTTGTATTGTATTAGGAGACTTCAATTATCCTGATATTGATTGGAAAACAAATGTTCCAACTTCTCTTTTCATCCATTCGTAGAATTTTGTTCTCTCGCTACTCTTTCTCAATTCATTAGACAACCAACCAGGCGAGACGAAATCTTAGATATTCTTCTGAGTAACTGCCCCGATATGATATCTTTATCAGATGTGACGGTTCCCTTTTCTACATCTGACCATAACTCGTTCACATTTACTCTCTCAGTTCATCATCAACTCCCTATATATACATATCGTCAGAACTTCACTAAAATTGATTATGATTTCTTAGCATGCGAGCTATGCAATATGGATTGGCATTCAATTATCTCACCTCTTAGTAATGTCAACGAGATGTTTGATAAGTTAATAGAAATTCTGACAGAAGCCTCGAACTGCTTAGCTCCTTGGGAGAAAGTTAGCATTTCCACTAAGTCAATTCTACCAGATCACATAAAAAGAGCTATGCAGAGGCGATTCATTCTATGGAATTCCTATGTCGTTAGTAAACAAGAAGCTGACTATATAAAGTATTCCCGATCTAGTAAAATATGTAAAAATTACATAACAAAATTTAATTTGAGTGTAGAAAAGAAAATAATAGAAAGCAAAGATAGGAAGCTATTTTTCAAATATATTCGTTCGTCTCTTTCTAAAAAACCAATGGGTGTTGATACCCTCTGTGATGATCAAAATAAGATGTTATATTTAGACGAAGAAAAGGCAAATTTGCTCGCTAAATCATTTCAATCTTTTTTTTATTATTGATGATTTTTTTTATTTTTTATTATTGAATTTTTCTTTTTTTATTATTGATTTTCAATCCTCCTTTACCGAATGGTACTCTTGAAAATGATGAAATTCTGTTCCCTAGACATCTCATTTGCTATTTGATTGAAAAATGGAAGAATTCTTCTTCTAAAATCCAGAAAATCTCAATATAGTTTTCATCAAAAAACTAGCTGTTCCTTTAGCTATACCTCTAGAGATAATATTCAATGAGTCATTCAGTCGAAGTCAAGTACCTGACAAATGGCGTCATTCACTAGTGACTCCTGTTAAAAAAACCACCTTTCTGGCAGCCCAGTAACTATCGTCCTATTTCCATAACTTCATTCTTCTGTAGAGTATTTGAGAAGATCCTCACCAGTTCCAATTGTTATCATTGTGAATCGAATGAGATGAACACTGTGGTTTTAGAAGAAAACGTTCAATAGAGCAATTGATGTTATTAGTTTTAGATTACTGTAGTAATGAAAAAGACAGAAAACGTTTTGTTGATGTTATTTACTTTGATTTTGCGAAGGCTTTCGATAAGGTCTCTCATACTAAGTTAATACAAAAACTAAAGGGGTATAATTTTCCGATAAAAATAGTGAAGTGGATTGAAGCATACCTGAGTAACAGAACCTTTCAAGTTAAAGTAAATGATTCTTTATCTGAGTCCCTTCCCGTCATTAGCGGAGTACCCCAAGGTAGTGTATTAGGTCCACTTTTGAGGCTTATATAAAAAAAAAAAAAAAAAACAAGCTTATATCTGGTAGAGTAATTCTTTCTCAGAAATTACGAAATTTTTATAATTTAAATGTTTCCACGACTCGAGGCTCAAAATTAAAAATTCAATATAAAACTCCTCGCACTAATTGTAGGAAGTTTAGTTTCGCTATAAGATCCGCTCGATTGTATTTATAGACGCTCGGATTCATTGTTCAGTTTCATTTCTGTTTACCCATATATTATTTAAATATTCTCTATAACATTAAGTATAATATATGTATCCACCACGTGATTCTTTTCGCGTAATAAAAAAAGTTCAAAGTTCAAAGTTCATTTGTGAATCTTGGCTGAGTAATTCGATTGGCGATTCTGAGTTGATTGCGGGCTTACCCTACCAGATTTTTCGCGCTGATAGAACTAGCAAACGTGATGGAGGAGTTGCTATTTTGTGCAGGGATTTCTTACCCATTTCTGTTGTAGAAATCAAAGAAAAACTTACTTCTGAAATTCTCGCTATTGAAATCAATGTACCAGAAACAAATACTTCTATTCGTTTGATTCTAGTATATAGGCCACCTAACACAAGTACGCAGCATAATTAAATCCTATTCCAAGTCCTATAAAACCTGTTTTCAGTCAAAGAAACCGTTGTTATGTGTGGTGATCTCAAGTTATCGGTTGAATGGGAATTCCCTACTTCTGCTACAGGTCAAGAAAAAGCTCTAGTTGATCTCGTTCACGATTTTTTTTCTACCAATTCGTTAATACTCCGACGCATGATGATAATGTACTTGACGTAGTAATTGGAAGATCCGAAACGATACTTAATTGTAGAACATCGGCCCCACTCACTGCTACTTGTGATCACGCTATAGTCTCATTCTCGATTGACCTGTTTTTTTGTGAATGATTTACATGAGCCGCGTCTTAACTATTCAAATTTATTGGAGTCCACCAATTCTTGGCACAGGGATCTAGATAAGGGAAATTCTGTTGTTGTTTTATATTACGACTTCGCAAAAGCGTTTGACACCGTCTCGCACAGAAAGTTGCTATTTTCTCGGTAACATAGGGATAAGAGGTGAACTCTGGAAATGGTTTGAATCCTTTCTTACTGGGAGATCATCTAAGGTCAGAGTAAATAACATGCATTCGCATGATTTTCTTACGACTTCCGGTGTCCCACAGGGATCAGTACTTGCTCACCTTTTATTCACTCTCTATATCTCTGAACTCTCACTTAAACTTTCCGTGTTGCCGATGGTTACAGCTCAACTATTTGCAGATGATTTGAAAATTTACACGTCTTATAACAACCATAATTGTGATCACGCGCATGCTCAATTAACTAAGGCGACTAGACTCATAAATGAATTCTGTGATGAATGGCAGCTCTCAATTGCCACACACAAATGTAATGCTCTCCATATGGGTAAAAAGAACCTAAAATTACCTTATTTGGTTACGAACTCACCTCCAACTGCATTTATCATCTCAGAATCGCCAATTCGTGATTTAGGAGTTTATGTTAATAATGAGCTCTCATTTGTTTTCCATATTGAACAGGTAACAAGACGAGCATTGAGAATTGTCTATGCCTTATTCAGATCACTATCGATAAAAATAGCAGCACCATATACATATTATATGCTTTAAAACCTATGTTCTGCCGGTGCTAGACTTTGCTTCCGTTGTTTGGTCTCCCCACAAAATTACCTTGATCAGAAAATTAGAGAATGTTCAACATGTGTTCACAAAATTACTACAGTTACGTTGTGTTGCACTCACGGAATGGTGCAATTATGAAAGTAGATTGATAAGATTTAACCTGACATCTCTCTATGCAAAAAAATTAGAAGCTGATATTCTTTTGGCTTTCAAAATTCTCAAAGGTTACACTGACGTTCCAGTTTGTAAATTTTACACTTTCAAACAGTGTAACGGTCGCACCTCCTTTTAAGCTTTCCATATGTATAGGGCACACAAACAGAAACTCACTTTTTCACTCTTTCGCTTATCGGACATCTCGATTTTTCATGAATTTACCGGTCAGTCTTCTCAGGAATCAAACCATTCTAAGTTTTCGGATAAATTTGTCATTGCTGGATGTTCCAGAGGTCTTAAACATCGATTTAAGTTTATAGTAGTTGTTCATTCTCGTTCTCGTTGTATTTTTTTTCTATTTTGTCAGTTTTTTAATTATCTTTAGTTTTGTCAGCAGAGTCTTCCTCGGGTTGTTACATTGCAAAATGTATTTCAATAAAAAAATAAATAAATAAATTAACTTCTTGACCTTCTTCGATAGCCAGAAAGTCTTTCACTGCTTTTTATAGTTCTCCATAAATCTTTATTGCACTGTGAAATAGCATCAAGTACATTGCACAATGTAGCTAAGTCACAAGCATGCCACTTTTTACGGGAAAAGTGAGAAAAAGAAAGCAAAAAAAAAGATGAATATTCGTTCTCAAACAGAATTAAGGTAAGAACAGGAAAAGGTCAAACTAAAAACGTTGAAACAAAGTGAAAACATTACGTAGATTTCAATGGCTTAGACTAAGAAAATTTCTAAAAGATTCAGTTCTAGCGGCTTTCTTCGCCTCCAATGGTAATGCGTTCCATAATTCCACAACTCGAGCAGCATTAGTATTAGGGAAGACAAGCTTAAGTTCCCGAGAAACTATAAGGTATTCTTCAGAACTATATCCAACCGCATTAAAAGCAACACATCTATTCCTGCTCTCATAGTGAACAATAAACCAACTACTATCCCCCTCGAACAAGCAACTCACTTCGCCGAGTACTTTGATAAGTTACAACCCTTACCAATCAGTGGACCCCTTCAAATCTCTCGAACGAATTTTCACCTCGACCACATTGATGATATCACCCTTTTTGAGGTGAACTCCATCCTGAAACGAATCGCTCCGAAACTGAACTCGTTCCCTGACTTTATTCCAAGTAGACTACTCAAAAATTGTCTGAACTCACTGGCCATACCTCTCTCCATCATTTTCACTAACTCACTAACTTTAGGGCACTCTCTCTGGCCTGGAAAAAAGGAATAATCAAACCAGTTCATAAAAAAGGGCCCCGCTCTCAGATCGAAAATTATCGTCCAATCACTATGGTGTGCTCTATGTCAAAGGTATTCGAGAAACTGATCTTCAATATAACTTATCAAAATCGGGAAACCAATGGCATACTACATCCCAAACAACATGGTTTCCGTCGGAGACGGTCCACGGTAACATCCCTGGTAGAGGCTCATTCCATTTACCTCACGCTTCTGAATAAAAAAAAAGACTTTGACATCTGTCTAGTCGACTTTTCACGGGCTTTCGACTCTGTAAACATAAGATTTCTTGTTCACAAACTTGAAAAAGTGGGAATAACGGGCAACCTCCTCTATCTTATTCGTTCTTTTCTCACGAGCAGGCCCTCGAAAGTCTCAATCGGAGATACATTATCAGGCTCTAAAGTATACAACAGGGGCGTTCCCCAGGGAAGTTGCCTTGGACCCCTCCTCTTTTCAATATTTATAAATGATATCATGGAGCACATAGAGCCAGATGTCCATGGTTTTCTATATGCCGATGACCTCGAAATTCTTTCCGAAAACAGAGACTCTCTTCAGAAAAGTCTGGATTCCATTTCCGATTACTCACTGACCTGGGGACTTGTGATATCAACTCCAAAATGCTTTATCATGCACTTTGGTCCTAGGAATCCAAAAGTAACATATCACCTAGAAGACAATATTATACCAACTACTTCATTAGTGAAAGATCTTGGCAATACATTTCAGGAAGATATCACATTCTCTAAACATATTGAACTAACCTCCCTAAAGTCCCAAAAATGTATAAACATGATTTTTAGAGCTTTTAAAACCAAATCAATTAATGTTCTGCTCAGAATATACACCACATACATAAGACCCCTTATCGAATATGGGAGTGAGGTATGGTCCCCAGTAACTATCGGTCTCGTCAACTGCATAGAAAAAGTGCAAAGATCATTTACACGAAGGTTACTACAAAGGGCGGGATTACCCAAAATGAGTTATGTTGCTAGACTGAATTTTCTTTCCATCTCTTCGCTTGAATATAGAAGAAATGTGGCCGATCTTGTGTTTATCCATAAATGTCTGCACGGAAATAATCAAATAGATTGCTCAAATATGTTTAAACTTCTCCCATAGATTACTCAAATATGTTTAAACTTCGCCCAATCGAATAACTACAGAATATGCTTGCCGTGTAAATATCAAAGCAGAACAAGCACTTGTGCCTCAAGAATAATTAATGTCTGGAATAAGTTACCTTGCTCTTTGGTTTCTACTAGCTCTTCTAGCATTTTTATAAATGAACTTATCAAGCTTGATTGTGAGACCATTGTCACGAACTCTAGAATTCATTTTAATTCAAGTGCTTTGTTTCTTCAAATGTTTTGTTTCTCCTCTTTTTTTCAGCATTTTTATGTTCTCGGTTAGCTTTCGAATGATAAAGAGTGAGTTGAATATTTGGAATTTCAATTTATTATTGCGGATGAATAGTTCTTAACTGAAGATAAAAGCTTTGCTTTCTTTGCTTTTTGTGTGCTTTCCGATTTTCCTAAAATGAAATGTTCTTGATTGTTCTTGTCATATTTAGATCTCACTTTCCATCACCTTCACTGAATTCCCTTTTTTTGTGACAGTGTCATCTGTTTCGTCTCTCAGCATGATGTTTTGTTTCAAGCGGAATAAAGAATTGAATTGAATTAGAATGATGAACTGTACGGAAACGTGGAACTCTGAGATGTAGATATTTCGATCTAGTTAGGTAGTTATGAGCGGATAAACAGAAGATGGAGTGAGTATTTTGTAGGTCATCACAAGATTCAAGTTTCTTCTTCTTATTTGAAGTTTCTGCAGACCAAGAGATTGTAGGCGGTCTTCATAACTCAGCGCAGCCTGACTGGTTCTTTTGAATATCCACTTGGTGAATTTGCGCTGAACATTCTCAACCATTTCAATATACTTCTTCATGTGTGGGGACCATATTACAGCACAGTACTCCACCAGAGGTCTCACATAAGAAACGAATAATTTTTTGTACAAGTTAAGGTCTCTAGATTTGAATGTCCTCAGAATGTAACCACTTCTGGCATTCGTTTTCTTACACATTGTTTCCATGTGTTGAGAGAAATCTAGTGAGTTGGAGTATTCAACGCCCAAGTCACGCACTACGTTGGATTCCGGCAAACGTTCCCCTGAAAGAGTAAAGGGAAAGACAGGATGATTTGAGCAAAGACGTATCACAACTGTTTTAGAGGTAGATATACTAAGTCTCCACTTTTTCGACCATTCATAAACTCGATTAATCCCCTCTTGTAGGCATTGTGGGGCATCGATGGAGTGGAGTTTAACGTCATCGGCGTACATAGTAACATGACACCCAGTTGGAAGAAGTTCGGCAATGTCATTTATGTACAGAATGAAAAGTATGGGGCCCAGGTAGCTCCCTTGTGGAACCCCAGTCGGAGAAGAGTATTTAGGGGATTCACTGTTCCCTATTCTGACACTTCGCACACGGTTTCGGAGAAAACTCTCCAAAAATCTGAAAAGACATCCATTTATACCGAAGGACCCAATTTTCTCCATGAATATATCAATATCAAAGGCGTCAATACCGCATCAAAGGCGCGGGAGAAATCTATCAATGCACAGCTAATGAAATGTTTCTGGTCCAACTTAGAGTGCCAATCACATAGCGTTTCTAGCAAAGCAAGTTCACATGAGTGCTTGGGTCGGAAACCAAACTGATTTTTATCAAAAAGTTGGTTTTCATTGAGGTACTCTAATAGCTTATGGTCAATGATTTTCTCCATAATCTTTGAAGTAGAAAGAGTAAGGCAAATGGGTCTGTAATTTTTGACATCGGTTTTCTCACCTTTTTTCTTGAATACTGGTCTAACGGTAGCCGTTAGCCATACTGATACCAGATGCGTGGGTATCTCCATGAAGTAGAAAACGTTCAAACATGAGTGGGAGAGGAACACACATCGATAGAGCAGTATACTTAATGAATATATAAGGAATATTGTCAGGAGAGGTGTTGTTTCTCGATTTGAGTCGCTTCAGATGGTGATATACCAGATGCGTGGGTATTTGAACGAAATCGATAGAGAAGGACGGGATCGGAAGTCTGGATAATTCCTTTCTAGATTCACTAACCTCTTTCACACCTCCATATAGAGAATGAAAGTACTTCGCAAATAAGAAGCTTTTTCTGAAATCTTCGGTTATAACTGCACCATTTTCTTCAGTTATTGGACCAATCCCGGTGTCTTCCTTTATGTTCGCATTAGTGTAGCGATACAGTTTTGACAGATTTCCGTTTTTTTAGAAGAGCCTTCTCCTTATTTCTCCGATGAGCGTCATAGGCTTTTCTCAGCTTACGGTTCATACGGAAAAAGGGGGATAGTCCAATAGTTTCTCTTTTCTAATAAAGTCTAGCCACGCGACGACTGATTTGAGATATGATATGAGGAGGTTTACCGATAAATTTAGACATATTAATAAGCGGAACGCATTCTGAAATGATTCTATGGATTGTAGATGAGAATGTCTCATATACCTCATTTGAATCTTTGCATGAGTTGAACAGAGGTAGGTTGTTCCATACATTAATGACTCTATATAGGTTGTTCCATACATTAATGACTCTATGACTCTAGAGGCAAAGGTTGATTTATTAGACATGTTTTCGATTTTAGGAAGTGATAATCTCAAACAATGAGTATTTTTCAAGTTCATAGAAAAAGGAGATATTTTGAAAATAGATAAGTAATTTATTTTTATATTGGAATGTACACATTTATGTAAAAAAAACAATGTCATGTACTATTCGCCTGTATTCAAGTGATTTTAATCCTAAAATTGAAAGACGTTGAGAATAAGTCAGGTCCGATTGACCATTTCTTTGTAAAACTCTTCTTGAAAAATATCTTTGAACATGCTCGATATCATTAATTTGGCCAATCAAAATAGGCGACCAAATTTCATCACCATAATCTACAATGGGTCTAATATAAACAGTGAATGCGCGAGTAAGGACTGGTAAAGAAGTAGTTTTGAACGCTTCAAGGAAACGATTGACTAATGACAGCATTTTTTTGTTTTAGGGAAATATGCTCATGATAAGAAAGTTTATTATCGGTCACAACTCCTAGGTCTTTGATAACCTCAGAAACTGGAAGGATTTGATTGTTTAACAAGTAGCTAGTGGGAGAATGTTGTTTACCAAAATGGACTACATTAGATTTGGTAATAGATAACTTGAGGTTCTGAAATATCTTTTCTGAAAAAAAGAATGAAACAAATATCGTAAGCACACTTTTTAGACAGTAGAGATATATACACAGAGTGAGGATGAACGAGAAATGAAAGAAATGATCGTTTACACCTAAATCCCGATTGATTAGGATGAAGAATGTGGCTCATTTCCAGGTGAATGTACATATAAAAGGTTATGTGACGGCTTTTCAATGTTTTTAGAGAACGAACACCATAAGTTTTTTGGTTGGAAATTATTAATGTAAGTTCTTTTCCTTTTTAAGAAAAGGTATCACAATTCCTGATTTCCAAATGGAGGGATAGTAACCTAGTGTTGAACAAATGGAAAAGATAATTGAAAAGGGAACTTATAGCGAATCTGTGAAATTCTTGATGAATATATAAGGAATTCAGTCAGGACAACTATTGCACCTTCATTTGTCAATTGCCTAATTCGCTATGTGTTACTCAATCCCTGTCATGTACGATTTTACACTTGTTAGCATAAATATGCTAACAAAATCGGAGCAAAAATTTCTTTATGAATTAAGTTTTCTTTCCGCTTTTTTTGGCATACCCAAGAAGTTGCTTAGCATAGTGAAATGTAGAATCAAGAGATATGAATGATAGCTACGATTAAATAGGTTATCAATTCTATTTGAAAACAGAGCAGTTTTTTGAGAGAGAGAAGTTGCGGAATCAGTTTAGTCGACGCTTGACTTCGTTGCTCAACAAAAAATACTCCAAGTTTTGTTTAGCTCTCGAATGTTCTCAGTTAGCTCTCGAATGATAAAGAGTGAGTTGAATTTTTGGAATTTCAAGTTATTATTGCGGATGAATAGTTCTTAATTGCTGATGAATAGTTCATAACTGAAGATACAAGCTTTGCTTTCTTTGCTTTTTTTTGTGTGCTTTCCTATTTTCCTAAAATGAAATGTTCCTCATTGTTCTTGTCATATTTAGATCTCACTTTTCATAACCTTCACTGAATTCACTTTTCTTGTGACAGTGTCATCTGTTTCGTCACTTAACATTATGTTTTGTTTCAAGCGGAATAAAGAATTGAATTGAAGTTTTCTAAAAAGGGACGCGAGACGCTTGGAACAGCAGCTGATAGGTTAGAGGATACCCTAGACGATTGTTTAGTAGAAGAAGTACTTCAAGTTTACTAGAAAGGGACGTGAAACGCTCAAAACAGCAGCTGATAGGTTAGGGGATACTCCGGTTTGACATTTGACGGGATCCATGAAACTTTCTTACACGACAGTTTGTTACACGATACTTTGTTACGGGTGCTTTTTTAGTGTGTTTCAACTACTGTATTTTTTGACAAATTTAGTCATTGAATCGACAAAGAATCAAGAAAGTGAGAAATTTTTCATGCTGTCTCTTTCCTAAGCCGTACGGTCTCGTCAGCATACATTTTAACTGAGCCTAAGCGAAAAAATCTGTGAAGGGCGTGTACCAAACTGTCGTGTAACAAATTGTCTTGTAACAAACTGTCGCGATACCATTTTGACGTTATGTATTATCGACGTATAAAAATATTATCATTCAGAATTCAAATGCTGACCCCCTCATTTAATTTTTACCCCCCTCATTTAATTTTTACCCTCCCCCCTCATTAAATTTTAACCCCCCCTCAATTATTTTTAACCCCCTCTCATTTAATTTTAGCCCCCTCATTTAATTTTAACCCCCCTCATTTAATTTTAACCCGTCCCCCTCATTCAATTTTAACTTCCCCTCATTTAATTTTAACCCTTCCCCTCATTTAATTTTAACCCCCCCCTCATTTAATTTTAACCCCCCTCATTTAATTTAACCCCCCCTCATTTAATTTTAACCCCCTCCCCTCATTTAAACTTAACCCGTCCCCCCTCTTTAAATTTTAACCCCCTCCATTCATTTAATTTTAACCCCTCCCCCACATTTAATTGTAACCCCCTCCTCATCTAATTTTAACCCCCCCCCCTCATTTAATTTTAACCCCCTCATTTAAATGTAACCCCCCTCATTTAATTTTAACCCCCCCTCATTTAATTTCAACCCGTCCCCCCACATTTAAATTTAACCCCCCCCCCTCATTTAATTTTAACCCCCTTGATATGGAGTTAAAATTCAGTCAAACATCTTACTGGTGAAGTGTTGGTCGGCGGGGGTATAAAAGTAAAAAGGTCCGGGTATTGACTTCAACCTTCCTTTTTGTGTGGTGTGGGTCAAAGTTAAATTTACTTCAGCCCCACCCCTTTTCGGTCCTTTACTTTTCGACCCCCCATTTTGGGCCGTTTTACTTGAAAGTGGAGGCCTCTTCTACCACGGGGGAGGGGGGCAGAAGTGAAGTGAGGAACTAAAGTAAAAATTTTCCCAAGGTCTTTTCTAAAGCTGTGAATGAATCTTCTTATCATGAGAGTAGGAGAGAGAGAGAGCAAGAGTTCTGCAGGTCAGGTGAACACTTTTAGATTCGTTGAATGTTTAAGACGCTTATTGCATGAGTTTCTAAACTCAAATGTGATGGAGAAATGACGTTATCAAGCAATATTGCTCAAATAAGCATAATATGAAATCTGTTTTAATTTAATCGAAGCTGTTCAAGTTATTCCAAAAAAATTCGTTCAATTAATGAGGAGATCTCGCGGGAGAGATTTCCGTGAGTGTGAGTTTTCATTGGAATGTTCGCTACAGAGGCCTGGATTATTATAATCCAAGGATTACAATATCCTAAAAAGTTTTAATTTTTTGTATTATGAAAATCGGTATGCATGGATGTCAGATTTCTTAAACTAGGATTATTGTCAAAAATGACGCGAAAAGACAAGCGTAAGCACTAGAGTGCATCAAAATGCACTCTAAAAATTATAATTTTCGAATACTAAATGCACTCTAAAGCCACATCGGGGATAGAACATCATCGATTATGGGATCTGAGCGTTGAGCAGAAGTTGAGTGAGGCAAGCAGTAGCGATCGAAGTGCTACTCTTCCTCTTCTGTCGCTCTTCTGTCGAGCCGATTATCTTTTTGACTTATTCAATAAACCACCTCCTGAGTAGGGTTACTGATTTTGTCGGATTATCAGCAATCCAAAAGTATCATAGCTTCTAAAGATACAATTTAGGGAATCTTCCCTTCGACTTTGCCTGCCACGCGGTATTTCAGAAGTTTCTTTATTGGCTCAAGAAACACGAAGAAATTACGAGAAAGAAACCTATTAAGAAACAACACACAAAGAAAACCAGAATAAGTTAACTAACTGAGTTAAAGTGAACAACTGAGTTTAACGGACTGAGCTAAACTAAATAACTAAATGAGTTAAATAACTAACAACAATTCGAAGGCTGCCGTGAAGAGGGAGAACTGACGTTTTGATATGCTCACTAGAGCAGAAAATCTCCGAGCAAAAAGGATATGCTAAGGAAAGAAGCAAAAACACTGGCCTAAAATTACGCAACTACTCAAATATTTAAAAACTACAGTAAGATTAATTTCGTTACGAGTACACCAAATTATTCGAAACAAGGTAGCTCTAGCTACACTGGGGCCGCGGAGCTTACGGCATGGAAATAGCCGGGTTGTTGTTACACGCCGCGCCGTGGTGACTCCCACCACAGAATAGGCATCTAGACGAGTTGCATGGGCGCGCCCCATGCAGGAAGCACAAGCATGTGCAGCACCTCCCAGAGTTTCTGATGATGTTCATCCGGACCTGGAGGGATTTGACTGCCCTGCACCCTAAAGCTAGGTGTGCATCGTCTCCGCAGAACAAGCAACCTGTTTTCTGTCGCTTGGGAGGTTGAATTTCAACCTTTGGCTTCGTACGGTTGAATGTGCGTTTGTGAGGCTGCCGATTAAACGGTACCGGTTCACGTGCTGCCTTGGGTACGGGCACCACTGCTAGCTGTTCGTGAGTCCGGACACTCTGTCCGGGATCCTCTGCTAGGCGCAGCAGAATGCGGTCTACCTTGCTAGACAAACTGTCCAAAGTTGCTTGAAATGTCTCCAGTATTGTGCCAATGTCGAGTCTCTCGAAAGGAGGGGCCTCCTGGAAGAATACCCAATAGTTCCCAAGGCTGAACCAAGAAAATGGATACTCCTAAGCCAGAGAAACCTCTGTATCGAATTAGAAAAGCAGAGTCACACAAAGTCCTATGACTCACCACTTGCTCTTCGCGACTCACGTCTTCTTGCAGTAGAGCGTGTTCCTGAGCGAGAGAAAGATCCATCTTCGGATGCGAGATTGGCTTGACTGCAATAAATAGAATGCTCTCCATTTATTTTTAAAGGTCTCTCTCAAAAACAACTCAACTAGGCATATTAGGCTACAACATTCAGTTGTAATAAATAAATAGAATGCTCTCTATTTAAATTAAAGGCATATTAGGCTACAACATTCAGTTGTAATAAATAGAATGCTCTCTATTTATTAAAAAATTTATCTACATGTCATGGTCACCAGAGTGAGGCTGGAGAGGGCCGCTCAGAGGCGCACCGCTCTCCAAAAATCTGGATCACGTGCTAGTGATTTGCAAGATCTTTTCGGTCTAATATCTCTCTCAGGAGAGCTCTCTGGTTCTCCAGAGTCTTGTGATTCAACAACTAGATCTGACTCGTCTCCGAAAACCTCCAAGGGTATGAGCAGATTTACTGGTCTTTTCAAGGTGTGACCGGTACTGCTGTGCACGGTCACTTCTCGTTCCTTGCAACTCAGTACTCTGCCTAGTGGCCACGACCCTCTTGGAGTATTTTCTTCCATTATCAGAACGATCTCACCCTCCTTGGGCTGACGAATTTCATTTCGTCTTGGCTTCACTGATGAGTCAGTTCTGTTTCTCAAGGAATGCAGGTACGAAGTCAGGAACAAGTCCCAAAACTTCTTCAGCAAATGCTCTTGCTGGGTGTACAAGGCTATGAGTTTTCCCGAGGTACTGAGCGGCACTTCATCGAATTCGTCTTCTGAAGGAACCTGCCCTAGTGTCAATCCTAGGGAAGAGCCTGGCGAAAGAAAGTCTGAGGGGCGGAGTATTTGCTTCTCATCACGAATGTCCTCCGAAAGCTGCAACAATGGCCTACTGTTCATCAAGGCTTCAATCTCAGCGATCACGGTAGTGAACTGTTCCACTGTCAACATCTTTCTCCCGAAACTGCGTTTCAGACATTGCTTCATAATGGCCACAAGCCTCTCATATATTCCACCTTGCCAAGGTGCATGAGGGACTGTAAATTTCCATTCGATGCCCTTAGAGGTCAAGAAGCCGAAAAATGCCTGGTCAGCAGCTTCGCTGTTTTCAGAGAACTCGCTAACAATTCTGAACGCCGGTGCATTGTCGGAGATCACCCGATCTGGTGTTCCTCTTCTTGCAACAAAACGCCGAAAGGCTGACAAGAATGAATTGGCCGACAAGCTGTCGGTCACTTCCAAGTGAACCGCTCGCGTTGCGAGACAAGTCACGAGAAGGACGTATTGCTTGACGTGTTCTTGTCTCACATCTACCGTGAAAGGACCCGCATAGTCGAGGCCAATGCACTGGAATGGTCTTCCTGGCTTGACTCTGTCAATTGGCAGTTCTGGGGCCTTCGGATAAGGAAACGGCATCGCTAGAGATTTCCTGCATGCAACGCAATTCCGCAGTACTTTCTGCACCTTTCTTCTACCCTTCACAATCCAATATTTCGATCTAAGGGTGTCCAAAGTATGGTTCTCACCCGAATGCATATTGGCCTTGTGTGCGTACATTATCAACATTTGCACGAGAGGGCTGTCCTTCTCCGCTGGAACAAATGCGGGATATCTCTCGTTGTACGGCAGTGCTGCCAAACCAAGCCGACCATGGCCACATCGATAAATGCCTTTGTTATCGATGAATAGTTCCAGTTTCTTGTTGCCTGGTTCTTTCATGGCTTGTGAATGCAGGTTTTGGTTCATCATCAAGATGCAGTTCTCGGCTCCAGCTACTTCCTTAGCTGTCAGCAACCCTGCTAATGGACCTTCTCCTGCTAGTCTGCGCGCAGAGGTACTGCTGTTCTCTGTGATCTTCAGAATCTTTCTCAAGAACCTGCGAACATACGCTACTGTGCGTCTTAGCCTCTCAAAGTTCGAAAACCGAGAAAAATCGACAGCCGTGCTCCCTTTCGTCTGCGAAATGGGAAGGAGGACTATGTCAGAGCACGAAAATTCGTCGGCTTCTAACTTCATTGTCTCTGGGATGTCCTCAGGGTTCCATGAACTCCGGATACAGGTCCCATGCGTCGTCAACCAACTTGGTCCGTTCCACCATAATGGAGACTTGGATCTGAACTTGGAGACAGAGCAACCCCTGCTGGCCACGTCTGCTGGATTCTCTTCTGAGGGAACGTGTCCAAACTTGACACACTCACCCAATGTTTCACATTCTGAGTGGAGCGCACGACAAACTTCACGTCTCATTTGCTGGATTTTTCTTGCAGCAGTAATCACTGCTTTTTTGGCGCCTTTGATATGATTGGCTATCCAGTACAGAGCGATCATGCTGTCAGTGTACACACTGCACTGCATCAGCTGATTCGGCCGCGTTTTCTTGATGCTTTTCACAGCAAAGTACAGCAGTTGAACTGCCAGCAGCACTGCTCTCAGTTCCAATCTAGGGATGGTCTGAGTGTTTTTCAAGGGCGCAAGTTGAGACCTTGCCATCAAGATGTTCGCACCTTTGTCCGTGACCACGTATATGGCAGCACCCATCGCTTTGTTTGACGCGTCAGTGAAAACGGCAAGGGTTACATGGGAGCTCGAACTCCACAGGCTTCGGGGAATGTGTACTTCGAACTTGGAAAGTTCTGTTTCGAGCGAGTTCCACTCGGCCGAATCTTCTTGAGAAAGATCCGAGTCCCAACCGTAGTTTTTCTTCCACAGTTGTTGGACAAACAGCTTTGCAGGCAACAGAAGAGGTGTCAGCCAACCCATCGGATCATATGGAGATGCAAGCTTTTGCAAAACTTTCCTCTTGGTCAGCTGATGCTTCGTCGGAGGCATTGTCACCTTCATTCGGAAAGTATCCTCGATTGAAGACCACGGAATTCCGAGGACTTTCCGCTCTCCTATTACTCCTCTGTCTGCTTCTGGGATCGATAGCACGAATTCGGTATCATTAGAAGAAAATTCTCTGATATTCATCTGAATCTTCGCGAATGTCTTTTTGGCTACCGAGTACATGCTTCGTTTGTCTGTGGCACCATCACATTCGAGCAGTACGTTGTCAACATAGAGGTTGTCGAGAAGCTGTGAAAGAGTCTCTCTTTCTTCTTTATAGCTTCTGCCTATTCCGGCTTTCTCATGCTGCACATGGTGTCGAATCGATGCTTCGAGCACATACGGACTCTGAGCGATGCCAAACGGAGCAACCTTGAATCGCAAGTGAAGCAATTTCTTGTCAGACATTGGTTTTGTTACGTCTCGTAACAACAGGAACCTCATCATGTCTCTTTGCTCAGGATGTATGAGTACTTGCAAAAAGGCTGCTTCTACGTCACATATTATGATGCTGTGGGACATTCTCGCACGGATCAACAGAGCTGGAATCTTTTCCAGTTGAATAGGACCCGTGTACATCGCTTCATTCAGAGAGAGTCCGCCTCTCTCCCTTGCCGACGCATCGTTTACGATGCGAATGGGCTTGGATGGCTTCTCAGGTCGAAACAATGGGTGATGAGGTAAGTATACCACATTCTCACCCTCTAGTGGCGACTCCACCTCTTCCGCATGGCCCTTGGCTAAGTGGTCTTGTATGATCTTATCATACTGAGAGAGCATGTTCTTGTTTTTTAGGCTGCTGATCACATTGCGCAATCTCGCAATCGAACTGAGGCGGTTACTGGACAACTTTCCTTGGAAAGTTCCCTTGAGGCAGTAGCGAGCTTGAATTCTACCGTCAACTTTCTGAACGGTCTTTTCAAAATGCTCACTTACTATCGACTCTTCACCAAGTCTTTCGTCGCCGTCCTCCAGATCGGCTCTCACGGACTCTTCAAGTCCAAAAAATTTCTGGAGTGTGTTATTGACTTCAATTTGCTGAGCTCGCCGTTCAGACACATGAGATATCAGAAGTTTGGAGGGGATCGAATCAGAGCCTTCACCCGTAGCTATATATCCGAAAATGGATGGTATGAGGACTAGGCCACTCGGAAGAGAAATAAGCTTTCTCCTCCAGGCAATGGCTCGGAGGTAGTCCGTGTTCCCCAACAGCAACTTCGGCTCGATTGGGTTTGTGCGATTCAGATCGTCAGCCATGCGTAACTTCTTTTGTTGAATCAGCGAGATATCGTCTCGAGGTAGAGGTCTACACTCGAGTGATTCCACGAGGGGACCTTCGAAGCCCAAGGCTTTCACACTTAATTTGTGTCCATGAGCGCCTTGTAGAACAACCTCATACACAGGATAAGATCTCGTCCCATCAGACTTTCCTCCCAAACCGGATAGAGAACTGTTAACATCTGAGACTTTCCGCAGCTTCATTTGCAAGGCTACATTCAAAGCAATCAGATTCACTGATGCTCCGGTGTCTAAGAGGAAGTCCACTCTCTCTCGAGTTTGATTGCTTCTCAGTGTCAATTGGCCTGTTTGCAATCGGTTGAGTGAGAGTCGACAATTAGGCTTTGAATTCATCCCTTCGACAAACCCTGCCATCACTTGATTGGCATGAGAGCTTGTCTGGGATTGCTGTCTCGGAACTGAGTTCAGATTCGCTGCCCTCGGACTGTGATCTTCTTCAAATCTTACTCTTCGCTCGAATGACCTTTGCTCTGTAGATCTGGGTCTTGGCTCGAACTGTCTTTGCTCTCTGCGTTGCTTCTTACCTTTGGCTGACTTCGCTTCTTGAACTAGCCTCATGAAGTCATAGCACAAAGCCATGTGATGCGGTCCGAGGCAAAAGCAACATCTACTCTCGCATTGGTGAGATGTACCACCGGGGCTCAGACATGCTAGACAAAGGCCTTTCTGCCTGACGGCAGCAATTCTGTCTTTCACAAGACTTATTGTCATGCATTCGTGCGAAAGTTTATGCTTTCCACAGAAGATGCACGCTTCTCGCCGCCCGGTATCGGACCACTTGCCAGCTCTTTCGGAAAACTCCCTTTTTTCGCGGGTTGGGTATTCAGTTCCACTGTTTGTCTCCTTCGCAACATTTACTGTTTGCTTTGGATAAGACCGAGCCTTCTGTGAAGAGTGACCGTCCATTTCCATCACGAAAATTTCTTCTTTGACCATGAACTCGGCCTTCTCGAGAATACTCTTGACACTCACTGACTCAGAATTGTACACATGGCGAAACAAATTGTTTCGTATACACAATGGGAACTTTTTGAGTAACACTTGTTGCAAGACGATGCCATCTTGGATGGATGACTGCAGCTTGCCGAGTCTTGTGACAATTGCCTTTAGACTCAATATCATGTGCAACTGGTCATGCCAAGCTTCGCTTGATGCGGTGACACTCTCGAATTGACTTACTATTGCTCTTTCGTCACCCCTCTTACTTTCAAAGCAGTCTTTGACCAATGCTATCGCATCATTGTATGCAGCTGATGTTGTAGGGAACTGATTCAGGGTCAACTTTGCTGTACCCTTCAGAGATTGTCTCAAGAAGGCCATTTTTTCCACTCTTGATATGTCTTCTCTTGAATGAATCAGCTCATCAAACTGCTCCCACCACACTGCGAATTCTCCTGGCTTACCGTGAAATTCAGGTAAGACAGGTGCAGGTAGCTGAGGAAGGCGTGGTCTGCTTTCCAAAATTCCATTTGGAGGTGACTGATATGTCATCGTTGGCAGAACTCTTGTCTCTGCAAGTTCTTCCCCTGCTTGCGCTAATGACTGAATACCCGCACTTTCTGTTCGAAAAGAGCTTTGTTCTGACAAGGGCTTGGTTCCAAAAGCTTGCACAGGTAAGGTACGGCTGCTAGAATTTTTGCTTTCTTCATAGTCTTCTATGAATAATTCCAACTTGGCTTGAGCTATTTCTACGGTTTTCTTCACTTTCGGAATGTTTCTGTTTACTGAGTCTTCTTTGACCCAAGCGTTGAATTCTGATTCTTTCAACAATCTTTCTTGCTTCGCTGCAATTTTGCTGATCGCTTTCTGCCAATCTTCAATTGACTTGCGAAAGTACTTCTCTTCCAATGACAACAAGCGCTTTTTTTCCTTTGCCTGACGTAATGCGGCAAAAATGTCACCGTGTTGTTCATCGAGAAATTGCGAAACAGAGACTAGGCAAGCTTGCAAGTCACTTGACAGCGCGCTAGCTGTGTCTTGTTCCATTGAAGACACACAGAAACTATCTTCGTGTTCTACCATGACAGCCGATGCACCATAAAGATACAATTTAGGGAATCTTCCCTTCGACTTTGCCTGCCACGCGGTATTTCAGAAGTTTCTTTATTGGCTCAAGAAACACGAAGAAATTACGAGAAAGAAACCTATTAAGAAACAACACACAAAGAAAACCAGAATAAGTTAACTAACTGAGTTAAAGCGAATAACTGAGTTTAACGGACTGAGCTAAACTAAATAACTAAATGAGTTAAATAACTAACAACAATTCGAAGTCTGCCGTGAAGAGGGAGAACTGACGTTTTGATATGCTCACTAGAGCAGAAAATCTCCGAGCAAAAAGGATATGCTAAGGAAAGAAGCAAAAACACTGGCCTAAAATTACGCAACTACTCAAATATTTAAAAACTACAGTAAGATTAATTTCGTTACGAGTACACCAAATTATTCGAAACAAGGTAGCTCTAGCTACAGCTTCCATGCATACCGGATTATTGAAATAAAGTTGGATAACTGATAATGAATTACCGACACTTTGTACCGCGTCACTTTGTATACGACACTTTGTACCCGACACTTTGTACCCCGTCACTTTGTACCGCGACACTTTGTACCGCGACACTTTGTACCGCGTACGGCCTCGTTATCTAAGCCGTACGGCCTCGTTAGCTAAGCCGTACGGCCTCGTTATCGTAAACTTTTAATAAGCCTAAGCGTTTTTTTAATGTAAAAAAATGTTTTAATGTAAAAATAAAACGCGCGGCCTCACTCAAGTCGCGGTACAAAGTGTCGCGGTACAAAGTGTCGCGGTACAAAGTGACGGGGTACAAATTGTCGGGTACAAAGTGTCGTATACAAAGTGACGCGGTACAAAGTGTCGTGATACGCTGATAATCCAATCTCATAATACTTTTGGATTATTCCATGCATGCAGCCTCAGCAGCTTTAATAAAGCGAATTTCGTTATTGGAGAGCAAGGTCATCGAGAAATACCGATTTTCCTCAAGGCTCATCCGCCTCTCGCATTCTTAGCCCTTGCCTCTTCTCAACCTTTCGCATTCTTCGCCCTTGCCTCTTTTCAACCATTCGCATTCTTCGCCCTTATCTATTTTCAACCTTTCGCGTTCTTCGCCCTTGCCTCTTTTCAACCTTTCGCACTCTTCCTATTCCTCACTTTTCTCTTTTTCTTCCCCAAATTCAAAAATTCTTGCTTCCTGTCGAATTCGATAGTAGGTTAAAAATGGGTTTAAAATATTTTCAATCAAAAGTAAGGGGAGCTCAATTTCGAAAGAAATCATAATTGTATGAATCTTTTTTTTTATTAAAATGAGTATACTCCTTGTTCAGCTTCACTTTTTTGTGTATTCGAGTACAGAAGGTTTCTGGGCTTTTTAAATTATTATTGTGGTTTATGTTGCTAGTTTGTCCGGGCGTGGCATAGTGGTAGTGTGATAGACCATTGTGCGAAGAGTCCCGAGTTCGACTCCCACCCCGGACAGATCCACCCAAACCAAGGGGGTTAAGAAATGTTGGTAGTGCTCATGCACGAATCTGACTCTCCCCACTGCTGCTAATCACACTAGCAGTGATCTAGCAGGCAGCCACTGGTCTTACCAGGATAGGTCTGTCCTGCATCTCAGGGGAGCGCGTACCCTGCCGCGAGGCGGGAACAAGCGCGAGGAAGATTATTATTTTTATTATTATGTTGCTAGTTTGAACATATTGTTTTCCGATCAGTTAAGAATGTGTTTGATCCCATTTTAGTACATTTGTTCAACTCATTTTTTTGGCTAGTAAGCTCCTGAAAATGACTACGAAACGTGAGTCGTTCTTCAAGTAGAGGTGAGCTTCAGTCGATAATTTTATATGCAGTTATAAAAAAAAGTTCCGTTTCTCTTCAGAATGTTCATATTTCAAGATAAATATAAAAAACACTTTTACCAGCAACTTGGGAGTCTCCCAAAGAATTTCTTAACTCTCATCTCTGAGAGCGTCTTTCTTATCTAGCTCTCCTATCATGTACTTGGGAGTCTCCCAAATAATTTCTTCACTCTCATCTCTGAGAGCGTCTTTCTTATCTAGCTCTCCTATCATGTACTTGGGAGTCTCCCAAATAATTTCTTCACTCTCATCTATGAGAGCGTCTTTCTTATCTATCTCTTCTATCATGCCTGCATACTCGTTTGCACCAGTTGATGCTTTTGCTTCAAGATCTCTCGATAAACTTAATTCTGACCAATTTAATCTTCAAAAATCCCGTCAAGTCGGTAGTTTTCGCAGAAAAGTTGGGAGATTCTCCAGGAGAGCTTCTGAACAGAATTATCTCCCAGATGAGCGGCCCACTGCAGTTCATCAATGAATTAACGCTCACTGTGGCAAACTCAGATTCAAAACCTCAATTTTTTTTAGAACGTCAACTTTATCTTACGGAAACAAAAAACAACTTTTTCTAGGTCAATCATAACATAAATTTAACTGAGTGCTAAAACTTTTGAGGATGACTAAGTCCCGTGAATCATTCGTCAAGTGTAAGATGAGCCTTATTCGTGCATTTTATATGCATTTATGAATAAAGTTCCGTTCCTTTTTAGAATGTTTAATTTTCAGAACGAGTACAATCAACTCTTAAAATAGCAACACAGTGCTGAATTCGATCAATTTTTTTCTGAAAGAAATGATTTAGATGACGAAAGTGAAAAAATATCTGAGATCTAGATGTGTGCAAGAGCAAAAACATGTTTAGTAAAACGAGTTCATAGTTACAGTTCGTCGGATAGTATACATTAGCAGCCTGAGACTTCATCATCTCCCTCTCACCCATTCAGTGTCCCATTAGTAGCCTGAGACTTCATCATCTCCCTCTCACCCACTCAGTGTCCCATTAGTAGCCTGAGACTTCATCATCTCCCTCTCACCCACTCAGTGTCCCTCTCACCCACTCAGTGTCCCTCTCACCCACTCAGTGTCCCTCTCACCCACTCAGTGTCCCTCTCACCCACTCAGTGTCCCTCTCACCCACTCAGTGTCCCTCTCACCCACTCAGTGTCCCTCTCACCCACTCAGTGTCCCTCTCACCCACTCAGTCTCCCCGTATTCTAAAAAGCAATCATATGATGGGTAAACAGGAAAAAGTGAGAAATAAGCTGAAGGAATCTTGAAGTTCGAGAATACAAATAATAATCTTGTCGAAAAATAGTTAGCTAAACTCCCACACCGCCCCCCCCCCCCTAATGCTCAAATTCATCATATAGAAGATTTTTCTACAGAGCACCGATTTGTTGAAAGGTTTTTTTCTTTTTAACAAATGCACATTTTCCTGGAAGAACAGATTGTTAGCAAAAGCACCTTTATCCCCTCCCCTGTTTCACAGTTTTGTATATCAACAACATATTCTCTCGAAGGGCTTTTTTTCTCTTCATATTTTTTATAGCTTAAGCTGCCGGTTGTATAAAATGAAACAAAAAGGAGAAATTTATCACATTTGAAATGCTGTGGAAGAGAACGAAGCGAAATCTTGCAAGAACCCTACCAGCAACGGATTCAGTTCTAGTGAAGAAGAAAAAACAGCGGGAGAGAAGGGGAGGGTCAGCGGTATGGTTTATCTGAGTTTTGCTCTAATATAGCAAGAAAGAGCAGGTGGTGCTAAAATGTAATTTAACTAGTACCTTTTAATACCAAGAAGATTTTAAGTTTATGAAAATAGACTATTCATGAGATGAGACTCTATTTACACGGAAGATCACTAGTGAAGATAAACTCCTCATCCTTTGAAAAGATGTGCGTAGCTCAATTCTGTTCAACAGTTGGAAAAACGACACTGCCGAGACGATTCTATGTTCTAGAAAATACTCACAAAAGAACCGGCTGCCTCGACAAACAGATACTCTATATTTTTTCAAACTTCCGCTATATTATTTTGTTCTGTAGACCGTACTATTTACAGAAAAAAGACTCAACAAGAGATGAGAAGTTGATTAAAGGCGAGATAACTAGAAGTGGAGAAATACTAAAACTATGGCAAATTTTCAGAATTTTTTAAGTAAAATATCAGCAAAACAGAAATACGAATATGATGACGAATCAAGTTTGGCAAAATGGAGAAATCTTAGCAATCGAAAATGAAACTTGAAGCTATTCTAATCGAAAGCGTGGACTGTTTCTTGACCTCTCGAAGGCGAATGTTCCGTTCGAAGTTAAACCTTTTTGCTTAATTTTGCTTATGAACCTAATATCTTTCCTAATGAACCCAATAGTACAAATCTTGGACTAAATATTACTTTTAACCGACCCAAATCTTGGACTCGACAGTATTCTGGAAACCAGAAGTAATCTTGTAGCCAATAAAACTCGCACATGTGGAAAGTATTAAAAGAGAATCATTGGTTTGCTCACCAGAAGAACCACTTCTTCAGGAGCTCGTTCGCTTGGGGGGAGAATATTCTCGTAAGGCCGTTCGTCGATGCAGACTGTCTAGCTGTTGAAAGAGTGGCTGCGTCCGGCGAGGCTTGCTTGATTGGCTGCTGAAACATCTGTGGTTTTGCTGCAACAATTTGTGGCGTCTGGGAAAGGGCGGTGCGTCTCTGGAATGCCTGAGAAATAGCGATCGGCTGCTGAGGTTTTTGAAGATTGGCAGTGGGTATCGCATAGTCCCGAAATCTCTGTGTTGCGCGTTGTAGAAGGGTCTGAGAAACATTTGCACGTCTTTCAAATGTCTGCTGCAATGCGATGGGTTGCTGGAGTGTTCGAGAACTCGCTTCCAACTCCTGAAGTGGTTGGAGGACAACTCCGGGATCGGAATTAGCCCTAGGGACGGGTGAGCGTTGCTTAACCGGTTCTGAAAAGACAGCAGAGTTTATGTTGAAAGGTAAATCTAGAATAGGACGATGAAAAACTCATTCTGAACATAAAATATTCGGTTTGGACCATTTCACATACAAGTTTCACGCTATATTCATCTCTAACTTACCAATTCTCTCCCTCTTTTCCCGCACGTTCTCTCCCTCTTTTCCACTTCTCTCCTCTTTTCTCCTCTTTTCCACTTCTCTCCCTCTTTTCCCTCTTCATTCTTCTTCTTCCCTTACCCCCGGAACGGCTGCTATGTAACATCAGTAAATAAACTATTCATAGATCTTCACTTCTCCGTTTTACTGAATGGCCGCTTTGGAACGACTTCAATAGCTTTTATCCTACGTTCTCATCTTCCCTTACCGATTCCACGCTCTTCAATGGTAGTTCATCAAACTTCTGCTAAACTAAATATTCCATAATGCCCCATCAAGCTATATTCATCTACCCATCGTCTACATTGCGTCATAATAAAAATTTTTTTAAAAACTTGAAAAAAACGTTCGTTGTCAAATATTCATGCCTAGTTAAAATATTATACTCTCTAGACATTAAAATTCAAGTAGATACATGTATAGAGAGAGTCGAGAATAAAAAATCAGATAAATTTTGCAATACTTGTAGGAATGCCTTGTTGACCATATATCGATACTCGTGTAGCGGAGACATAGTGCACAAAGTCGCGCAAAAAAAGGATCCAGATCATTGATTAAAATATTTATAGAATGTGCTGGATGATTTTTTAAACAGAACTTTTACCAAGTTTTTCCTGTGAAAATTTAAAAAACTTTTGACTTCAGAGCTCTGCAAGGGTGTAATCTTTCTTCGCATGTCCCTTGTATTATTCTTGGACTCCGGAGACAAAACGAATGCGCTGTGTTATTCAATTTAACTGGAGAATGACTTAAAATTATTCGAAAATATGAAGTATAGAGTTTCTTCGATGCGCTTTATGTTATGTAAGGAATCGCTTGGAGACAAAGACCGTCTCAGACGCTCACACAAACCCAATTTGATCAAAAAATGACTTTTTGAAGTTTTTTCAGAACTCTTTACTAAACAAATCATTGAACACTTCAAGTTTTCCTTTTCAACTTTGAGAATCGCCTTCTCTAGCTGCGCGTGTTTTCGAGAAGATCAAACAGTTTCAAAATGAACCTAAGTTAACCCAACCCAGCTTCTGAAAATCTTTCGTTGAAATGCAGCACCAGATGACAGGACACTCTGATTACTGGAAATGAGAAGTGAAGGAACTATGCCGACATGAGTTCCCGCAACATTTTTTTGATAACGAAGAAGCAGGCGGAGCCGACGCGTTTAGAAAGTGCTCATTTTGAGAACAATTTACTCGAAAAAATAATGAATGCATTTTAGAAGTGTGTTGAAAGATCTACTGCATACTAGCACCGCAGTAGTACAATACATGAATTTAAAAAGTCTGGTGTACATATCACTCGCAATCTACAGGCTATCATCGCTCACGACGGAGATTCTATCAGGCTATCATCGCTCACGAAAGAGAATGTATCAGGCTATCATCCTTCACGAAGGAGATCGTATCAGGCTATCATCGCTCACGAAGGAGATTGTATCAGGCTATCATCGTTCACGAAGGAGATTGTATCAGGCTATCATCACTCACGAAGGAGATTGTATCAGGCTATTATCGTTCACGAAGGAGATTGTATCAGGCTATCATCACTCACAGAGGAGATTGTATCAGGCTATTATCGTCCAAGAAGGAGATTGTATCAGGCTATCATCGTTCACAAAGGAGATTATATCAGGCTATCATTGTTCACGAAGGAGATTGTATTAGGCTATCATTGCTCACGAAGGAGATTTTATCAGGCTATCATCACCCATGAAGGAGATTGTATCAGGCTATCATCACTCACGAAGGAGATTGTATCAGGCTATCATCGTTCACGAAGGAGATTGTATCAGGCTATCATCGTTCACGAAGGAGATTGTATCAGGCTATCATCACTCACGAAGAAGATTGTATCAGGCTATCATCACTCACGAAGGAGATTGTATCAGGCTATCATCACCCATAAAGGAGATTGTATCAGGCTATCATCGCTCACGAAGGAGATTGTATCAGGCTATCATCACTCACGAAGGAGATTGTATCAGGTTATCATCACCCATAAAGGAGATTGTATCAGGCTATCATTGTTCACGAAGGAGATTGTATCAGGCCATCATCACTCACGAAGGAGATTGTATCAGGCTATCATCACTCACGAAGGAGATTGTATCAGGCTATCATTGTTCACGAAGGAGATTGTATCAGGCCATCATCACTCACGAAGGAGATTGTATCAGGCCATCTTCGCTCACGAACGAGCTGGTATCGGGCAATCATCACCCATGAAGGAGATTGTATCAGGTTATCATCACCCATAAAGGAGATTGTATCAGGCTATCATCACTCACGAAGGAGATTGTATCAGGCTATCATCACTCACGAAGGAAATTGTATCAGGCTATCATTGTTCACGAAGGAGATTGTATCAGGCTATCAACGCTCACGGAGGAGATTGTATCAGGCTATCATCACTCACGGAGGAGATTGTATCAGGCTATCATCACTCACGAAGAAGATTGTATCAGGCTATCATCGTTCACGAAGGAGATTGTATCAGGCTATCATCACTCACGAAGGAGATTGTATCAGGCTATCATCACTCACGAAGAAGATTGTATCAGGCTATCATCGTTCACGAAGGAGATTGTATCAGGCTATCATCACTCACGGAGAAGATTGTATCAGGCTATCATCACTCACGAAGAAGATTGTATCAGGCTATCATCGTTCACGAAGGAGATTGTATCAGGCTATCATCGTTCACGAAGGAGATTGTATCAGGCTATCATCACTCACGACGGAGATTGTATCAGGCTGTAATCGTTCACGAAGGAGATTGTATCAGGCTATCATCGCTCACGAAGGAGATTGTATCAGGCTATCATTGTTCACGAAGGAGATTGTATCAGGCCATCATCGCTCACAAAGGAGATTATATCAGGCTATCATCACCCATGAAAAAGATTGTATCAGGCTATCATCACCCATGAAGGAGATTGTATCAGGCTATAATCGTTCACGAAGGAGATTGTATCAGGCCATCATCGCTCACAAAGGAGATTATATCAGGCTATCATCACCCATGAAAAAGATTGTATCAGGCTATCATCACCCATGAAGGAGATTGTATCAGGCTATAATCGTTCACGAAGGAGATTGTGTTAGGCTATCATCGCTCACGAAGGAGATTGTATCAGGCTGTAATCGTTCACGAAGGAGATTGTATCAGGCTATCATCGCTCACGAAGGAGATTGTATCAGGCTATCATTGTTCACGAAGGAGAATGTATCAGGCCATCATCGCTCACAAAGGAGATTATATCAGGCTATCATCACCCATGAAAAAGATTGTATCAGGCTATCATCACCCATGAAGGAGATTGTATCAGGCTATAATCGTTCACGAAGGAGATTGTGTTAGGCTATCATCGCTCACGAAGGAGATTGTATCAGGCTATCATCGATCACGAAGGAGATTGTATCCAGCTATCATCGCTCACGGAAGAGACTGTATCAGGCTATCATCACTCACGAAGGAGATTGTATCAGGCTATCATCGCTCACGAAGGAGATTGTATCAGGCCATCTTCGCTCACGAAGGAGCTGGTATCGGGCAATCATCACCCACGAAGGAGATTGTATCAGGCTATCATCACCCATGAAGGAGATGGTATCAGGCTATCATCGCTCACGAAGCAAAGACGAGTCAAGGCTGCTTTCCACCCGACTTGCCCAAGACACTACACGAAAAGAATGGTTTAGGAAAATCTGGAGCTTGCCTATGAAGTCATGGTTAACCGTACAGACTTGCATCTGTCTTTTTGTGACCTGATCCACTCCTGGCTTCAGGTCCTACTTTTAAAAAAAACATCTGAGATGGAAAGTTTTGGCACGCTCTCTCCTGCTAGCGTGCTGACAAAATGGCATTCATGAACCGCCTATCAGGTTACCAAAACTTGATCAAAAAAGTTCTATCCATTAAAGCTCTCAATTTCGTATTGAAAACTAGACGAGCTGTAATGTCTTGAAGAGTAGAAACTTTCTTGCCTTCCCTATATGTGTTATTTATATGTGAATGATATGTATGTTGATAGCGGAGCCAAAAGAGTGACTCACTGAGTGGAGCAGAAACAGCTTCTGCTGAAAAGGCGGCACCGGAAGCTCCCGCATTCTCATAACGATTGCAGGATCCTACGAGAATGTTGATCTCTTCACAACTTGCGTTCGGTAGGTACATTTTGGCAAAAGCGCAATTCGCCTGCAAAGTAATATTGGGAAAGGGAGCGAGAGATCTTGTTACAATTTTTAACTTTCTGACCTTCCAAAATACCGCATCTCCGTCTGCCCTACCGCTTAAATTAATTTTGCATAATTAATTTCTTGCAGTTCAAACGATTTCTTAGGAAGAGGTGAAGAAACGGAATGTTCACAATTGGCGAAACTTCTATGTATAAAGGGTCATTCTTGTTTACACTTCGTGATAACTACAGTGTGTTTAATTGTATATTGATCAATGAAAAACGTGAATAAATTTTTTTCGAGTTGACCGGTTGACATGAATTTTTCAGGGTGATCAAATCTCAGGATAGGAAAGAAGTTGGTGATATTTCAGAAAGTTATCATACATTTGAATACCTCTCACAACATTGCATCGATTTTCGAGATACACAAGTTTTTTTTGTTTTTAATTTTTATGCAGAAAGATGCTTGAAGTATCTAGCTCCTCATTGATATCCTTTTAAAATCAGTTTCATCTTTTTTCAAATTGTTTATTTCATTGGAAAACAGGCGTTTTCGACCATTTCTGCCAATTATTTCATGCTAATTTGGATATGTAAAAACAGATTGAGACAGCGAAATTTATCAATTAAGGTTCATAAACGATTATTCCGTGATGTGAAATACGTTAGACAAAATGACCACCGTTACAAGATACACACGTGTGCATCCGGTCCTCATAGGAGCGCAAGACAGATGGAAGCATGATAAGAGGGATGCTCGAGCATTATTGTTTGATTCGCTGTTTCAGATGATGAACATCGGTGATGGGGACGGAGTATACCTTGGCTTTCAGGTGACCCCAGAGAAAAAATCCGGTGGAGTAAGATCTGGAGAGCGAGGGGGTCAGGGAACGGTAGGAGAAGCACGGCCAATCCATCTACCGGGGAACTGTGCATCAAGCCAGCTTCACACTGTGCGTGCATAGTGAGCTGGCGCACCTTCCTGTTGGAAGATTGGACTGTTGAAGTTGGGAATTGCCTGAAGCGCAGGTAGCACTTCATGGCGAAGAAGGTCCAGGTAAGCCGTTCCGTTGACTGTTCCTGCGAAGAAGAATGGTCCAATCAGTCGGTCGAAAGCTACCCCTGCCCACACCATCAACTTGGGAGAATGAAGCGGAACTTCGACGTTCCAGTCAGGGTTTTCTTCTGACCAATGACGAAAATTCTGCTTCAACTTTTGCGCTGAAGCTCTGCGCAGTGAGAGGTGTGGATTCAAATCGAACGCGTGGAGAACTTCCACGGTGGTGTCCTCATCGAGAACATGCCGGAAAAATTTGAATTGGAAAAGTCTCGCGTTTTAAATGGAAAAAATTTTAAACGAGAAGCAGTATGGAAGAGCTCAAACTTTTTTCTCAAAAGTAAATGAAAAAATAATAAATATGAATTAGGATTATGGAACAAACAGTTGTTATGTGTGTCTTACTTTTTTCCCTCACGCTGCTTTCGCACAAGCGTCTCTTCTTTCTACAGCTTCTCTTTCCAAACGGCAAGAGTGTTTTGCTTCGGTGTAGGTGAGTTTAGACCATAGAAAGAGCGCCAACGAAAAGCAAACGAGGAATAAGAAGACTTATGATAGAGAAACAGAATGACTGCTTCTGCTCTATGTTGAGGATTTTAAGCAACCATTCAATGATGAGTCGACACGTTCGAGTGATGATAAAAAACAAAGAATTTGCATTTCAACAGAGGGAAAGTGACCACTATGTTTTTACTATGGATTCATTCATTTTATTCCTTTGCACATGGTTGATATACAATGGATAACTGTCACAGGGTGATTCAGTTCGAGGCAATAACATAATACATATGTATGTACATTAACCGTAATTTTTGCATTTAAATTACAATTGATCGAGAAGTTCAAGGTGTGAGTTCATAATTAATAATTGGTGAGAAATACTCAAATACTATGTGAGTCTTAGTTTAGAAGAGGGAACAATTACATCAATTGGTAAACTAAGAAGAGCATTTTTAAATTGTGACGAGGATGGCATTGAAACAAGAGGCGAGGGCAGGGAATTCCAAATATCAATACGGCGAGAAACACACGTATTATGACCTTCGGGCATTTTGAAGGGCAGTATAAGTTTGAGAGTGTGGGAGATTCTTTGGCTGTAGGGGGAAGGCCTGATCACAAAGAGATGTGTGGTTCCAAGCACAACGTTATTGTGGATGGCTTTATGAATGAAAGATAGGTCAAGTATGGTGCGCCTATACTCCAAGGTGGTTAGGGTTAATAATTTTAGAAGGGCAGAATAATTTTGAGAGATTTGGCCAGCTCTAGCGAGAATGCGTCTGGTAAAGTTTATTTGTACCCGCTCTATGTCGTTAATGAGACCGACAGAGACAGGTGACCAGAGTTCGCATCCATATTCCAGAATTGGTAGAACGTAGGTTTTGTATGCGCGAAGTAAGACCGGGATGGAGGAGGTTTTTAAAGACCTAAGAAGAATGTTAATAGCTGTTCTGGCTTTTTAAATCATGGTAGTAATATGATGGTTAAATGAGAGAGAAGATTCGAAATGAATACCAAGGTCTTTAACGATTGATTGTGAGGGCAGGGTGTGGTTTTCTAAGGTGTAGGGTAAGTCAGGGTTGTTAGGTCCGCAATGAACAATATAGCATTTAGGGAATGAGATTGTGAGTGACCAAGTTTGAGCGTATTCAGCGATTTTGTGAAGAGCATTTTGGAGGGAGGACGAAGACTGGGAGAAAATTTTGAGATCGCCTGCATACAGAAAGCTAAAAACATTTGAGGGTAGAAGCTCTACTATGTCATTAATGAAAATAGAGAAAAGCAGAGGCCCGAGGCAGCTACCCTGAGGAACCCCAGTGGTCACTGCTCTATCTGCAGATTCGAAGCCGTCAACAGAGACGCGGAAAGACCTTTTAGAGAGAAATGACTTGATCAGCAGGAGAAGGGAGGAGTCTATACCACAAGAACTAAGTTTGTAGAGTAGTGCCCTATGATCTACTGTATCAAAAGCCTTTGTGAAGTCAATGAGACATATGTCGAAGGCTTGTTTTTTGAATAAAAAAGACAGATAGACTGAGTGAGCGTGTACAAGGGAAGAAACAGTGGAATGTTTGGAGCGAAAACCAGACTGATTTGGGTTGAGGATATTGTTGCATTCGAGGTGATTGTAAATAAGGTGAAAATATGTTTTTCAAAGACTTTCGAGAAGGAAGAGACGAGGGTTATGGGACGATAGTTATTGGGCTCTGATCTTTTACCTTTTTTGAAGATGGGTTTGATAATTCCAGATCTCCAAGCACTGGGAAAGTATCCAAGGGTAAATGAATTAGAAAAAATTATTGAGAGAGGATTGCTTAGAGAATTTATGCAGTTTTTGATAAGTATGTTTGGTATTAAGTCGGGAGAGGAGTTCACTTTTGGGCACATTTTAGATATTATTCGGTGAACTTCAAAGAGCGAGACATTGTGGCTAGGGGACATAATGACTTGAGGTGTAGGTCTGGGTAGAGGGCCAGTGACAGGATCAGACACATTTGAAGAGAAAAGAGAAGCGAAGACGTTGGCGCATTGCGTAGGACAAGTTATGGGAGTATTGTCAACTATTAGAGAAGCGGGAGTAATTTTAGGTTTGGTTCGATTCGCGATGATGCGGTAAAATGACTTGAAGTTTTTAGGAAAAGCAAATGTGTCTTCGCGTTTGCATTCAAACTTGAAAATTTCTCGATGAAGCATTTTACAGGCTTTGAGGGTTGTTGTGGAGTTAGAGGAGCGTTTAATGTTTCTTTGTAAAAAGCTGTATATCTTGCGGATTTTTTTAGGATAGAGGAGATGGGTTTTTTTGTGCCTTGAATGCGGAATATGAAGGGAGATAAGATTCTTCAAAAATATGGTTATATGTTCAACACACTGGTCAATCGTGAGGGAAGAGAACGTTATGGTCCAGTCTACAGAGTTGATCGCTTCGTTAATGGCTGTCCAATTAGCATTCTTCCATAACGGATGGAGTAAAGGGGAGAGACCATTAGAGATGATGGAGGACACAGAGACAGAGAACGTTACAGATAGATGGTCACTAGTCGAGAAGGGATGGGATGTGGCACATTTGGATATAAGGGAGGCATGTGTACAGAGAACATAGTCGAGAATGTTAGTCCGACGGTTGGGTGTCTTAACCAGCTGACTGATATGCCTATCAAGGAAGAATTGCAAAAAAGAGTTAGAGATAGGGCAGTTAGACGAACACGTGAGGTTAGGCCAGTTAATGCTTGGAAGGTTGAGGTCTCCACATATAATAGTGGGAAAATACAGAGATATATGCATAGAGAGAAAGTCTAGGAAGGGTTGGACACTGACAAAAGGGGAGTTGGGAGAGCGATAGCATGATATTAGGCGCAGAGAAGGATACGGGAAGGAGACTCTAGAGTTTGGATGAATATCGGATACAACACATTCAACGGAACCATGAGCAAATGAATCAATAAAGGCTGGGGACAAGTGTGAATTGATAAGCAGGGCTGAGCCTCCTCCTCTATCACTGCCTGATCGATCGGCTCTGAAAACTTGATAGGGTAGGCCATCATTAAGTAGAGAATCAGGATCAGATTATGACAGCCAGGATTCGCACAAAAAAATTATATCAGGAGAGGAGGAACGGAGAACGTGATATAAGTCGTATAACTTGTTCCTAATGGAACGTGCATTGAATGAGAGGCAAGTAATGCTACATGAACTCACACCAAATCTGTCCTATTTAGTGGCCTTGGCTGCTCTCGTTCTGGGGACTCGATTCGCTGGCAGAGTTGGCAGTGGAGCTGATTGCGTAGCCGCTCTTCTGGTGACACGAGCCAAGACACGAGCCAGGGGCGACGAGCGATGAGCGACGGGCGACGAGCTTTGAGAAGCAGGAGAATAGGGAGTTGCTGTAGACTTCTTGGACGTGGAGTTCAGCGAGGGGAACGATGCTTCGTCATTTGTATGGGGAGGAGATTCACTGGGAGACGATGATGAAGGCGAGGAGCGTGTAGTAGCTGCTGGTTTAGGCATGAAAGTCGTCGCAGAGAAAGTTGAAGAGGGAGGGTATGTAGGTTGAGTTGGGAGTTTTGCGGAATAGGGGACTTTTCGGTAAGACTGAGTGGCAGGATGATTGTTTGGTGAGGCTGGTTCAAGGTGTGAGTCGATAACTTTAACCGGCGGATGGAGAGGGTTGAGAGCGATTCGCTTGCAGTCGCGCTCGGCGAGAAGTTCGACAGGGGAGAGATCGGCACGAGCAGAGGAACCAGAAGGGAGGCAATTCCTGGTCTTTTTGGTCAGAGTAAGGAACTGGTTCCGTGTAGAGCTGTTTTCAAATGAAATCTTGATGGGCCGTCCTACTTCAGAAGAGAGTCGAGGCCGGGATGGCGGTGATGAGTAATGGCCCCGTCTTCGAGTGCCTTCACAAGATTATCTTGTTTCAGGCACACGAATAGGTGGCGGATGGTGTTTCTGTCACTGGCTTGGGTATTTTCAGCATTGTCTTTTTCGGGAAGACGAAGAAGTACCGCTCGCTTGGCCTTTCCCTCGAGCATTTCCCTGTCTCTTAGTGTGGATTCTACTACGGCTGAGTAGATATGTGGCCGTAGAGAGGCGGGCGAGAGAGACATGTTGATCAGGGAGAGTTCTTTTTCCAGACTTCGTAGCTGTAGCGCCTGGGCCACGATTTGTTGTTGTAGGGGGGCGATGGCTTGTTGAATGACATCTTTCAAAAGTGAACTGACGAAGGGAAGGGGAACTGAGGGAATGTTGATGTCAATGAGAGATTGGGGAGATAGGGTCATTTGCGCTTTTGGCAGGATACGGTCGCGGAGATAGGAATAAGTCACCTACTCCTATGAGCGTAGGAAGGGATATGAGCGTAGGAAGGGATATGAGCGTAGGAAGGGATATGAGCGTAGGAAGGGATATGAGCGTTTTGCATATCCAAATTAGCATGGAATCATTGACAGAAATGGTCGAAAATGCCTGTTTTCAAATGAATTAAACAATATGAAAATAGATTAAACTGATTTGAAAAAGGATATCAATGAGGAGTTGGATGGATACTTCAGACATCTTTCTGCATAAAAATTAAAAATTTAAAAAAAACTTGTTTATCGTTGCAAAGTTGAGAGAGGTATTCAAAATTATGCTAATTTTCTGAACTTCTTTTCTATCCTGAGATTTGATCCCCCTGAAAAATAATTCATGTCAATCGGTCAATTCGAACAAAAGTTATTCACGTTTTTCATTGATAAAAATTAAACACCCTGTACACTTCCGAGTCAGAGTTTTATTCAAACGTTACCCCAGTGAGAAAAGATTTCAATTTAAATGATAGCTATAAATTTTAATCATAATTTCTTTATACTCATTACACAGGAACCAAGTTTTGGTAAAAGAAACATAATTATAACCTTAACCCAGGTGAGAACATCTCTCACTCCGAACATTGCTGCATAGTGCTTCACCTTAAAAAAAATCAATCGGGAAGGGCAAGAAAAAAACTGAAAACATTTTTTTTTACTTTATCTGGTTTGACTTGACACAAAATTTCCGGAAACTTTCCAAAAGTTCTAAACTCATGAATTTTCGAAATACCTGAATTTGCATAATCACGAATTTCACATTAAACTTTATGAATACCTGTTAGGTCTAACGCTGAATCATGCGTTTCGCGAGAGGGTCAAAGGATAAAAAAGATATTATGTATACCAAAATATGTCTAGGTCGATATGCTCCGTGTTTCCCAACAATTTTTATTCTCTGTCTTGGCGCTAAATTCCCGCTCGAAACAGGTAACGATTTTTTTTATGAATCTTCTTTCAAATATCAAAATAGCCTATTTATAATTATAGGGTTTATTACGTGGTTCCTTCATTAAGAGGAATCAAAAGATATTGAGCAACACAATCCTTACGCAGTGAGGATTGTTCAGAACGACTTTAAAATTATCGCATCGAAAAAGCTGGTACTCTGGCGGGACCGACTCTGAACGGCTCTAATTTTCCCAAAAAAACTGAAGCCTTAACTCAATTATTGGATTGTTATCTACAGAATAGAAAGCAGTTCTTCCGCGCAGATAAGTGCGACTCTTGATAATATTCGACCCCAGCTGGAGTTTTTCAAAGCAATTGCAGATCCTTTGCTTTTCCTACTTTACATTAACGACCTTAATGAATCCATCCATAACAGTTGTGTAGTAACTGAGTATGCGTTGAAGATCTTAAAGATGAACAATCCTCTTTTCCAACAACTAGCAATATGTATCTGCTTAAGCTTAATGATCTCGGATTTGGGAATTGACCATATCTTAATTAGAAAACACTGGTCATTCGCCTTGTTAACATAAATGTAGTTACTAGTTTTTTTTACTGGAAAACACTACTCTCTCATAGTCAGACTGTGAGGTATTATATTATCTAACAAAATACTAATACATATTTAGAAATTATCCTAACAATATCTTCACGTTATGTACTCTAGTAGGTTTCTATTTTCTAGCCATTTCAAGGACACTGTCAGAAACTGAACTCTCAAAATGCGTTCATCTTACGATTTTCAAGTCGAAAAGCTCAAATAGTACAGAAAGCCCGGGATGGTTTAATCGGTAGTCTTTGAACTTGTTTATCCATTTTACATATTGAAAAAAATCATAAGGAAGAGTACAGTTAAATTAACAGTAAAACGAAAACACAATCATGTTCAAATACATAAAACGGATGATGGGAGATTACAACATGGTAATCAATATTTTGAAACGAACTACAGCCAATAATTGATCAGGATTCTAATCTAAGTACTGGAATAAAAACTTCTTAGCTGACAATGCATTCATATTGAAAAAAAATCAGAAGGAAGAGTGTTCCATTTATTCACAAATCTATTTGAAAAGAATTTCTTGTATCGGTTCGTGCGGCACAAAGGCAACAAAAGCTTCCAATGATGTCCTCTAGTCCTATTACAGTGAGACATTGTTAAGAAATCAAGGCAAGTTGTTGTATGGGCCTTAAAATGTGCATCATCATGTGTGCTGTGTAGCTCAGTGGGGAGAGCATTCGCCCGGAACGCGAAAGGTCACGGGTTCGGTTCCCGTCACACCACACGATTTTTGCACAAGTTTCTGCGAACAATCCGCTCCTCTGCTCGGTATAAAAATCCGTTGCTTGAGATCAACGAGGAGTAGGGAATACTCTTATTTACATGGGGGCCGAACCGGGATGAGAAGAGAGAATAAAAAGAAAAAAAGAGAGAAAAAGAAGAAAACCCGAGCATGAGCTAAGTTCACAGAAACAAAGGCGCCTAGACATCTGACCCTAGACCTCGAGAGACCTCGGTGTTGAGAGGGGGGCATGTTGTATGGGCCTTAAAATGTGCCTCATCATGTGTGCGTGTGTAGCTCAGTGGGGAGAGCATTCGCCCGGAACGCGACCTTCACGGGTTCGGTTCCCGTCACACCACACGATTTCTGCACAAGTTTCTGCGAACAATCCGCTCCTCTGCTCGGTATAAAAATCCGTTGCTTGAGATCAACGAGGAGTAGGAAATACTCTTATTTACATGGGGGCCGAACCGGGATGAGAAGAGAGAATGAAAAGAAGAAAAAAGCGAGAAAAAGAAGAAAACCCGAGCATGAGCTAAGTTCACAGAAACAAAGGCGCCTAGACATCTGACCCTAGACCTCGAGAGACCTCGGTGTTGAGAGGGGGGCATGTTGTATGGGCCTTAAAATGTGCATCATCATGTGTGCGTGTGTAGCTCAGTGGGGAGAGCATTCGCCCGGAACGCGAAAGGTCAAGGGTTCGGTTACCGTCACACCACACGATTTTCGCACAAGTTTCTGCGAACAATCCGCTCCTCTGCTCGGTATAAAAATCCGTTGCTTGAGATCAACGAGGAGTAGGGAATACTCTTATTTACAAAGTGATATCTAATCTTTTAAACACTATTATATGCAAAGTGAATACATCGTTAATAGTTAACACACTATTGGTCAGAGAGTTCTGAAATCGCTTTTTATGAGCCGCAAATCAATGATCGTTTCTCTATCTATACTATGCTTCCTCCACTCAAAAGCATCAGGGTTGCACTTTTTTTCGTTTTTAGTTTTTTGGTTTCCGGTTTTTTCAAAACTTTCCAGGAGAAGTAGAAAATTAATTTCGACTTTTTTTCGAGCAAGCTTGATCAGCATGGTTAAGCTGATCAGCGTCTCTAGCAGGCTTTTGACACGTTGAGACCGTATCATTCAACCCATATTCTACATTCTCGTGTTTCTACATTCAACTTGATGTTTCCAAATGTTTCTACACTCAACTTCCTTGTACTTCATCATAAGCGTGATAAATATTAGAACTGTGTAGAATTGTATGAATCATGGAGCTTCATGTCTATGACATTGAGTTAAAAGCGAAATACTATATGAATTAAAATACAGAAAGCTTTTCACCATCTACATACGACCTCAATGGCGGTACTGATCGTTAATCTGGATTCCCCAATTCAAGAAACATATTAAACTTGCGGGGAACGCTCAAAGATCTTCAAACAAACTAGTTTGCACTGGAGCTGGTCTACATTTGAATTATGAGGATCGTATACAGCAGCTAGAGCTGACTTTATTAGAGAAGCAGCCTTAACAGAACGACCTAGTTTTAATTTTCAAATTTTTTGAAGGTAGGACTCCTATTTTTCTCGAATTCATTTACGATTTCACAATTGTGAGACAAAGTTTCAAAGTACGACCCTGAATGTTCCACGTTTCAACACAGTTTCTACTCTGAAATTCGACTGGTGAGAGTTTGTGATGCCTGGTATAATCTTAGTATCAGAATTTGTGCTACTCAATCAGTTCAGCTATTTATAAACTTCATTAGAATCAGTTGTAATTCAGTTAGTAAATCATCAAATGTTAAGTTACAAAGTTGAAAGGCAGTGGAGCCTGACTAAGATGTAAAATGATTGAACTATCGCACAGAAAAAAGCTTTCAATCATTTTTCATCTTAACCAGGCGTCACTGCCTTTAAACTGTGTAACTTAAAATTGGTAAGATTTATCATCCATCTTCCATCTCTTTTCTGTCTTAACCGTGAACTCTGGAGTTACGCTCCATATATGACGCAATCGGTTGATAAGCATGCGTGACTAAGAGAACAGGGCATATGAGCTTTTCATATAACACTATCGCACGGAATAGCAAAGTGTCCCCAAGGTGTAATGGTAACACGCGCTCCCGGTTTGAGTCAGAAATGGTTGGGTTCGATCCCGCCCGGTGGACTAGCTTTTTTTCTGTGCGAAAGTTCAATCATTTTTCAGTTAGTATATGTATATACATAGTTGAGTAGTGAAAAATCGTATCAATTTTTTTTTAAATCGCAGTTAATGAGCTAAAGAGAGTCTCACATACTATTTAAAAAGCGTACTGTTCAGCACATTGAAAAAGAGTAGGCTTGTGATTAAAATGGTCGCATTTCGCCTTGTGCCTTCAAAAAACCCTTGTTTTCTATTATTTTGATATTCTAACTTATGTTTGAACCAGGGTTTTAAACCTGAGTTTAATCTCATCTTTTTAAGCAAAAGTAGACTTCGAAAGTGAGAATTCGAAAAAAAAGACTTCGAAAGTGTTTGAGCACACATTTTTTTCTTCAAAAACAAAAATATTTCACATTCACGTATTGCGAAAGCCCTGAAAATCGAGAGAAAAACAACAACAAAAAACTTGGAAAAAAGTAGCAGACTTTATTGCGACGAAGAAATCATTACGACGAAGAATGAATATTCAATTTTGCGGTTTATTTTATCGACTGCGGTGGCAAAAACGGCTGCTAACTTCTTCGTTCGTGTTTTTCGTTTCACTCATTTTACAGATGAAGTTTTTTTTAGCAGTTTCAAAGGAAACACTGAGATAATTCAAGATTAAAAAACCGACCCTGAGCGATTCGCTTAGCAATTACACATTACTTAATCAATTTTGTATGTGCAAAGAGCTCGGACTTCGAAAGTGTTCGAGCACACATATTTTTTTCTTCAAAGAATCGAACAAAAATATGTCACATTTTCGTACTGCGAATGCCCGGAAAAATCGAGAGAAAAACAATAACAAAAAACTTGGAAAAAAGTAGCAGACTTTAAAACCAAAACCAAACCTGCTCGCAGTGCTCTGGTGACAAGACGAGGGGCTGGTTGTGAGAGTCCCTTGGAGCTTGCAGGGGGGAGATGAAGTTCTTCGTAAGTGTATCTGCACCTGCACAACAACTAGCAACTTTTTACTCACCCAAGTGACCAAGGTGAACTACTCAAAACTATACGAAATATTGTTCTCCCGACTACTTCTTGGCCATAAATAGCGCTTAGAATCATGGAGAAGATGATAATTTCTGTGATCTAAATTGGAAGCGCAGCTAGTTGGGTACACTCAGGTGACACAGGAATTGAAATTACTGATCACTGATTCAGCTCTTCATTTCTCCGACGGAACCCTAATCTTCACTACAAAGCTATATGTACTTAAAAAGCTCCCTATGTTCCAATGTTATCAAGTCAATTAATTTCATGCTCACAAAACTGTGTAGTCTCATGATTATTCTACGAAATCGGTATATGAACGGTACGATGTGTGATCGGAGCTGTTTTGGCAATTTCTGGCGCTGATTTGATGTCTCTCGAGGGCATTGCCTGGAAATGGGCCGAGCCAATAGAACGAAGTTCCTCGTCTTCCTTCGGCCAATTAAATGACTGCTGTAAAAAAAAAAACTGCCTTGGAGAGAGCGATTCTAAGCTACGTTAATATTGTTATCTGTCGATGTTCTAATTTCAAATGGTTTCGAACTGTCCATTAAAGGCGTGACTCTTCTGGTTTAAGATACAAACTCCTCGCTAGGCACATAAGGACGGGCCTAGGAAGTCGCAACTTGTATAAGCAGTAGCTGATACCTGGATATTTACTTCTGTGCTCGGAAGCTGGAAGACTTATTTAAATGAAAGGAAGAATGGAAGACAAGGAGGAAAAGAGACAAGCAATAACTTAAAGCATGTTTTAAGTGATCTGACTAGAGTAAAGCTAAACTTTAGAAGTAAATGAGCGGCCGGCTCTGTCTTCAACACAACTCCAATTATATATAATTGAAACTTAATTCCTAGAATAAAAACAGATTTTGCCTGAGTTTTAAGAATTTTCAATAAGGTTGGGCCGTTATCAAGATAACGTACTTATGAAGTTGAAAACGTGTCGTTTAGAGAAAGATCAACCTCAACTGGAATTAAAGGGAACCACTCGAGAATTTAGTAGCTATTGCGCTTTTTCACGACAGCATTAATGATTTCAAAAGGATTTTTGTTTTTCTTTGTGTTGCTGTGTGAGCTAAAAAAGGACGATATCAGTTTTATCAGTGATCAAGACGTTGATGGGATAGGAAAGGGAAACCACAAGGATATAAAAAAAACTTGATCTTGCAAATCAAAACGAGACTCTGCATATACCATCTTCTTTAAACCAGAAGTTATCAAAGGAAAAAAACCAGTGGAAAGAAAAGAAAATTAGAGTATTGAATGTCTAAAAAAGGGAATGCTTAGTCTAGTCGAGAAAAATGATGATAAACCAAGAGAAATTCGTGTGAGACAACTCATAACATATGACTGAAGAGCCTCACCCAGACAGAGCAAAAATCTGTCTGGGCTCGGAGGCGAAACAGATTTTCGCATTTATTAGGTCTTCACAATTTATAGCAGAACTTTATCTTTCAAACAATATGCACTGTTATAAGCGTTCTTTCTAATATGAAAGTAAATTTAACAGTGATTTCAAGTTTTTTTTGAATTAATGATTTGTTATCAGGTCTTTACATTGAAAAACTTATAAAAAATCAAACTCAAAAAACCAAGTAACCGCTTCAATCTTGAGACTCAATTGCTGTCTAGTGTTCAAATGATTCGGGATTGGGAACCCGTGATTTTTATAGCCATCGTTTTCAAAAATTTAATTCTCCTGTTTAAGTTTATATGTATAATATGCTTTAGCTACTGTAATTTTTTGGTAAAAACTCTGACTTCTTTTCGTGATTCCAAGTGCGCTTTATTAATAACTTGGGGGAAGGAGTCCAAGTGCGCTTTATTAATTACTTGGGGGAAGGGGTCCAAGTGCGCTTTATTAATTACTTGAAGGAAGGGGTCCAAGTGCGCTTTATTAATTACTTGGGGGAAGGGGTCCAAGTGCGCTTCATTAATTACTTGGAGGAAGGGGTCCAAGTGGGCTTTATTAATTACTTGGGGGAAAGGGTCCAAGTGCGCTTTATTAATTACTTGGGGGAAGGGGTCCAAGTGCGCTTTATTAATTACCTGGGGAAAGGGTCCAAGTTCGCTTTATTAATTACTTGGGGGAAAGGGTCCAAGTGCGCTTTATTAATTACTTGGGGGAAGGGGTCCAAGTGCGCTTTATTAATTACTTGGGGGAAGAGGTCCAAGTGCGCTTTATTAATTACTTGGAGGAAGGGGTCCAAGTGCGCTTTATTAATAACTTGGGGGAAGGGGTCCAAGTGCGCTTTATTGATAACTTGGGGGAAGGGGTCCAAGTGCGCTTTATTAATTACTTGGGGGAAGGGGTCCAAGTGCGCTATATTAATTACTTGGGGGAAGGGGTCCAAGGTGCGCTTTTTTAATTACTTGGGGGAAGGGGGTCGTGGATGTGTTATTCAAAAACACTGATACATTCAAAATAATTTCAATCATGTTTTTTTTTCAACCCCATATCAAACCTATATCAACTTGTTGTTGTCTTGCCCATAGGTCCTGTCGAGGGGGGTCCTTTTGGGATAGGTTGGTGGTGAGGATCCTTTTGAGTCCGGAGAGATTTTCAACGTGTATCAGTCTCCTATCGGCTTCGACTTGCTTCCTCTCCATTTCGTTTCCTCGACATTGCTGCTGTACAGGAAACGAAATGGAGAGGAAGCGAGTCGAAGCCGATAGAAGACGGATACAAGTTGAAATACCATGGCACGTCATCAACAAGAAATGGTGTTGGCATTATCCTCTCCTCGAAAATTGCTGATGATGTAACCGAAGTAATTCGCTCTACAGATCGAGTCATGGCCGTCCGAATTTCTTCGTCCAACAATCACTTCCTTGTCGTCTCAGCATATGCACCTCAACAAGGATGTAGCGAAGCTGATAAGGAGAACTTCTACGACTCTCTAGAGGAAGTTATCAAACTCCGAGAGTCTCATGAAGACATCTTGATCGGCGGAGATTTTAACGCTCACATCGGTTCAGATCGACAAGGTCGTGAGAGAGAACATGGAGGACATGGAATCGGAACGATCAATGCTGAGGGTCAACGGCTACTTGACTTCTGTGCTCGATGTGATCTAGCAGTCGTGAACTCCTTTTTCAAAAAAGAGACGATCTTACGGACTCACATACGAGAGCGGAAGAAATCAGAGTCAAATTGACTTTTGGTTAATCCTGAGAGCAAAGCTGCGGAGCGCGAAAGATGCAAAGGTCATTCCATCAGACCATGTTGCATCTCAGCACCACCCTCTCTTTATGGACTACAGCGTATTGAAGTCGAAGAAACAGCCTTCTCGTAATCCTGAATGCACACGTCTCAAATGGTGGCGCTCGACTGGGAAAGCAGAACGTTTCTCTCTCATGCACATAATCCATCGCAAACTACTCCCTCCTGCACTCTACAAGCAGTTTCTAGAGGACATAAATGAACACTGGAAGCTTCTTGAAGACAGCATTTTTTTCTTTTGTTGTTGTTGCTCGAATCACCTCATTTCGATTTATAATCATATTCTTTCTTTTTTCTATCATTATTTAATAATTTTTTTCTTCTATAGTTTCCCTGTCTCAGTTTTAACTTCACGTCATATCCGCCAACCTGGTGTCACATATTTAATTATGTATTGAATAAATAAATAAATAAAGCATCAGAGCACCCGCTGCAAGCATCCTCGGAAAGACGAAACCCGGAAAGCCAAGAATCGAGAAAGACTGGTTTATCACCTCCGAAAAAAAAGAAAGATTTATCAGACCTGGTTCATCACCTCCGAAGTTCAGGATGCGATCAAGACGAAAAAGAATGCGTACAAGAGATGGAGGACGTCAAATGAGCGCTGCATACAGCTCAGCCAAGAAAGCCGCCAAAAGAGCTGTCGCAGTTTCAAAAGCCTCCTACTTCCGCGATCTCCCTCCGTATTTTGCTTCCGTTTAAACTGCCCAATTCTCATAGCACCTGTGTTTCTCGATGCATTAATGTATGGAACACTTTACCCGCTGAAATTGTGATTCTACCCTCTTCCTTATTATTTAAGAAGGCCATCCTGGCACTTCCTCAGGGGGTAATTCTTACTGAATCCAAGTTACATTGTGTTTAACCTACCGATTCCTGTGATTATATATGTTTGAGTTTACTTCTTTTTTTTCTTCTAAAATCGCATCTGCGTAACCATCCATGTACTATACTTGTGTATATACAGGAATAAAGAATGAATCTCTATGAGAAGATGAACCAACCAGGAGGCGATAAAGCCATCTATCGGCTTGCCAAGGCTCGATACCGCAACACTTTGGACATCCAGAGAGCAGCCACGATAAGGGACAAACAAGGAAAGCTCGTCACTGACCCTTTAAAAGTCAGAAACAGGTGGCGCGAACATTTTGAAGAAATGAGCGACCAAGAGTTTGAGCACCCTCCCATCCCGACTTCCCACGCCGTACAAGGACCCGTGCCAACCATCACGGCCGAGGAAGTGAAGAAGGCACTCTCTAAGATGAAGACTGGGAAGGCGGCTGGAACGGACGACATAGCCACCGAAGCCTGGAAACTTGCGGGTGATGTTGGACTAGCACATCTCGTGCACCTGTTCAACACCATCGTAAAGCAAGGCCAAATCCCACATTACTGGCGCTACTCCACGACCGTTCCAGTCTTCAAAGGAAAAGGCGATGCCAGAGTGTGCAGCAACTACCGTCCAATACGTCTTCTCAACCACACTATGAAGATATTTGAGATGATACTGGATTCACGCGATATCGTCGATATTCCAGCTAAGCAATGCGGGTTCGTGAACGGAAGAGGCACAACAGATGCAATATTTGCACTCCGTTTACTTGTCGAGAAGCACGCAGAGAAAAGATAACCTCTCCTTCTGACCTACCTCGATTTGGAAAAAGCGTTCGACAGAGTCCCTCATGATCTTATTTCATATGCATTGCACGATCTTTTTTCGACTTTTGAAGTCGAAAAAAGTCGAAAAACTGTTTTTCGTTTTTTTTTCTCGCATACTTCTGATATATATGAGATAAAACTTTATTTAGTTACTTCTTTGTCCAGAAAAACGAGTACTGTTTTTGTGTATAAGATTTTGAATGGCAAATAATGAAAAAGTATAGATTCGAGCAATGCAATTATTTTACTTTCAAACACGCATTACAACTTCACTTCGTTTAGTTGAAAGTTTTTTTAAAACTGAGTTTCTCGCTCTTCTAGGTATCACTGCAAGTTGCACGACAGCATATCATCCAACCCTAGTGCTTAATTAGAGGAGTTCTAATTATGTTATATTGATATAATGGAACTAATCATTATACATACGTCGTCCATCGGGCTGTTATGTGATGAATATCTCCACTCTTTTTTTCCGTTCTCGGATTTGTTTGTAGAAACCATTGAATTGCGCCTCTCGACCCCTACATTTCTTTTCTTCTCTTTAACCCTCTGTTATCTGTACGACTTTTATAAGATTTTTTTTGCGCGCTGTTGTAAAACAATTTGCGTTCAAAAAATTCTAAAAATAATGTGCATAATCTCTGAAATTACGTTCGTCAATTTTTCGGCGTTGCCATGCTGACTTCTATACATATTTACCCGTTAAACTACTTTTTTTTCGTTAAGTATACAACTTGTTTTTCTCTCTATTCCTTTCGGTTATCACTGCTCAAAAGCACTCAAGTGTTCATTATGTTCACTTTTTTTCGTCGCATTTTAAATAATGTTTAGAAAAACAATTTTCTAAAACAGAATAAAAGAAAAAATCATTTTCATATCTTGAATAATTTTCACGGAACGGTTACAGAAACCTTGAAATAAAAAAAATTTATACAGAAAAGTATGAACAAAAAGAGAAACCTCGATTCGAGCCTCATCGGAGTCACTCACTAACATGCATTTGTATCTGGAAAAATAATAACAAAAAACTACATTGGAGATGATTATCTGAGTTATCCTTCTGCTCTCTTTTGTATCAGTTTCATCTATGTTTCGAAGCTTTATCTTATGTAAATAAGAGTATACCCTACTACGAGATTATTTCCTGATAAAAGTATACCCTATAAGAGTATACCTTACAAGAGAGTATACTCCTCTGCTCTGCTACCTTTTGTGTCAGTTTCATCAATGTTTCGAAGCTTTATTTTATGTAAATAAGAGTATACCCTACTAAGAGAGTATTTCCTAATAAGAGTATACCCTATAAGAGTATACCTATCAGAGTACTACAGAAGAGTATACTCTTCTGCTCTGCTTTTTTGTATCAGTTTCATCAATGTTTTGAAGCTTTATCTTATGTAAATAAGAATCGATCTCAAGAGAAGAATTTTTATACCGAGCTGAGGAGCGGAATGTTTGCAGAAACTTGTTCAAAAATCGTATGGTGTTACGGGAACCGAGTCCGCGACCTTTCGCATTCCGGCGAATGCTCTTGCTTATTGAGCTACACACGCATACAATATAATGCACATTTTAAGGACCCATACAACACTCATCTTTTTTCTTTCAATACATATAATATAAGGACGTCCGTCACATTTACAACATCGGTTCTATCTTTCGACCAGTTTCTTTCGGAGTCAGTATTTACTTTAGTCTCTTGTGATAATCTCAGACAATTTTGAAGCAGAAATAGTTGCAAAAAAGAGCCTTTTTTCTTATGCGATGAAGGAATTAAAAAGTTGCTGGAAACTAACTTTTTAGTTTTCAATGGGGGTTTTCTGGAAGCAGTGACGGAAAAAGAGAAGCAAATGAAAAAGATTGTGTGGAAGTATTGAATCCTCATCTCTGCAAAAAAAGATTAGGAAGTTGTGTAGAGAAATGCATAGAAAAAGTAAATGTATTAGAATTGTTCGGTTACTTGGGAACAATAGGTCTTATTAATTTACATGAGCAACAAATTCTTTCTGGGCACAAAGAGTGGTTATTTAATTAAACATGAATATTACAATGTTAAATATTCAGTTTTTTTCCCCGAGTCTATTGACTTAGTGCATTTAAAAAGGTATGTATGTGAGCGCTAATTCGCTATGAATTGTTAACTGGAATTTATTTCTAATTTAACAGATATTAAAATTAAAGCTGTTTTTTTATAGACGGACGGCATGTTGAAGGACGAACCTATATCATCCCACTGTATCATAACATCTCTTATTTCATTCACAACTTTGCATTGAAAAATGTAGATAAATTATTACTATATTCCGCCCGCTTCATTATGAAGTAATTCGCGACAACATGCAACCGAGTGCCGCGAAAATAATGAATGAATTAACATCTTCAGTTATTTCGCGTAAGATTTTTGAATCGAATGGAATAGAATGGAAGAAAAATTAAGAATGAGTGAGTATAATTCACTTGAATATCGTTCTCTTGAATAAACCACAAACTCTCACGAGTTAAAAAAAAGTATTTGTATAGCTGAAATCGAAAGTTCATATAAACAAAAGTTTATAGTGGTAAATTAACATCTTGAAGCAATTCGTCTTTACCAGGGTGTTCCTAACCATCCGCAGAAAAAGCGTGTATATCAAGATGGCTGATCATGAAGGAACGACAGGTCTTTGAGAGACCCTGTGATCGTGTGATGTAAAAAAATGAATCAAATACATCATTTGTATTACTAGCTTTTTGAATAGTGCATAGATTTGACACGCACTGCGAATTAACGAAACGCTGTTGTCTTGACCATGATTGAAACTTACGAGAAAATGCTCTACAATTCTAACTAGTCATCAAATAATAGAGAGAAAAGGATGAAATTGCGAGCTTTATATTCAAAATTGAGAACTACTCAACGAAAAGATTGGTTTGTGAGAAGATTACTGCAGATAGGTAGTTTTAGAGGTGGGAAAGTTAATGAAAAAATAAAACAGCCAAGAAGTGTTCATACATGACTAAGTACAGTTTCGTTAACTAAATCTTTACTCAAACCGTTCAATCACACACTTAGTTCGCCAATAAAATCAGTGAGTATGTAGAATAGCTTCTAAGCACAGAATGGAGTGAGCTCACGTTGAGACTTGCGCGTTCATGAAACAATATCCGACCTCATACTACCTTTTTTCTATGCTCAGCCTCATGCTGTTACTCTTTTCTCTTTCTTTCTCTCCCTAAATTAGTCTTGTTTTTTCCTTAAACTTTCTCTCTCTTTATCTATTTTCCCAGTTTTCCCTTTATGTTCCACGATTCAAATCTTTTCCTACTCTCTCTTTCTGCATTCGACTGAATTTGGATATCACTTGAACTGCTTTCCAATGATTGGCTTTATCTTATTCTTTTACTCTCCTCTTCCTCTTCTTTTGCATAAAAAGATAGCGAAAGAGTTACACTTTCAATTTTCATATTTCCTTCTCAGTTGATATCAAAAAGGAAGGTATTCAGAAAATCGAAAAACTCCGTGAAAGTTTATTCGATAACCGGTTCATAATTGTTTTTGAAAGTTTTCAAAGGTAATTTTTTTGCATGTATGCAACGCGATCCAGACACCCAGACAGTGAAATGAAATGAATGGTTAAATAAATGAATAATGAATGAAAGAATTAATCTCAAACAGCATCGCGGAACAGTCACGTTTATAAGCATAAGAGACACTAATGCAGTTTAAGTGGCCAGGCGAGGTTGACTCTAAAGTCAAGATTTTTCGCTACAGGTGACCATTTCGAACACAAGGGTTTCCATTTCTATATAAAACAAAGAAAATACTTGAAAAAATTCAAAATACGAATTCCAAAAAAAAAATCAACATTTGCCTGGATATAAAGCCAATAGTAGATCACTTCAAAGAAAAAATTCTTCAAAAAAACATGAACATATATCCTGAGGGGGATGACGATAGGTAAGGAGGGCCCTACCCAAGCCAAATGGAGAAGGAGATCTTGAGGTAAAGGAGAGGGGGGTGGCTTACATAGCAAAACGGGGGCCTATTAGTTATGATGATCAGTTAGACGGGTCACAGTTTTAGTGTGGGTGTAAGAAAGAAGTTCAAAAATTGGAATAAAACCTAGAATAAACCCTATTCCCTTCCTAACGCCCACTTCTCCGTATGTAGGACTGCTCTTCCCCTTAAAACCCCTTTCCCCTTTCTCGATCCTCTTCCCTTTCCCCTCCCTTAGGAAAAAAATTTCTTGAATAAGGGAGTGGAGGATGGCCGACTCTCGCGATAATACGATTAGTGAAGGAGCGTTGGACTTTTTCGAGCTGTTTTACCAGACCTAAAGATGTTGGGTTCCAAAGCTCTCTAGCGTTTTCCAATACCGGTAGACCATTTATTTTGAAAGCCGAGGTCAGAAGAGGAAGAGATAAAGAATTAAATGCTTTCAGTAGCATGTTAACACTATACATATATATATATACATCTTGTATACAAATATATATATATATATACATCTTCAAATTCTAAGTTACACACTTTAAAGGCAGTGACGCCTGGTTAAGATGACACATTATTCTCAGAAGAAACAGTAACGTCAAACATAAGACCAGTTCGGGAATTTAAGTCTTAAGCGAGAGACCCCGCGTACTGGAGTATGTTGCGTGAATGATAAGCTAAGGCCGGCCGCGCCCCCAGCCTCACCTGGCGATGACCCATCTGTTTATGGGGAAAAATTATTGGTCCACCATTTAAATAGAAGTGTCACCAAATAAAATAGTAACGTCCACCAAATAAAATAGCAACATCCACCAAATAAAATAGTAACGTCCACCAAATAAAATAGTAACGTCCACCAAATAAAATAGTAACGTCAACCAAATAAAATAGTAACGTCCACCAAATTTTTTTTGTTGTGAAGTTCACCACGGCATTTTTTTTCTCACCTGACACCAACCTGTATGGTTTTTTCCACCAAATTAAAAGTCCACCAATTTTTTCGTGAAATTCACCACGGCATTTTTTCTCACCTGACACCAAAGGTTTTTTT